>CM018698.1:4760179-5360179 GCA_009363875.1 Mikania micrantha | reverse complement strand
ATTCCTTGAATTCACCCACTTGATTTGTCAAAATGTTTGTTTTGATCCCTTGAATTCACTCACTTGTTTTGTCAAAATGTTTGATTTGATTCCTTGAACTCACACCCTTGTTTTGTCAAAATGTCTAGTTTGATTTGTTTGAAATGTTTTGACTTGTTGAAAAGTTTAGTTTAACTTGATTATTCACTTAATATATAAGTGAATCAGTTAATAAACCTGCATAAAATCTTCCTAGACATGGTCTAGGATAACATTTATATATATGTGTAAAACATATAAATTTAAAAGCATTAAAGTAAACAATTTAAGTAAACAGTTTACGTATGCTTCTCAGCCCCGCGTTTTAAAACAAAAATGTTAGAAAAGGGGCAATGAACTCACCTGTGCTGCTATGTAATTTGATCTAACACAAAATGCGCGCTCCTGTATGTAAGCTAAGTATCTTCGGTTCCTGAGTTATTTTATAAGAATTTCGGATATAATAAGTACGCGTAGTAGTCGTTGTGCCTAAGACTTTGAGTATTGTTGTGTGTGCAACTATGTGTCTTAGTACTAGGTGTATCTAAGATCTACTCTATCCTAATTACCCTCTTTAATGATCCCAATTCCCATAGTTAGTTACAATAACTAACTTTTAATTTTAGAAAATTCCGGCAGAGTTTCCTTTGTTTTTAAAGCAATTCCAGACAACTAAATTGTCTATTTTATAACAAGTTCCCAATAGTTTACTACAACTAACTTTTATAACCAAATCAACTTAAAAGAAGACAACGCCATTTAAAATTCACTTTTCATATTGGACAAACTTTAGAAATTCTTAAATCATCTTTTAAATAAATTCAAGATGCTTTTATTTTATAAAATATCATTACTTGAGTTTACATCATATTTTAATACATGATGGGCTTAATTGAGCCCCATTGGGCCCGCTTAGGCCCAGTTGAACTTCCTTGATTCTAAATTGATCGTTATTCAAGACCGTGAATGATCCCCTGTAGGTAGTTACACAACTAAGCTAGTGGACATTCATAACATGACTATGTACGACTTTCATGTTCCTTAGGATTCCCATGCACACCCATATGTATAAGAAATTGATCCAAGCACCACCATGCATGCACATTATACAATGAATACACATGAAACAAACCCCGGTTAATGATAAGTTAAACCTTTCCTAGGTTCCTACTACTAGCTTTAATGGTTCTTGATCTCACCTCGATCTAATTAACGAGTTTTAGTTTAATAATGGCCTAGAGCAGCGAACCTTTAGAAAATTAGGAGAAGGTTCGGCCATGTTAATGGGAAGGTTCGCTATCTGCATGTGATGAAAGGGTTCGGGAATTGAGGGTTCGGCAGCAAAGTAACAAGGTTCGTGCACCTTGGTTCGTGATCTACTGATTTAGGTTCGTCTAGGAATCCTCTGGTTCGTGACCATCTAGTGCAAGGGTTCGGTTGGTAGTTGGATGATCACAGGTTCGTACGTAGGAGCCACAGGGTTCGCTGCTGCATATTCATAAAGCAACAGGGTTCGTTGCTGCCCTATACAGGTTCGTTGCAGAGCTCCTTTAATGTCGACAGGTTCGTGAGTCAAACCCACCAGGGTTCGGTGCAGAAAATGGTTCGGTGCAGGTGGTCCAGGGTTCGTTGCAGAGGCCATGCATGGTTCGGCTTGATTGTGTGGTTCGTGTAGGGTTCGGCCACCCTAGACGAACCTGTATCCGATCTAAACTTCACGAACCTGTAAGGGTTTTGCATCATCCTCTTCATCCTAGGGTTTAAACCTGTTACAAGATCCATCCCTAACAAGTTCTAAACATGCTAGACATCATCATTTAAGTGTCTTAAGTGCTTAACATCCATCCTAATACACACTCATATAATTTCGTGAAAACCCTAATAAACCGGATTTTAAAGTAGATTTTTACCTTAGATTTCGTGAATGGAAGCTTGAATGAGTTGTACTTCCGTGATCTACGTGTTGAGAGGAACGTCTTGGCACCTAGAACACTCGAATCCGACGAGATTTAAGCCTCCAAATCTTGAAAAGAAGATGGTTTTCTTATGAAGAACTAGAGAGAGAGAGGGTAGGACGAGATTTAGAGAGAGAGTGAGTTGGTGAAAAGAGTTATGGCAATTTAATGCCATAATAAGAAATTTCATAACACCCGGTTAGTCGGTCTCGTTCGGTTTCGCGTAAAATGTCGAGTCACGTAGTTTTCGCGACGAATGACGCGATTTTATAAAAATAGAATTTATTTAATTATTCCAGGTTGTGATTCCTAATAAATTAACTAATATCTTCTTATTTATTAACTTTTTAAAACAAAATTAACTGTTTAAATCGAAATGTACGGTCGTCGCGCGTATGCGTTCGAATCGTCACCCGTACGAATACGGCGATAACTATACTTTTCAACCTTGTTTTCTAATTATAGAATATCATTCAGAACGTTAAACTTTCAGATATATTCGTACAGATCGTCACCTATACGAATAACCCGTCAATTTAGCATTCACATAACAATATTCGTGTGTTTTGTTCTGTAAGGCCTCACATACGTTTATACATAATTAATCCTAATCAAATAATCACATAACAGTTCTGTGTTGCCAGATAATTATCCGACTTAAGAATCATTGTTCTGAACTGTGTTTCTGTTAAATGTGTCTGAAACTGTTCTATGACAACTCACCATGATAATGATAAATGACATGAATATGAAAAATACTGAAATGTGTGATTCATACCTGTTTTACTGTTCCTGTACTGTAGAGATCACTGTTCCGGTGGCGGTTCCGGCACTGATGTTACAGTCTCCCCTTGTTAGAGAAATTTCGTCCCGAAATTTAAGTGTTGTTATCAGGTACAGCTTCCTCTTCAAATAGTTGGGGATACTTTAACTTCATGTGATCTTCACGTTCCCAAGTGAACTCGGGCCCGCGTCTTGAATTCCATCGAACCTTTACAATAGGAATACGGCTTCGCCTCAGTTGTTTAACCTTGCGATCCATAATCTCTAAAGGTTCTTCAATGAAATGCAACTGTTCATCGACTTGAATCTCTTCGATTGGAATGACGAGAGACTCGTCAGCAAGGCATTTCTTCAAGTTTGAGACGTGAAATACGTCATGCACACCACTGAGTTCATCTGGTAATCTCAGTCGATAAGCTACAGGACCTATACGTTCGATGATCTCGAACGGTCCCACGTATCGTGGTGCCAATTTGCCTTTCTTTCCAAAGCGTACCGCGCCTTTCCATGGGGATACCTTTAACATTACACGATCTCCCACTTGGAATTCCAACGGCTTGCGCCGTTTGTCGGCGTAGCTCTTTTGTCTGCTCCTAGTTGCTTGTAGTCTTCTTTGAATCTGAGCTGTCTTGTCAGTGGTTTCTTGTATTAGTTCTGGCCCCGTTATTCGGTTGTCTCCAATTTCAGTCCAACAAATCGGTGATCGACATTTCCGGCCATAAAGAGCCTCGAACGGTGCACATCCGATACTGCTGTGGTAACTGTTATTATAGGAGAACTCAATCAGTGGCAAATGGGAATCCCAATTCCCACCGAAGTCTAGAACACAGGTTCTCAACATGTCCTCTAGGGTTTGGATAGTACGTTCGCTTTGGCCATCCGTTTGTGGGTGGTAAGCCGTACTCAGATTCAACTGTGTCCCTAGAGATTTCTGTAATGACTGCCAGAACCTTGATGTGAATCTGCTATCTCGATCAGAAATAATAGACAATGGCACACCGTGGCATACCACAATCTCGTTGATGTACAATCTTGCCAGTTTATCCATCGTGAAGGTCTCACGCATTGGCAAGAAATGAGCAGATTTTGTTAAACGGTCGATGATCACCCAAATTGTGTCGTGACCACTGGAAGTGCGGGGTAGCTTGGTAATGAAATCCATAGCTATTTGTTCCCACTTCCAGAGCGGAATCTCAGGCTGTTCCAATAGACCAGACGGTCTCTGGTGTTCCGCCTTTACCTTCGCACACGTAAGACACTGACCGACATACTCAGCTATGTCTTTCTTCATTCCCGGCCACCAATAAAATCCACGCAAGTCTTGGTACATTTTATCAGCGCCTGGATGAACAGAGTATTTAGTCTTGTGTGCTTCATCAAAAATAAGTTTCCTCAATTCATCTACCGCCGGGATCCATATACGTTCTCGGTAGTAGATCATTCCATCGGGCCTCGTGTCGAACTGTTTCTCTGCTCCGCAATCAAGTTCCCTCTTCAGATTACCTCGGTTAAGTGCTTCTTGCTGTGCTTGAACAATCTTGTCACTTAAACTGGTCTGCACGGTTATCCCCATTGCTCTAACACGTAGGGGTTTGACCCGCTCCTTCCGACTCAAGGCATCAGCTACAACGTTCGCCTTTCCCGGATGGTATTTGATCACACAATCGTAATCATTTAGAAGTTCAACCCAACGGCGTTGTCGCATGTTGAGCTCCTTCTGATCGAAGATGTGTTGCAGACTCTTGTGATCAGTGAATATGGTACACTTGGTGCCATATAAATAATGTCTCCAAATCTTCAGTGCGAAGATTACAGCTCCCAGTTCAAGATCATGAGTAGTGTAGTTCTTCTCATGAATCTTTAACTGTCTTGATGCATAGGCTATGACTTTATCCCGTTGCATTAATACACAACCGAGTCCCTGATGGGAGGCATCACAGTATACAACAAAGTCATCACAGCCTTCTGGAAGTGATAGGATAGGAGCATTACATAGTTTCTGTTTCAATGTCTGAAAAGCATCTTCTTGTTTCTGCTCCCAGACAAACGGTTCGCTTTTCTGGGTTAACTTAGTGAGAGGCAAGACTATCTTAGAAAAGTTTGAGATAAACCTTCTGTAATAACCCGCCAATCCCAGAAAAGATCGTATCTCCGTCGGTGTCTTCGGAGTGTCCCAATTCTTTATCGCTTCGATCTTGGCAGGGTCTACATGAATTCCCTCACTGTTGACCACATGACCCATAAATTGAACTCCTCTTAGCCAAAACTCACATTTAGAGAATTTGGCATAGAGTTTCTCTTCTTTCAACAGCTCCAAGATCTTTCTAAGGTGTTGCTCATGTTCTGTTTTGGTCTTGGAATAAATCAGTATGTCATCAATAAAGACAATGACAAACTGATCCAAGTACGGCTTGCACACTCGGTTCATGAGATCCATGAAAACCACGGGTGCATTTGTCAATCCGAAAGGCATCACCATGAATTCGTAATGCCCGTATCTTGTTCGGAAGGCCGTTTTCGGTATGTCTTCATCTTGAACTCTCAACTGATGATATCCAGACCGCAAGTCAATCTTAGAGAAGTATTGAGCTCCTTGCAGTTGGTCAAACAAATCATCAATCCTCGGTAATGGATACCGATTCTTGATGGTTCGTTTATTCAGCTCACGGTAGTCTATACACATTCTGAACGATCCGTCTTTCTTCTTCACGAACAAGACCGGAGCTCCCCAAGGTGAGTAGCTCGGTCAGATGAAACCCTTGTCAAGTAACTCCTGTAACTGATTAGACAATTCCTGCATCTCTGAAGGTGCTAACCTGTAAGGAGATTTAGCAACAGGAGTTGCTCCAGGAATTAAGTCAATTCGGAACTCTACTGGTCGCGCTGGTGGCAAACCAGGTAGGTCTTCGGGAAATACTTCTGGATACTCTTTCACTACTGGTACATCTTGAATCTCCTTCTTATCTTTCTCTTTATCCAACACATGAGCCAGGAATGCTATGCACCGCTTTTGTAGACACTTACGCGCCTTTATGCAAGAAATGATTTTGACACTTCGCTTTGCTTGATCCCCTTTAACTTCCAATACACGATCACTCGGCAATGGAATTCGAAGCAGCTTCTTAGAACAGATGACTTCCACTCGGTTAGATGAGAGCCAATCCATTCCAACAATGATGTCAAAACTACCCAGCTCCATCGGTATCAAATCGATGGTAAATGTAAAATCATTTAGTGTCAATGGGCAGTTCCTATAAACTGTACTAACTGTGATCTGTTTCCCGTTAGCTACTTCTATAATGTAAGGGGAGTCTAACTGTTCCTCTATGGAATCTAGTTGGCACGCAAAGTCGGTAGAGATAAAACTCTGATCCGCACCAGTATCAAATAAGACAGATGCATAAAAGTCATGTAAGAGAAACGTACCAGTGACCACATTTGGGTCCTGGCGTGCAGCTGGTGCTCCGATAGCAAAGGCTCGTCCACGGGGTGCTTGAACTGCTGGTTGAGCCTTCTTTGGGCAGTTCTTCGCAAAGTGGCCTTGTTCGCCACAGTTATAGCATCCTCCATGGTTCTGATTAGCTGGTGGGGGAAGAGCCAAAGCAGCATTGTTGACTATTTGATTAGGAGTCATCCTACAGTATTGGACCCAATGGCCCTTTCTTCCACATCCTGTGCAATGTTTACACGGAGCGTTAGTAGGGTGATGATACTGACACTTGGCACACAGAGGAAACGTGCCAGTGTAAGGTTTGCGGTTGGGGTTCTGTGGTGTTGTTGTTACTTGTTGGAGAGGTGTGGCCACCGTGTAGTTCTTGATGGTCTTCTGTTTCTTCTTTTGATGATGGGAGGGTTTCTTTGAAGATTCAGCTTTGTTCTTATTGGGTTCAGCCTCCTTCTTTAGAACTCCAGAGGCTACCATGAGGTCAGTGAGTTTCCCAGACAGTCTCACTGCAGATTCAACGGTAGTAGGGTTGGCTGAAACAACCATACCCTGAATGCAGGCAGGAAGTCCACCCACATAACGGTCTATCCTTTTCTCCAGAGTTGGTACCATATCTGGTACCAAAGCAACTAACTCGTGGTAACGAGTAGTGTACCCCATGTGATCAGCCCCCTTCATCACATGGTTGGATAGTTCAACCTCCAACTTCTGCAGTTCATTCTTGGGACAGAATTCTGTTCGCAGCAGTGTCTTGAAGTCTTCCCATGGCATGGCCATGGCTTCTTCTCTTCCTCGGGCATTGATCTGACCGTTCCACCAGGTCAGGGCCCGTTTGTTGAATGTTCCCGCTGAGTAATGGACCTTGTGGTGTTCGGGGCAGCTGCAAAGATCCAATGTTGCCTCAATCTTCTCAATCCATTGGATTAATCCAACGGCGCCTTCAGACCCACTGAAACTGGGTGGCTTACATCCTACGAAGGACTTGTAGGAGTAGTGAGATGAATCTCCAGTGTTTCCACTGGCTTCCCCGGATGTGTTGCCAGTATTGAGGATCTCATTACGAAGACGAAGGAACATCTCCGGTATAGCTTCTTTCATCTGATTCGTCATCTGGCTACTCAGTAACGTCACCAGAGCGATAGTAGCAGGATCCATGGTCGGTACTGTGCCCGAACCAGATGCTTGAGTAATCAATGGAGGAGGGGGAGGAGGAGGTGGAGGAGGTGGTGGTGGAGAGTCATTCGGAGACGGTGTGGAGGAGTGTGGAGCCAAGTCTTGTGGTGGTAGCTGTATCAAAGGAGGTTGTCTTCGTGGAGGCATTCTGATCATAACCAATAAAGTCATCGGTTAGTGCAATGATCGAATACAGAAGACAATATGCAAATAAGTCTTAAGTCTTACTTTCTCTACATGCAGGGTCCCTAGGTTATAGTCTAGGCCAAACCATTTAAATAAGTGACCTATATTTCTCTATAACCATGGCTCTGATACCAATCTGTCACACCCCGAGCCGGCGGGGTAGGATCGGAGTCCCCGTCGGGCGGAAGGTTCCCGGGGCGCGATATCGGGAGTGACAATCAGAAGTGATCAGATTGTTTACATTGCACATGATATAAATGAGAAATGCTAAATAAAATAGAATTACAAAGTTAAATTTCATCAGTATTGTTTATAATTTAACAATGTAAATCTATTGTAAACATCATAAAATAACTATCTTGTATTTACACAAGATATACAAAATAAATTGTATAATGATGTCTTCAAAAGTATGCAGGTCCAAAATACTAAGTCTTCTATCTGAAGCCCTAGTCCAAAAGAAATGACTTCCTAATTCACCTGTTCGTCACCTGAGAAGTCATGCAAAAATAAAGGTCAACACATGGTTGGTGAGTTCATATAGTTTAGTATTTGAAAATGATTTGAAAACGATTTGAACATGATTTGAAAATGATTTGAAACCTCCTTTGGTAAAGACCCTAACCTCATTAACTCCACATGCATCATCCAGATCGGTATGCTTATGTATAGGGAATACCCCTGAGTCGAGGCTACAACCCCGCCCAGACGCCATCCCACCACATACTAATCCGCATAGGACATTGTTGTTAATGATAATTAGGCATTTTTACCCTTCCATTTACCCATGACTCTTCTGTTTGTCGTCCCTGTAGTTACAATCATTTGAAATCCACTGTTGATTTCATAAGTTCATCACACGATATGATCAACCACACAATTGTATAAACAGTTATAAATGCTTAATTAAACAGGTAAATAAACATTTAATAAAATCTAAGTCCTTATGATTGGGGCCTATGGTCATACTCGAGTAGACTAGTCTGTCAATCTAGGTACTTAGTAGTTAGGGAAACTGTAAATATCCTCAAACATACGACCTACAAGTCAAACGGTCTAGCCAGGACTTCTTGAAATGCAGGATTTTATGTTTCGTCAATGTTTTTGGCGTATGCTATCTCTGATATTTCCCAGATTTTCCCTTAAAAATGGTTGTCTGATTTTGTCACAAGATGTACTTGATGTGTTGATCATAGAATACAAGATTCATTGATCGATTGTACACTTGATTCATTGTTCAACAAACACTTGGTTTGTAGAACATTGAATGTTGTCTTTGCAAAGATTGTTTTGTTGATGTCTTGATGTCCCACACTTGTTTTGTCAAAATGTTTGATTTGATTCCTTGAATTCACCCACTTGATTTGTCAAAATGTTTGTTTTGATCCCTTGAATTCACTCACTTGTTTTGTCAAAATGTTTGATTTGATTCCTTGAACTCACACCCTTGTTTTGTCAAAATGTCTAGTTTGATTTGTTTGAAATGTTTTGACTTGTTGAAAAGTTTAGTTTAACTTGATTATTCACTTAATATATAAGTGAATCAGTTAATAAACCTGCATAAAATCTTCCTAGACATGGTCTAGGATAACATTTATATATATGTGTAAAACATATAAATTTAAAAGCATTAAAGTAAACAATTTAAGTAAACAGTTTACGCATGCTTCTCAGCCCCGCGTTTTAAAACAAAAATGTTAGAAAAGGGGCAATGAACTCACCTGTGCTGCTATGTAATTTCATCTAACACAAAATGCGCGCTCCTGTATGTAAGCTAAGTATCTTCGGTTCCTGAGTTATTTTATAAGAATTTCGGATATAATAAGTACGCGTAGTAGTCGTTGTGCCTAAGACTTTGAGTATTGTTGTGTGTGCAACTATGTGTCTTAGTACTAGGTGTATCTAAGATCTACTCTATCCTAATTACCCTCTTTAATGATCCCAATTCCCATAGTTAGTTACAATAACTAACTTTTAATTTTAGAAAATTCCGGCAGAGTTTCCTTTGTTTTTAAAGCAATTCCAGACAACTAAATTGTCTATTTTATAACAAGTTCCCAATAGTTTACTACAACTAACTTTTATAACCAAATCAACTTAAAAGAAGACAACGCCATTTAAAATTCACTTTTCATATTGGACAAACTTTAGAAATTCTTAAATCATCTTTTAAATAAATTCACGATGCTTTTATTTTATAAAATATCATTACTTGAGTTTACATCATATTTTAATACATGATGGGCTTAATTGAGCCCCATTGGGCCCGCTTAGGCCCAGTTGAACTTCCTTGATTCTAAATTGATCGTTATTCAAGACCGTGAATGATCCCCTGTAGGTAGTTACACAACTAAGCTAGTGGACATTCATAACATGACTATGTACGACTTTCATGTTCCTTAGGATTCCCATGCACACCCATATGTATAAGAAATTGATCCAAGCACCACCATGCATGCACATTATACAATGAATACACATGAAACAAACCCCGGTTAATGATAAGTTAAACCTTTCCTAGGTTCCTACTACTAGCTTTAATGGTTCTTGATCTCACCTCGATCTAATTAACGAGTTTTAGTTTAATAATGGCCTAGAGCAGCGAACCTTTAGAAAATTAGGAGAAGGTTCGGCCATGTTAATGGGAAGGTTCGCTATCTGCATGTGATGAAAGGGTTCGGGAATTGAGGGTTCGGCAGCAAAGTAACAAGGTTCGTGCACCTTGGTTCGTGATCTACTGATTTAGGTTCGTCTAGGAATCCTCTGGTTCGTGACCATCTAGTGCAAGGGTTCGGTTGGTAGTTGGATGATCACAGGTTCGTACGTAGGAGCCACAGGGTTCGCTGCTGCATATTCATAAAGCAACAGGGTTCGTTGCTGCCCTATACAGGTTCGTTGCAGAGCTCCTTTAATGTCGACAGGTTCGTGAGTCAAACCCACCAGGGTTCGGTGCAGAAAATGGTTCGGTGCAGGTGGTCCAGGGTTCGTTGCAGAGGCCATGCATGGTTCGGCTTGATTGTGTGGTTCGTGTAGGGTTCGGCCACCCTAGACGAACCTGTATCCTATCTAAACTTCACGAACCTGTAAGGGTTTTGCATCATCCTCTTCGTCCTAGGGTTTAAACCTGTTACAAGATCCATCCCTAACAAGTTCTAAACATGCTAGACATCATCATTTAAGTGTCTTAAGTGCTTAACATCCATCCTAATACACACTCATATAATTTCGTGAAAACCCTAATAACCGGATTTTAAAGTAGATTTTTACCTTAGATTTCGTGAATGGAAGCTTGAATGAGTTGTACTTCCGTGATCTACGTGTTGAGAGGAACGTCTTGGCACCTAGAACACTCGAATCCGACGAGATTTAAGCCTCCAAATCTTGAAAAGAAGATGGTTTTCTTATGAAGAACTAGAGAGAGAGAGAGGGTAGGACGAGATTTAGAGAGAGAGTGAGTTGGTGAAAAGAGTTATGGCAATTTAATGCCATAATAAGAAATTTCATAACACCCGGTTAGTCGGTCTCGTTCGGTTTCGCGTAAAATGTCGAGTCACGTAGTTTTCGCGACGAATGACGCGATTTTATAAAAATAGAATTTATTTAATTATTCCAGGTTGTGATTCCTAATAAATTAACTAATATCTTCTTATTTATTAACTTTTTAAAACAAAATTAACTGTTTAAATCGAAATGTACGGTCGTCGCGCGTATGCGTTCGAATCGTCACCTGTACGAATACGGCGATAACTATACTTTTCAACCTTGTTTTCTAATTATAGAATATCATTCAGAACGTTAAACTTTCAGATATATTCGTACAGATCGTCACCTATACGAATAACCCGTCAATTTAGCATTCACATAACAATATTCGTGTGTTTTGTTCTGTAAGGCCTCACATACGTTTATACATAATTAATCCTAATCAAATAATCACATAACAGTTCTGTGTTGCCAGATAATTATCCGACTTAAGAATCATTGTTCTGAACTGTGTTTCTGTTAAATGTGTCTGAAACTGTTCTATGACAACTCACCATGATAATGATAAATGACATGAATATGAAAAATACTGAAATGGGTGATTCATACCTGTTTTACTGTTCCTGTACTGTAGAGATCACTGTTCCGGTGGCGGTTCCGGCACTGATGTTACATCAACTGAATCAAGCCAACCAAAATCTCAACAAAAACAGGGTGGTGCAAACCCACCAGTTTGCACTTTTCAGCATTTTAACTCCAGTAACCCGACAAAATTCACGGGTGCTAAGGGAGGCACTGGTTTGCTGCAGTGGTTTGAGAGTATGGAGAACACCTTCAACAATAGTGACTGCCCTGAGAACTTGAAGATGCGCTATGCCAACAATCTTTTCCAAAAGAGAGCACTAACTTGGTGGAATGGCGAGAAGCGAGGAAGGGGAGTTGCTGCAGCCCTAGCACTACCGTGGACTGAAGTCAAAACTCTGATGAGCACATAGTTATGTCCTCATAGTGAGATGAGGAAACTTGAGGCTGAGTTCTGGGAACTTGAGCAGGATAGTGGTGAGAACTTGATCTACAATTCTCATTTTCACGAGCTGAGTTCCTTAGTACCTCATCTGATGAAACCATTGGAGAGAGCAATTGAGAAGTACATAGCGGTCTACCTATACAGATACAAGACACTGTCGATGGTAGCAACCCTATCACACTGGTAGCTGCAATCCTCCTGTATGCAACCTTGACGGATAATCATGTGAAGGCTGGGACTCTTAGAAGAAAGGGAACTAAACAAATCGACATCAAGACAGCTGCAAAGGAGACTTCAACTGAAGTCATGTATGAACCAGCTTGTTCGTTCAAAGGCAGCAACCGAAAGCGAAAGACCAGAAATTTTGCTGTTACTACTCCTGCTGCGAAGACTACTCAACAATCATCAAGCAACTCAAACACCAGAAATTATGTTGGGGTCACTTCCCAATGTAATGTCTGCAGATATCACCAGGCACCTAACTTTCCATGTCGCATCTGCAAAAACTGTGGTCATTATGGGCATGTTGCTAACGTGTGTCGGAGTGCATTGCAAGCACAAAGGATGCAACCTGCACCGCTTGCACTGCCTGCTCCACATGCACAACCACTTCAAGCTATACCCGTTCACCAAATAACCTACACAGGAAACAACCTGTTATGAGAGCGGTGATGTGGTTCATTTCAGAAATCAGTGCCCAAGCTTCACAAGGATTAATCAAAGGATGGCCAGAGGTAGAGCTTTTCAACTGAATGCTCCAGCAGCTCAAGCCAATCAGGATGTTCTGATTAATAACTCTTATGCATTTGTCTTATTTGATTCAGATGCTGATAGGAGTTTTGTTTCATATGATTTTGAATCTATGCTTCGTATAATACGTACTAAATTAGACAAGCCGTTCAATGTAGAGGGGGCTGACGGTAATACTATTGATATTGACACAGTTATTACTGGATGTAATGTGAACTTAAATGATCACATTTTCCATATTGATCTCATACCGATGCATCTTTTTAGCTTTTATGTTATCATAGGCATGGATTGTGTTGGAATATAAGGACTGATGAGCAAAACAATTGAAGCCAGACATCTGAATAAAACCGCGGAAAGACAAGTCGCGGATGCTTCTCTTCTGATTGAAGAACTGATTCAACATCGGAAGGCTCTTAACGGAAGCTTCTCCAAAAAGAAGTATCGCTGAATCCATTTCCCTCAGAAGACAAAGGCTGATCATCGGAAGACAACCTATTCATCAGAAGAAGTCAAATGACTCGGAAGACAATCTTCTCTTCCAAATTAACTGATTATTTAATCAGCTTCCGATGAACAAACTTCCGAAGGAATAAACACTGAACTTCAGCGCATTTACTTCAACATTGGAAGACATGAAGATTCTTGTTTTTGTTATTGTTGACTTTGTATTTGTACTAGTCTGATTGTATCATTGTCTGTAATAATGTCAGTTGTTTGTCTTATTATTTCTTGTCTTGTATTGTAGAATGCTTGGCTATTTAAGTTCCAACATTCTCTGTATAATTAAGGATTACTTCCCCCATATTTCCTTGTGCTTTCTATCTCTTATCTTCTCTCTTCTCTAAGCAGGAAAACTAAAACAACGAAAATAACTTGTGAAAAACTTTATAGGGAGCTGAAACCTAAGCTTTGACTAAGTGTATAAAGCATTGTTCCTGGTTAAAAGAGCTGCTACTCGAGGTTCATGTAGTTCAACAATTGGTATCAGAGCCTTGTTCTTATTCTTGGTTTAGCCATCAAGACTAAAACTCAAAGCTCAAATTGATATCCTGTTGTTTTAGTTTTCTGCATTCTATCTCTTCAGTCTTTCTTGCTTTCTTTAAATCTGTAGGAGTTTGATTTTTGAACTAATCTGTGTTCAAAAGTCATTCTAACAAATCACCTTGAGTTCTCATCACTAGTTGATTTGCTCAAAATTATTTGTGAACCAATGGCAGACCAATTCTCTATCGATCCCCATAACACCGTTCTACCACGAAGTCACCAATCTTGGTCAGGCATCAGTATAATATTTGGCAGAGGCGGATGTTACACTTCCTATCTAATAACCATACAGGATGTTGGAAGTCTGTAATGTTCGGACCGTACAAACCAACGGTCCTGGACATGGAGACTGGAAATAATATCCCGAAAAATCCTCAGAACTACTTCGAAGAGGATTACCAGAAGTTGGAGCTTGATGGAAAGGCAGATGCTCAGTTGGCGATGGCTCTTCCCAACGAAATATACTCTGGTCTTCTTCACCATGAGTCTACTAAAGACTTGTGGGATGCTCTAAAAGAGCAATTCGATGGTACCGAAGACGTTGTCGCTAATACTAGAGAGATATTAGCTCAACAATACGAGACATTCTCTCAACTAAATAATGTGTCTCTGACTCAGCAGTTTGAAAGGTTCACTTCTCTCTTAAGTGAATTAAAACTTGCTGGTCAACAGTACTCCCCCGTCTCGGTTTTAAATCGCTTCTTGAGATCTCTACCTGACAAAAGGGAGAACTATTCCATTGTCATGAGATCCTCTCCAGACTTTGGCATGCTCTCGCTCACTCAACTTCATGGTAAGTTGCTCACATTTGAGCGAGAGATTGCCCAGAAGAGAAAACTCATTAAGTCTGGTAAATCAACGGAAGAGTATATGCAAGGAAACACAGCTCTTCTGAGTCATAACTCTGAATCAAATGATCAGGATTATGATGAATATATTGACATAACTACTCGCATCACTTCTTCTTTTTGTGATGACCAGTCTCTTATCTCTGATCATCTGTGTTTCATCATGGATGATCTCCATCAAGTTCCAAGCGATTACTTGGAAGAGATGGATATTCTGCACCAACTGGCCCTCTTGAGTATTAGAACTAACAAGTTCTATAAGAGGACTGGAAGGAAATTCCCTGGTATTCAAAGGAAAACGAGGTTCGGTCTAAATAAGGCTAAGGTCCAATGCTACAGATGCCATGGCACTAGACATTTCGCCAGGGAGTGCAAAAATGCTCCCCACTCAAATTCTTCTCCGTATGGGACTTTTCCCAACTCACAATCACATACTTCCTCAACACCTTTTTCTTCTTCTTCTTCTTCATCATCTTCTTCTTCTTCTTCTTTTAGAAGGCACAGCAATCCCTAGGAGTCAGCACATATTGTAAAAACCCCCTCTCCTACCAATGTACAATATGTACAAGCTGCCAATGGTAGCATGTATCAACTGAATCCTGCACCTCTTCAAATTGTTGCACCATTTTCTTCCCAAATAAACATACCAGGCCCTGTTGCTCAACCTTCTTCTTCCGGTCAACAAGCTCATTTTAACCAAGAGTATGTCAACTGGAGCAGCCTGCCATAAGATGTAGGCTATGCCCTCATCGCATCCGAACCAACAGATTTTGCTCTTATGGCTGTTGGTGATGACTCTTCTCCTTCTGAACAACCTGCTGCAGAAACTCCTGATGCACATGTATCTTCTTCTACTTTAGAAAAACTATGAACCGAGGAGTGCATAAAGGCTTTTGCAAAAATAAAAAAGGCCAATGTGTTGCTTCAACAACAAAATCAGGAGTTGGAGCAACAACTTGATAATAAAAATTCTGAAATGGATAAACAAATAAAGAATAAAGACAGTCAAATATCTGTCCTAATGACTGAAAAGTCAAACCTACAAGCTTTATTTGATTTGCAAAATGAAAAATATGCAGCTTGTAGAGATGAATTGTATCAGACCAAGGTTAGCTGTGACAAGTGGGTCGAATCCTGCAAAGGGTTCAAAATGCTTTTAAGTAAGCAAGTTCACAGCAAAGCCAAGTTCGGAATTGGGTTCAATCATACTAGTCCCCCTGAGGACGACACGCCGATTGACAATAAAATAAATGAGACTGATTCAGAGCCCATTTCTCCCACCTTTCTTCTGGATGAAATTTCATCCATCACAATCACACCTCCAAGAGTGTACCAACCTCCACAGTTTCCCAAGTTTGTTTATCCCACTGAAACAAACAATGAGAGATAGGAGGATACACGCTTGGAAAGTGATAAAAATAAAAGTGCTTCTGAACAAACTGAGACTGTTCCTACCATGAGCTTTACTCAAAGTTCGGAAGATACAAGTATTCATAAGAGTTCTAATAGTCACCCTGCCCGCCTTGAAAAAGGAAAGAGGCTCATGTTTGACATCAGATTTCCTTCTTCTCATCCTCATCCCCCTATCCAACAATGAAGGCAAATAAGCCTTTCATCCCAAACTACTCTGCTTTGTCTCCTACTTGTCTAAAATGTTTTAAGTATAATCATACTACTGAAAATTGTTGGACAAAAACTCCTCTGGATAAAGAAAGAGTAAAACTAAATGTTGAGAAATTGAAAGCTGAACAGGGTTCATCAACTAAAGGAAAATCTCCTAATAAAACGAAGAAATCAAAGAAGGCTAATAGATTTTCAGCATCTTCTCATTCATCATATCACTCTTCTTATTCACTTACCTCACCCAGGCCTTCTATCCTTGGAACATCACCTTCCTACCCCACAGTGATTCCTACTGCCCATTCTTCTGCTGAAGTGAACCCTCCTTCAGTGGATTCACAAATAAATATCTTGCATCAAAATCAGCAACAGTTGATATTGATAATGCAGAAATTGATGAATAACTCTCAGCAAAATAAATAAAGATCCTCTTTCTCTTCTAAAATAAAATAAAACCCATATTTAACCTATTGCAAATAAATTGTCATGTGCAGAGACCTTCTTCAAACCAAAGTCATATATGGTATGTGGACAGTGGAGGCTCTAGGCACATGACAGGATGCAGATCCATTTTGAATAACTTCATTCGAAAGAACCGAGGATCTGTTTCCTTTGCGATTAATGCAAAAGGATGGATAGTAGGGTCTGGTTCCGTCCAGGGTGGAAAACTGCACTTTAAGGATGTTAGCTTAGCTGAAAATGTCAAGTTTAATCTCTTGAGTGTTTCTCAACTAGCTGAAAAAAATTTCAGTTAATTTTTCACCAAGGACAGTTGTAAAATTCTCTCCCCTGAAATAAATTCAAAAATAAAGATCTTAATTGATCAACACACCTTTCTTACGGCTAAAAGAAGTGGAAATGTCTACGTTGTAGATATGAGCACTGACTCTCAAACATCTTCTCCTACTTGTTTGATAGCCAAAGCATCATCTTCTGAAACTACTCTTTGGCATAGAAGATTCAATTACCTCAATCACCAATCTCTTCATAAGCTTTCTACCCTTTGATTACTAAGAGGATTACCTTCCAAAGAATTTCACTTTGAAGGTCAATGTGAATCTTTCTTAAAGGGAAAGCAACATAAAACATCACATAAGTCTATTGAGGAGTCCAAAACAACAAACTGTCTCAATCTGCTTCACATGGATCTTTTTAGACCAGTGAAGGTAGCCAGTTTGGCTAGAAAGAGATACCGTCTAGTTGTTGTGGATGATTACTCAAGATTTTACTGGACCTTCTTTCTCTTCAGCAAAGATGAGACTTCTGAGAAAATAATTGCACTTATCACTCAACTTGAAAGACAGTTAAAACAATAAGGAGTGATAATGGAACTGAATTCAAGAACCAGGTTCTTGATAAGTTCTGCATCTCTAAAGGAATCCTTAGACAATATAGTGTTCCTAGAACTCCCGCTCAAAATGGAGCTATGGAAAGGAAAAAATAGGACACTTATTGAAGCTGCAAGAACTATGCTTACAGATTCAGGATTACCTTTATCCTTATGGGCTGAGACAGTAAACACTGCTTGCTATGTCTTGAACAGAGTTCAAATTGTGAAAAGACATAACAAGACTGCCTATGAAGTCCTTCATAACATAAAGCCTCTCATATCTTTCTTCAAAGTCTTTGGGTTTCCGTGCTTCATCTTGAACACAAAAGACTCTTTATCCAAATTTGCTGCTAAAGTAGATTCCGGATATTTTGTTGGATATTCTCAGACTTCTAAGGCTTACCGAGCTTTCAATCTTAGGACAAAAGTTGTTGAAGAAACTATTGATGTCAAATTCAATGAATTTGCTTCAACCTCATCCTTCCCCTCTGCTCCTGATGATCTCTTTGATCTTGAAAGCTTCACTTACATCTCCTCTACCCCTTCTTCCTCTTCCTCTTCAGAATCTTGTCAAACTTCTGAAGATCTGTCCTCTCTTGAAGAGTGTTTTGTCTCTAAATTCTTTTCTTCTCTTCCTCCTCTTCAAATAAATTCTCAGGACCAAAGTGAACAGATATCTACTGCTTTATCCCCAGTCTTAAATAACACACATGAAGATGTTCCTTAAAATGGTCATGTTTCCCCTCCAGAAAATTCTCTAGGCCATACTGAAAACTCACCTTCTTCTGATGGTGTCTCATCCAATAATTGTTTGGACATCAATCCCTTCAGTAGAAATCATCCTCTAGAACAAATCTTAGGTGATCTACATAAAGGTGTTCAAACTAGGAGCCAGATTTCGAACTTTGGTCTTCATGCAACCGTTATATCCCAAGTTGAACGTTCCAAATATCAGGAAGCTCTCAAAGATAATAATTGGGTAGAGGCTATGCAGGATGAACCGTTACAGTTCAAAAGACAAAAATTTTGGACTCTTTGCCCCTTGCCGGCAAGAAAATATCCTATCAGAACTAGATGGGTATTCATAAATAAAACAGATGACAGAGGTATTGTAATCAAAAATAAAGCCCGATTGGTAGTACAAGGCTACTGCCAAGAGGAAGCCATTGATTATAATGAGACCTTTGCTCCTGTGGCCAGACTGGAAGCCATTAGACTCTTCCTAGCATTTTCTATCTCCCATAACATAAAGATATACCAAATGGATATCAAAAGTGCATTCTTGTATAGGACAATAAAGGAGGAAGTCTATGTGTGTCAGCCTCCAGGATTCGATGATGTTCATCATCCTAATTGGGTGTACAGACTAGATAAAGGACTTTATGGTCTGAAATAAGCACCTAGAGCATGGTACGATACTCTTTCTAAATTTCTTCTTTCTAATAAATTTTCCCGGGAAACCATTGACAAGACTTTGTTCATTAAGAGGGTAGACAAGTAACCTCTGCTGGTCCAAATCAATGTCGATGACATCATCTTTGGATCAACAAAACCTTCCTTGTGTGAACAATTTTCTAATTTAATGTCTTCAAAGTTTGAAATGAGTGCTTTAAGTGAACTAAAAACAGTTTTAGGACTCGAAGTAAAACAAACCCCTAATGGGACTTTCATTCATCAATCAAAATATGTGAAAGATTTTCTAAATAAATTTGACATGAATGATTGCAAAATAATTTCTACCCCTATGGCTACAAGTCCTGGAATAAGTCCAGATGAAAATGGTGAACCTGTAGATCAAACCCTCTACAGGTGCATGATTGGATCATTGATGTATCTTACTGCATCAAGGCCATATATTATGTATGCAACATGTGTCTATGCAAGATACCAATTGGCCCCCAAACAATCCCATTTATCATTTGTGAAGAGGATACTAAGATATCTGAAAGGCACTCCTGTGCTAGGTATTAGGTATCACGCTAACCAATCTTGTAAGCTTGTTGGTTTTTCAGACAGTGATTATGCAGGATGCTCACTCACTAGGAAGTGTACTTCAGGAGGATATCAGTTCTTTACAAACTGCTTAGTGTCATGGCAAAGCAAAAAGCAAACATCGGTGTCAAATTTAACTGCCGAAGCTGAGTACATTGCAGCAGCTCATTGCACTGCCCAAATCCTTTGGTTGCAATATCAACTACTAGATTTTGGAATAACTGAACTAAGAACACCTCTCCTAATAGACAGCGAAGCAGCCAAAAACATAATAAAAAGTCATGTCTACCATTCAAAAACCAAACACATAGAAATAAGACATCACTTCATTAGATATTGTTTTGAAAAGGGACTAATTGTCCCAGAACATGTCTCTACAAGTGATCAAATTGCAGACATATTTACCAAACCTTTAGACTCTTCAACTTTTTCTAAGTTTGTAGCTAAATTGGGTATGATAAATATGAGCTAATAAATACGGTTAAAGAATCGGTTTCTTAATCCTTTAAATAACTGCATAAAAGGATAATCTTTATTGATTATCCTAACAACGGATATTTGATAAACCACTGACGAAGACCTTGGTTTCTCTCAGTGGTTATCACATAACTCGGATAGGAACAGTGGCTATTATAACCACTGCTTCATATCTATCCGCGGTTACCACTTCAGTTGTTACACAGTTAAACCTTTATGGTTTACTTCTGTTTTGATGTCTCTTCTTCCGACGTCACTTCTTCTAATATGTCTTCTTCCGAGACCTTTAACCAGGTCATTTATCCTTGGTTCAATCTCTTCCGAAAATAAAACTCTTCCGAAGATTAAATTATCTGTCATATTTAAATCTTCCTTGCCTAAGTTGTTATCAAATCTCTTGATAATTACGCCAGATTCAGCCGTCACTAATTTCTCTGTAAGATTAGACCTCTCACAGTTAATAGAATTGACACTCATTAATTGTTCTCATGGCTAGATGCTATATTCTTTCCATTTTTATCCCACTTCGTCTAAATGGCCACTGATCTTCTTTCCTTATTTATATCAGTTGCTGTCTCCTTTATCCCATCAGTTCTTTCATATCACTTCTTGATCTTTCTTGAACAAGAACACTTCTCCTTTAATCTTGAAACTTCTGGTTGCTACTCATGGCGATGGACTCCTGCTTGTCAGGTATGTTGCCTGGCACGATGCATTTCCACTACTTCTGTCTGAGCTTTATGCTCATGATGGTGGTGTAACGGCTTCGGACCATGCTTTATTCCTAATAAAGCATTGTCTTTACTTCAGGGTGCACACGAAAGTACTTTGTTGTCTTTTGCTTCTTCTCTCTCATGATCACAGGTTTGTCCGATGGGTAAAAACCCTAAGGTAAAGCTTTTGGTATGATATAAGTAGTCGCGGTTTTTCATTTTTGAAACCGCTCTTGTGTGTGAACGGTTAGTCTTCCTCATCTTCTTTTCTTTAAAGCAAAGTTGTCCTTATACTTTGGCTTCATAACTGTTCGGTGTTTATCATCCCGAAATAACAATGGCCTTGAAAATGAAACTGATCCATAACCTCGGAGCTTACCTCGTCAAATCTTCTGAGTATCATAACTATAACAAAGCTATCGACACCCTGGTAAACTCTTTCGTTCACACTGCTCTAGTTCTAAACCCTCCTATTTCTGATGTCCCTCTAAACCAGTTTTGGGCGAACGCATCCTTGGTGATGAAGGATGACTATGTTGAAAGCGTCGTCTCGACGATTGCTGGTGAACAAGTCAACATCACTCCCACAAAAATAAGCGTTGCCCTAAACTTGAACGACACTAACGCTCCTTCCACTGTCTCTCTCAAACTTCATCATCATACTTTTATCCAGTGTGATTATCAGGGTGACTTGAAAAACAGGACTTTGTACAAGGCCTTCTTCTACCCTAAGTACAAGTTTGTGTATTACACTATTCTTCAGTGTTTGTCGCAAAAGTCGACAAGTTGGGGAGAAATACCATATGACGTGCAATATATCATGTACGCAGTTGTTTCTAACGACAAGATTAATCTCTCTAAAATAATCATTGATCACCTTGTAAATCACCAGAAAAGTCCCAAGTTTCTGCTCTATCCTAGATTTGTAATGGCCTGCCTCTTTGCTGACCTTAATAATGTTTTTCACATTGCCCCTCTTTTCACTATCAAGACCATTGCCAAACAAGTGTTCACTCGGTTGAACACTGATCCAAAACAAACAGATGACACTGAGGATATACCCATCCTTGGTGAACCCACATCCACCTCCTCTTCCACACCTGCAAAGGTATCGTCCAAAAGAATAGCTTCTACCAAAGCCACTAAGCCTAACCAACCAAAAAAGGTTGTTTCGGAAGATGAGATCCCTGATCATGTCTCTGTCCCCATTGGACAGATGGATACATATCTTCCATCCTCAAAGATGTATCTAAGATCTCCATCCACCTAGCTCCTAATCAATCCTCTGAACAGGATGATGTTGTACTTCAAAGGGAACCCTCTAGAGCCACTGAAGTGTCATTTAACACTCAGTCGGCAGTCCACTCTCCCAAGGACATTTCTGTTTCTTCCCCACATGCAACCTTTAACTCTCCTACCGACGTTCTACATGAGATTGATACTGTGTTTGAGCAGCTTGGTTCTCCTTCCCCTTCTCCAACAAAGGAGCTGCTCCATCAAACCCTTGCTCAAATAACTCAATCTCCTACCCTTGGAGAAGAGGATGAGATCAGAATGACTAGTCCATCAAGACATTCTGATCATATATCTGGAGCATCCATATCACATGAGAATCCACTGGACTTTCATTTGAATGGATCAGGCAATAAGACTCCTGATATGGCAACAACCAATGAAGTTTTTGAAACTGAGGCTGGAAATCCCCAGAACCAAGAAAAAGGGGTCCATGAAATTCCTGAGATGGACTCAGGTCATGATAAAATTGACTCTTTAGTCAGGAATTTGGATGATATCCTTAAACGGTTGGACGAATCAGATTCTAAAATAAAGGAATTGACGGATTCTGTGGCTCACATTTAGTCTGATGTCACTAAGCTCACTGAGCTTGTTTCAACAGTCTTGAGCAATCAAGCCCTACAATCCCAATCCATCCCCATGCAGGCACCTTCACTTGAAGGTTCATCCACAACACCACCTACTTCCACTACCACCACCGTCTCTCCTCAGCTTCTTCAAGAAGTGTTAAACCCACTTCTTACTACCCACCTTACTTCTCTACTTCAATCTTTTACCACTCAATTTCTAACCACCCAAAAGGTTCAATTGGATCTGCGGAAGATTTCAGTAGATACCAAAGTCTCTTCCTTACAACATGAAATCTCTAACCACACCAGATTTCTTGAGTCCCTTATTGGGATTGCTCCTCCTTCTCCCTTGTTCAAAGAACAGGCTGATGAAGCCAAAAAGAGGGAGAATGAACGAGTCCTGGCTGCTGCCCCGGCTGCTAAAAGGGCAGAAGACAGGACTGAGCAAAGGAGGATGAAACAAATAAGGCTGCAGAACTAAGAGGCACTTCTCAAAGCAACATTGGATTAACAATTCCAATCTCAAGCTGCCAAGGCTAGTTCAGAACAGAAGCAAAAGGAAGTAGAAGCTCAAATAAGCACTAGGACATCTGAAGTATCCAGAAAACCCAGACCTTCCAAATCTGCTCACACTGAGCAAACGAAGCCAATAACCACTGTCCCATCTTCCTCCACACAACCAAATAAAGAAAGTTCACCCGCTCTCTCTCCAAACTCTGCTTCTCAAACCCTTCTTGAACTTTCTTCTCTTCCTGTCACCCTCAACGCCTCCAACATCAGCCAAAAAGCATCCACAATAATCACTCAGTCTTTCTCCAGAAGACAAAAGAGTGTGGTTAGAAAAACCAAAATCTTCAATAACCCACCTCAAAAACCTTCCTCAGACTCAAATGATGATCAAACCATTTCCTCTCGTGTCTCAAGAAAGAGAAGGCTGCCATTAGCTGATATTGATGAGCCTGAACCCTCAAACACCACCAAAGTTCCCTCTCCAATAAAATCAGCAGATGCTGATAAACCACAAACCTATCCGGGAAAGGAATCCTACTCACCTGTTAGGACTTTTCCTTCCGATGAAGACCTTCAGAAGATAAAGAATAAAGAAACGGAGAAAGAAAATCTGATTCTGGCTGGTCTTGAAGCTTCTTGTCAATCAGGAGTTGAACTGATAGAAACCTATCAAAAACAAATAGCCAGATTGGATCAGCATCAAGACAAAGCCTATCAGGCTGAGAGGGAGCAACTGATCAAGTACCTGCTGGATGAAGGGAAATACAAGGTTGAAAACTTCAGCAACTGGGATATCACTACCCTCAGAAATGAAGCCAAAGTCCTATTCGAAAGAATAAAGGCTGAAGTAAGAAAGAAGAAGATCCTTGAACAAAGGAAAAGAATAAAGCACATCCTCATACAAAACCAAAGGAGACCAAAGAATAAAATAACAAGATGGAAAGATGAAGTGTTGTTCGATGAATGGTCTATGTTTAAAAGAGAAAACAAAGACCACCCTGAGCTTGGGAAAGATGTCATCCCTTATCCTTCCACAGTGTGTCAACTCAAGAAAGCTAACCCAAGCACAGTGATTGATCACCTGCTTAATGCACCTTTGGGATCTCCAGGAGCTGGGTCTGCCGAACCTCCATCTACCAAGTCTCAGCCTCCTCGGATCATAAACTCAAGAATAAAAATAAATAGATAGTTCTATGACTCTGCTTCCAAGAGTTTAGCCATAGAAAGATTCAATGATTCAAGAACCCTCTTCTCTAATTGGGATAAGATCCTCACCCTACCAACTGATGATCTAAAGGAACTGCAGCACAAAACTCTGGATAATGCTGACACAGAGTATGAGGTTCGAGACTATGTTCAAACACTCAGAAATAAAATTGGTCTAGCTTTAAAACAAAATAAGTAGGTTTTGGCTTCATCAGTCCAGAGGGAGATTGTTGGAATATAAGGACTGATGAGCAAAATCACTGAAGCCAGACATCTGAATAAAACCGCGTAAAAACAAGTCGCGGATGCTTCTCTTCCGATTGAATAACTGATTCAACATCGGAAGACTCTCAGGGAAAGCTTCGCCAAAAAGAAGTATCACTGAATCCATTTCCCTCAGAAGACAAATGCTGATCATGAGAAGACAACATATTGATCGGAAGAAGTCAAATGACTCGGAAGACAATCTTCTCTTCCAAATTAACTGATTATTTAATCAGCTTCTGATGAACAAACTTCCGAAGTTATAAACACTAAACTTCAACACATTTACATCAACATCGGAAGACTTGAAGATTCTTGTTTTTGTTATTGTTGACTTTGTATTTGTACTAGTCTGATTGTATCAGTGTCTGTAATAATGTCAGTTGTTTGTCTAATTATTTCTTGTCCTGTATTGAAGAATTTTTGGGTATTTAAGTCCCAACATTCTTTGTATAATTAAGGATTACTTCCCCCATATTTCCTTGTGCTATCTATCTCTTATCTTCTCTCTTCTCTAAGCAAGAAACCTTAAACAACGAAAATAACTTGTGCAAAACTTTAGAGGGAGCTGAAACCTAAGCTTTGACTAAGTGTATAAAGCATTGTTCCTGGTTAAAACAGCTACTACTCGAGGTTCTTGTAGTTCAACAGATTGGTTTGCCACCCACAAAGCGGAAATTATTTGTCATGATAAATAGATTCGTATTCCCTTACAGTCAGGTGAAACTCTAAGAGCTCTCGAGGAAACTCCTAGTAAAGGTCTTAGGTTGATGTCATGTACTAAAGCCCAAAAGTACCTTAGAAAGAAATGCATAGCGTTTTTAGCACACATCATGAAGAAAAAGGAGAAAGGGAAGAGCATTGAAGACGTTCCTGTGATAAGAGATTTTCCTAAAGTATTTCCAGATGACTTGCCGGGGATTCCACCAGAGCGTAAGTAGAATTTCGAATTGACCCAGTCCTGGTGAGAACCTAGTCGCCAAAGCTCCTTACAGACTAGCATCGTTGGAGTTACAAGAATTGGCTAGCCAACTACAAGAACTGTCTAAGAAGGTATTCATTCGCCCTAGCCATTCTCCATGGGGTGCACCGGTCTTGTTTATTAAGAAGAAGGACAGGTCATTCCGAATGTGCATAGACTACCGCGAATTGAACAAGCTGACCATCAAGAATCGATATCCTCTGCCGCACATTGATGATCTTTTCGATCAATTGCATGGTTCGGCATTGTTTTCGAAGATTGATCTTAGGTCTGGGTATCATCAGCTTCGTGTACATGAAGATGATATTCCCAAGACAAGTTTCAGATGAAGATATGGCCACTACGAGTTTCTGGTAATGCCCTTCGGCCTTACCAATGCACCTGCAGTTTTCATGGATCTCATGAACTGTTTATGCCGGCCATACTTAGATAAATTCGTTATTGTGTTCATAGACGATACTTAGATAAGTTGATTTTGGAGATCTTAAGAAAAGAGCAACTGTATGCCAAATTCTCCAAGTGTGAATTTTTTGCTTAAGGATGTTCAATTCTCGAGACAAATAGTCAATGAAAAGGGTGTTCACATGGATCCTACAAAGATTGAAGCCGTGAAGAATTGGAATACACTGAAGACACTCACGAAGATTTGTTCATTTCTTGGACTTGCCGGTTACTATCGGCGGTTTATTTCGAATTTCTCCAGGATTGTTTTCCTTCTTACTTCCTTGACTCAAAAAGATAGTCCTTATGAGTGGGGACCAAAGCAAGAAGAGGCATTTCAGACATTGAAGCAGAAACTTTGTGATGCTCCTGTCTTGACACTTCTTGATGGAAATGATTATTTTGTGACCTACTGTGATGCGTCCAACCAAGGTCTCGGTTGTGTTCTCATGAAACGGGGAAAGGTGGTGGCATATGCATCAAGAAAGTTGAAGATCCATGAAAAGAACTACACTACACACGACTTAGAACTGGGTGCAGTCGTGTTTGTTTTGCAGATATGGAGACATTATCTTTATTGCACGAACGATGTAATTTATGCAGAAACATATCAGGAAAATCAGCTATGTCTTCTAGTTACTTCTTTTCTTTATCATTACTAGTAATTGAGATTAGGTAAGCTAAACAAGCATTTCTTTTCTTAGTAGCTTTGATCATAGAAATGACTCCAATGTCATTCTCTTGAATTGGATGTTTATTGAATTTTAATTTTTTGTCTACCTCAACATCTTGTAGAGGCATTAATACTAACTCATTATCTAAGCATTTTTAAAGGTTAGAAACGTAAAACACATCGTGTAGAGATATAATCTCATTAATATATAGTTGAGGTAATTTATCTATAGAATAAGTTTTTTTTCTTTTGTAGGAAATAAGAAGACGTAGACAGTTGTAACATCAGTGCCGGAAATGCTACCGGAAAAGTAATCTCAATAATAACTCAGGTACAAACTACGTGAACTTATGTATATGCTATTGACATTTGATGCTTAACACTAAACTATTATGCAATTGTTCTGAAATCTGATTTATACCTCATGGTTTAACAGTCAGAAACACATCAGACAACACTGAACTGACACACACATGCTTGGTTTAATGCTATTATGTATAAACGTATGCGAGGTTAAATAGAACAGAACCATAACGATCGTTGTTACAGAATGCTAAACCGACGAATTATTCGTATAGGTGACGATCTGTACGAATAAATCTGAAATTTTAACATTCTGAAATGATGACTGAAAAGTAGGAAACAAAAATCAGAAAGTGAAACCAACGTAGTGTTCGTTCGGGTGACGATTCGAACAAACACGCGCGAAGGTGACACGTTCTGACGAAACGCGTAAATAACCGATCTCCATAAAATAATTCAAGAAAAGTTGATTTAAAAGATTTACTATAAATAACCACCTTCCAAACATTTGAAAATAAATTCTTTTTATTTAATTTACAAAACATGCGTATACCGTGCCGGAAACGCGACGAAAACGAGAACTGAGCTACGAAATCGAACCTGAACATGCACGGGGTATATAAGGCTTGAAGGTTCGCATGATGGGCGAACCTTACTGTGGCCGAACCTGCTTAGTCACGAACCATCCTATGATCTGAACCTGTTAGGGAGCTACGAACCCATGATGGGCGAACCTCCATAGTGCCGAACCATTTCCGAAGCCAGCCGAACCTTACCCCCTGAACCAATAGGTTCGCTGGAAAACTTTAGTCGGCCCAATTAACAAACATTTACCCCATATCATTCGGCCCAATGATTATGGATTCGGCCCACCTGATTAATTGGTTTAGCCCATCTAGCATAGACGGCCCAGTTACTCCTCGGCCCAATTAGGATTTGGCCCATTTCAAATAGATAAGATCATCATTTGGCCCACATGCTATGATTTGACCCACATAGGTTACCTTGAAATGAACACATGAAAACCATTTCAATTGAAACTATGCATGGGATTTGCAAAGGAAAACTACAAAGGTGGTGGGATTGATGGGATTTACATACTAAGTAACATATCAAAGCAAATAGCAGACAATGACAAAGTTGAGGATGCAATAATGGTGTAAAGCTAAACATATAACATAAAGGCTTGTCATAATAACAATTTAAGAGGTTAAGTGGGAATACAATCCTTAATTAGCAAACGAGGCCGAATGATGACTAATATCACCAAGTGTTAGCCAACTCTAGGGCTAACACATACACACACACAAATCACTACAACTCGTACTTATAAGTTGCAAACAATGTGAAATCAAATATAGGACCGTGAAAACAACAATTACAACAACGAGCGCGAGCCTTTCTCGTTTAAGCTAAGTCAACCACTTCAACAACAAAGTGAGTTCATTTGTCCATTTTCAAACACATTTGTTTTTACCTCAGGACTGAGAAGCATGTTACACATTTTAAACAAGTATTGAAATGTTTTATAGATGCTTAAACTTGTTACATTTTTTATAGAAGCTAAAAGCTAAGACTTTAACCTTAGTGCTAATGTTACATGCTAATGCTAATACTAAAGGCTATATGCTACAGGCTCCAACTAGATGCAAATGCTAATACTATAAACTATGTGCTATGACTATATGCTAATGCCAATGCTATAGACTTCATGCTACAGCTAGATGCGAATACTAATGCCACAAGCTTCATGCTCAAACTATATGCTAAGGCTAATGCTACAAACTATATGCTTAAACTATATGCTAAGACTAATGTTACAAACTACATGTTCAAACTATATACTAATGCTAATGCTAATGCTAGAAACTACATGCTACACTACATGCTAATGCAAATGCTACAAGCTACATGCTAAATTATATTTTAGTGCGAATGCCATGAACTATATGCTCGAACTATATGCTAATACTAGATGCTAAATGTTACAAGCTAAGATCATATGCTAAATGCTAAGCTTGTATCTATGCATGAGATATGTGAATGCCAAACTATGCTATTGCAAGCTGGTATCTATGCATGCGATATGTGAATGCTAAACTATGTAAATGCTAAGCTTGTATCTATGCATGAGATACGTGAATGCCAAACTATGCTATTGCTAGCTGGTATCTATGCATGAGATATGTGAATGCTAAACTATGTGAATGCTAATCTTGTGTCTATATATGAGATACGTTAATGCCAAACTATGCTAGAGCAAGATTTGTATCTACATACATGAGATATGTAAATGCTAAACTATTCTGATGCAAAGCTAGAATCAATTCATGAGATACGTAATGGCTAAACTATACTAGAGCAAAGTTTGTATCTAATCATGGGCTACGTAAATGCTAAACTATGCTAGAGCAAAGCTTGTACCCATGCATGAGATTCGTAAAGGCTAAACTACGATTCTGTAATCTATTATCCTTGTATAGTATACTTAAAGACTAAGCTATGTGAATGCTATAAACTTATAAACTTTTAAACAGTATGCTAAAGCTATGATGGAGACGTGATTAGAGTGTAGGTAAAACGCTTAATTATCATTAACAACAGTGTCATGTGGAGATTAGTATGTGGTGGGATTGCGTCTGGGCGGGTTGTGGGCTCGACCCTTTCGTATGCCCTATATATAAGCATACCGATCTGGATATTACATGTGATGTTAATGATGTTAAGGTTGTTACCGAAAGGGTTTGTAAATGCTATTGGGTGTATATCTTAAACTTCTAAACAGGACCCTTAAAACTAGGATGGAATTGGATGGTAGGTAAAACGCTTAATTATCATTAACAACAATGTCATATGTGGATTAGTATGTGGTGGGATGGCGTCTGGGCGGGTTGTAGGCTCGACCCTTTCGTATGCCCTATATAATAAACATACCGATCTGGATATTTCATGTGATGTTAATGAGGTTAAGGTTGTTACCGAAAAGGTTTGCTAAAGCTATTTTTCAACTACTAAACTATATGAACTCACCAACCATTGTGTTGACTTTGTTTTCTTACATGCTTTCTCAGGTGACGTACAGGAATAAGGTAAGGTAAGGAATGCATGCTAGGATGCCCAGTTAGAGGACCTAGTAGATTTTGAAAAGCACATGTTTTGATGAACGTTGTGAAGCTATTTTGATATCTTGTACAGATACAAGATAGAACACATTTGATTCTTTTGATAGGTTTACTTAGTTAAATTATCAAACATTAATAGTTGTAATTTAACTTTGTAATCCTAGTTAAATGTTATTGTGCTTTAGTTATTCTCAATGTTGATGCTATGTAAACAATCTGATCATCACGATTATCACAGTCGATATCGCGCCCCGAGAACCTTCCGCCCGGCGGGGAAGTCGATCCGTCCCACCGGCTTGGGGTATGACAACAGTCTGCCAACAATAATCCATATCTTATCATTCCCATGACTAGTTCGAGGAAGTTTTCTTATAAAATCCAGAGTTATCATTTTTCATTTCCAGAATGGTGATTCAAGTTGTTGCATCATATTAGAAGGTTTCTAGTGTTTTGCTTTAACTTGAGAAAAATTTAAACATTATGCAACTTATGCAGTTATATCCTTTTTCTCATGTTGATCCACCAATAGTTTTCCCTTAAGTTCTTATACACATTTTTTTTCACTTTCTGGGTGCATCATATATTAGGATCTGCTTTTTTCTAATAATATGCCAGTGGCCGACATAAAAATTCTCTTGTTCATCCGAAAAATGTCATCATCTCCTTTGACGAATTGTACAGTCATGCACTTCATTACTTCTTTTTCTTTGTTTTCATCCTTTTGGGCTTGTTTATGTGCTTCATTAATTTTATTAATCAAATCAACTTGTAGTTCAAGCCTTGGAGGACATACACTTTTTGGTTTCTTTGTTTCCTTTCAGCTTAAAAACTTTGCTACAGTATCTGTCTTTCTCTCATGATAGATAATTTTATAGCCATAGTTATCTAGTGTCTCAATTCACCTTCGTTGTTGCATGTTAATTCTTTTAGGATTTGTATTCAAAGTCTGCTTCGTTTGTGTCCATTCTCCCGTACAGCAGGACTCACATGTACTGCAAATTATCGTTCCGGTGCACCCGTAATGGTAATTTACCTTGCATGATTACCCTACTTCATGAACGTGGCGCACAAATGAGATAATTTAGAAATTCATAGGATTAAAATTGTCTAACCAAAGATATTGTGGCTTACAAGATTTTTGGTTTAACTAATTTCAATCAAGTAGATTGAAAAATTTCATCTTGTAAAAACCATAAACTTTGACTCGTTTGGCATTTTCGGGAAAATGGGTTAGTTTTCCTATTCGAATGACAATCGAAGTGGCAAACATTAACCTACCGAGTTATTACAAGTCCATCACATCCTTCTAATCCAAGATATGTTTTAAACTCATATGGTTAGTATAAACCGTGAAATGAACTCCACACAAATAATGTCTCCACAATTTCAACGTGAAGATCATGGCGTTTAATTCCAAATCACGAGTTGCATAATTCTTTTCTTAAGTCTTTGGTTGACGTGTAACACAAGCAATCACTTTGCTTTGTTGCATCAATACGCATCCTGATCCTAATTGAGAAGCATCACAATAAACAACAAAGTCTTCAACACCTTTCTGTAATGCTAGGATCGGAGCGTGAGTCAACTTATTTTTAAGAATTAAGGCCTCAATTTGCTTGGGACCCCATTCAAATTTTATAAGCTTATATTGATCCGCTTGAATACCTTGAGCATTAATGACATGCCCTAGAAATTGTACTTCACTGAGCCAAAACTCATAATTAGAGAATTTAACATACAATTTCTCATGTCGTAATAGTTCAAGCAGGGTTCTAAGATGTTTAACATGATCCTCGTATGTTTTTGAATAAATAAGAATATCATCAATGAACATAATGATGAATTATTCCATAGAAGATTTGCATATCTGATTCATTATGTCCAAAAAAACAATTGGAGCATTAGCAAGTCCAAAAGGCATAACACTGAACTCATAATGCCCATACCTTGTACGCAAAGCAGTTTTAGGAACATTTCTTCTTCTTTGACTTTCAGTTGATGATATCCCAATGGAATATCAATTTTAGAAAAATGACAAGCTCCTTGAACTTGATCGAATAAACTGTCAATTCGTGGGAGTGGACACTTGTTCTTAATAGTCATCTTATTTATCTCCCTATAATCACTGCACATTCACATCGACTCATCTTTATTCTTAACGAAAAATATTGGAGCTCTCCATGGTGATGAACTAGGTCGAATAAAACGTTTAAGCCAATAACTCGTCTAATTGTTTCTTGAGCTCATTTTGCTTAGTCAGTGCCAACCTATAAGGAAATTTAGCAATTGAAGTCATATCTGGTACCAAATTGATATTGAATTCTATTTCTCGTGTTGGTGATAAACTATGTAATTTATCCAGAAACATATCAGGAAAATCAGCTATGTCTTCTAGTTTCTTCTTTTCTTAATCATTACTAGTGATTGAGATTAGGTAAGCTAAACAAGCATATCTTTTCTTAGTAGCTTTGATCATAGAAATGACTCCAATGTCATTCGTTGACTTATTGCCCTTAATGATCCATTTCCCTCCCATAGGAACATGAATTTCAATGAATTTTGTATCGCACAAGATACATGCTTGGTATGTAGCCAAAATTCATTTCAATTTCTGTATCGAAACTCGATAACCATAGACAATAGTTTCACTGGAATATCATGTTTAAAGAGAGTGATATTACAGTTTTCTTGAACCTTAATTATCTTAACTAGATTATCATTAGATGTTTCTACCATATAAGGTTTATCTAGTTTAACGAGTGATTCATTTAGAAGCTTACATAATTCATAATCAATAAAGGTTTGGTTTGCTCTTGAATCAAACAAAACCTTGGCATAAATATTTTTTTATAATAAAAGTATTGGTAATGATATCTGACATGTTTTCAGCTTCCTTGGCATTAAGAACAAAACCTTGGGTCATCTTCTTCGCATTTGAATAAGCTTTTGTTCCTGAATCACTATCCCTGCTGGTTCCACAGCAGAATCGATGCTCTAAGGCATAGCTAGCCTTAACCATGTCAAGCATTTTACTTACCAGTCCCCGTATATAGCGACTGACAAGGTTTGATTCTGTTGTCACAAGATATGGTATCAATCGAGCATATTCAAAGTATTTAGAAGTGTATTCCTAATGTCTAGCACTGACCATGCGATGGCTCGGGAATTTCTACTGAATTTTTTTTCATTCATTAAGCAAAATTTTCGAGTCACCAATTCCTAAAAACTTTTCCATGTCGTAGTATATGCTTAGTTTCTACCATCAATTTGAATAATGGAATTCCATCATTCTAAAGCTCCTTATTCAAATGAATTCGAAGCATACAAAATCATATCTTCTTTGGAACATTTTCTAATAGCAAGTACTGCCTCAATCTTTTCAATCCATCTTAATGCTAATATAGCTCCTTCCGTTCCAGTAAACTTAGGAGGTTTACAAGATTGGAATGTTTTACACTAACATTCCCTAGATTGGATTGTTTCAAACTAGAAGCTTCTTAATTTTCATCGTTCATTTTAGATGCATCGTTTTCTTTTTCTATTGTTTTTGTGAGATTCGAATTTTCATTTTTTTAACGATTATTGCCAAAATCGCATCTTGTATTCCTTTTACAATCACTTATTGTATCTCAACTTTCTGAGTCACGGTATAATCAATATCCGTGTGCGTTCTCTTTCGCCCACATGTATTTGCAGAAGGTTCGTTATTACTTACATTTCTAGACATTGTCTACCAAATATGATATTTGATAATGTCTTAAAAACAAATCATCATAATTTAGCTCATAGGCTATCATCAGGAATCAACATGTTGTTTCAATCATTCTTAGTATTTAAAAAAATACTATTCTACCTATTCCTTTGATAGGCACTTATCTCATTTTGGTAAAAGCTTAGATACTATCATTAGTACATATTTCGCTAAAACCAGGAGCTCTGATACCAACCTGTCACACCCCGGGCTCTCGGCGACCGGGCATTGTGACCCGAATTGGTTTCATGGATATGTCTCGGTCAGATTTTATTACTCTTTTTCATATGTGTAAAGCGGAAGCGTTATTTCAAGAATTCATAGTTTTCAAATACTTCACATGCATGGATGTGAAAACCGTTTTTCATAATTTATAAATAGTTCATACGCGTGGGTATGAAAAACCACACTTTCATCATTTGTTAATAATTTTTCAAAATAACTTTTCAGGATTTCATAAAGCTTCATACGCATAGGTATGAACACCGATTTTCACAACATATAATTACAAATCATTTTATAATATCCGGTTTATACATGATTTGGAGGCATAACTCCAATAGCTCCATGGTCTTACCACAAGATATTATTCAAGGCATCATAGGCCAAGAATCTCTATTCTTGTTTCTCCTTTACATTTCATTATTACCTAAAAAGTTTTTGAAAATAAAACGTCAACATAATGTTGGTGAATACAAATAACAGACTCGATATGTAAGCATAGCATGTTCGGTACTTTAACCATAATTATTATTGGCAATACTACACATTTAGCAGGTTATTTCACTGATCGATACAACTACTGGTTAGGTTGCGTGCGGAGTACGTCTTACGTTTAACCTTCCAGCCCACTTGTACCAGCCACATATGGGAATTTCACCCATATGCGTATACAATTTGCAAATCATACGTATACTAATAGCCTAAATGCTGGTCACGTAGTATCCCTTTATGCGTCAAAGTTTAAACAAACCATGCTATAAAATATTCATTTATATTTAAAAGAAGTTAAATGTATTCACCTGGATTTTTGGTTTACTGTGTAACAGCTTAGAACTTCTTAGTGTAAATTGGGCAGCGTTTCTGCTTAATATATCTTTATTGCTAGTTTGCGAAGATGATTCCTGATAAGTTTATAATTTGCTCCTAAAATAAACCATTACTTCAACATCTTATATATATGAGATCAAATCTTAACCCTAACTTTATAACATACAATATCTTAAATTTATGAGTAACTAAGAGATTGAAATATATACTTAATCACGTACGTCTTAATCTTGAGAGATTTTAGAAAATCACACGAAGGAAATTGCGCTCTTGGTTTGATCAACCGACTTATTATGTTTCTTCGAAATTTACATCAAGAATATTAAAGATGATGAATATATTTGTGATGTTAACCGCCTCACTTTCGAAGAGGTTGATAACAAATACATTACGTAGTTATGTCAAATCTTCAAGTTGAAGTTCCATGGCATACACACACCCACGTAATTTCTTTGACGCCAAATTATGTTTATTTATTATTATTATTTTTATTATTATTATATTATTATAATTAATTTAGCTCAAATTTTGTTTTTCTCTTATAACTTACAAAATATCATACTATATAAAATTATAAACATACGGGTAGAACCTACTCATTTTTCTCTACGTTTCGATCTAAGTTTCGTTAAAAAACTGATCAAGTTTCATTATAACATATTTTATTATTATTATTATTATTATTATTATTATTATTATTATTATTATTATTATTATTACTACTATTATTTTTAGACACCGATTATTTATAATAATTGTTTTATCATACCTATTAGTTTAAACGAACGACGATTTCTAATATTAAATTTTCGGATAATCATAATTTATAAATTAGCAGTTTTATTTATTAGACGTAACCTTGTGATTTAATTGATCGTTCTATTATCTTACTACTATTATAATAGATATAAGTAAGAGAAGGGTTAACTGTCTTAAATTTAAGAAAAGTACAAGTAGAGGAGCATTAGTTACAACAGTTTAATGCACCCATCCTTGAACACTCATTTGCCTAACAATTACCGGGTTACCCTGCTTTCTCATCTCCTAACTTATCTTTGTCGTAATCGTCTTCAACACCCTACAATCAGAAATCGTCACTCTCCTTATTAACCTTCAGTTTGAGTTTGTTCCTTATTTGGAATATTTCTCAACCAGATGTGATTTGTCAATCCCTAAATCAATCTAAAGATAGAAGACGAAAGAGGTGGCCTGAATTGTCTTGGATAAATCGATCCTGAAAGCCTCATACACGAAAGAAGAAAAATGGCTCTAAATTCAAAATTCAACTATTCGGATTTCACATATAATGAAGCCGGGTTCTATTCAATTATGCCTTCACCGCTCCTACTTCTTCTATTGCATTTGCCTTTACCTACCTCAGAAATTTGGTAAGCCATTTTAACCTAATTGGTTTGCAATTTTGAATGTAATCAACTTTTAATATGTGTTTAATCTAATTTGTATGTTTAGTTGGTTTTGCAGGTGCGGTTGCGGGTAGATATGCTAACGGAGCCAGAGCTAAAGCGGTGGGAGCTGCTTGTGATAGAAGCATAGCCTGAGGTTGTGAATGAGTGTTCAGGTGTTTAGGGGTGGGGTTTAAGCTTCTTTCTTATTTAACTTGGTTGTTGTTGTTCATGTGTTGAATGAGTGTTCAGAAATACAAAAATTGGTTTGAGGAAGAAAAGACAACTTCAAGAATCACTTCGAGAGCAAGCTGATCAAGTTCTTCTATCATCTGAACCAGTTTAAAAATCTTAAAATTAAGATATGTACAAGCTTTAATGCTTAAGGTACAACTCCTCTTTGAACATTCAATTTGCAACCTTCTTCTGCTTCAGTTATTCATAATTAATAATGAATGGGTATAATCTATAAGCTTTTAATGGACGGATATACTATAAATTTCGGTTAGTTTTGCTAAAAAAAATTTCTTACCTATTTGCTCTAATTATCATCTGGTTTAATAAAATCAAAATTTGCAAAAATGATTTCAAATCATCTATGTGTGGAATAGGTGCTTGCAAAAACTTCACACACTAAAATTAATTTTTGTATGTTCATGGACCAATCTGTAATGAGGGTTCATAGCAATTCACAGTGATCTTTGTATGTTTATGGACCAATCGGCAGTTTATGAAAATCTTGAATACTGTAGTTTATCCTACTGGTTGTTGCAGAATCAGATATTCTAGATCAGTATCGTTTGTTTATTCTCTATGATGGTTCTTGTGAAGTCTGCTTTGTAGGTGTTATGCTGTTGATCTTTTTAGTTTCTCATAAGTTATGCCTTCCAAATGTTTGTCAAAATACATTATAATTTTTAACTTTTTTTCTCAGCAATCATTTTTCTTTTTACATGTGTTCAACCCATAGATTTAATATCTGTATGAAAACAAGAACTATCATGGTTATCACGCTTGCTTATATTGTTGTTTGATCAGCATATTCGTTTGACTGGTGAAATAAGCAAGAAGATTCATCCCTGATAAAAAAAAAGAAACATTTAAATTCTTCTTATTCAGATTCTAAAACAAAAGGCTCTAACATAGATTACATTGCTATGCATTAGGTGGTTTACATTCATTTATTTTTTTTTTTTTGTGAAGGAGCATCATATATTTGATTATGTAATGCCAACAAATTTTTTAACAGATTTTTAAATTTCACAGTTACTAATTTTGTCATGTTGTTTTAAATTGTGCTAAAAAGCCATTCAAATAAATATCCCTTGTTAACACGGTGATATTTTGAAATTTTGTTTACAATAGTAGTTGTGGACCAGATTTATGTGTATAAAGGTTTGTGATACAACATATGCAAATGTTATAATTTTGAATATAAAGTAATGATCCATCCTTTGAGTTACAACCACTTTCATGGCATTTGACGGAATAGAAATTCCATTGTGGGCAAGAAAAAATATTTGCAAACTATATTTCAAATTACATGTGATTGGCTAATTCATTTGTTTGCAATATAGTGTCAGTTTGTTTGTATTTATATGTTTTAAGAACTCTAAAAATGCTTATCAGATGTTTAGATCTTGTATTGTGGTCTTATCTTTATATTTTCTCTGGTTGGCTTCTGCTGCTGCAAGGATTTATCACCCACTCATTACATTAGATTGGGTTTGGCTTTGAACTTCTCGGTTTTCTGTCACAAGATAATGAACTCTTCCGAAAGGTAGCAAATTTTTAAAATGTTAAGTGTTGTTTTTTTACGCTTGATATTGAGGTTGCTGTATTTTATTATATATTAGCTTGTTCTTTGTTCTATATTTCTGTTATGGATCATCTTCTGGTACATCTCTAGCACAAACTATTATTGTAGAATTTAAACTAGCGTTAGGCCATGAAAAGTAAAAATTTCAAAAACCAATAAAAATTAACCACAAATGGAAGAAGGAACATGAAAATATTTAATGCTTTTCATATCTATGAAAGTGCCAATGTATTTTGTAGCATTAGGCAAATTGGTAATTCAGCTTGTACAGCTTGTTTTTCACTTCTATCACCACCAACATTGTTGTGATGTTGGCAGCATGACAACACAGATCCAATCTGTTAATATACACCATGAACCTAAATATAAGCAATTAAAACTAAAAAAACAAAAAAAAACAATAACAACTTTAATAAAGAAACTTACCCTAAAATATATGGTAATCAATGTATAATGGGACTTTAATGGAACTTACAATATACATCTGAATGTGTGTAACTTGTGTGCATCTCATACACAACAATATGTGAAAATGATTGTATATCCTGGTAGTCAAAATCTCAAGGCGCATGCACATAGGTACCTTTTTTGCATAATTTTCTGTTGATTCAAATGAATTTATAGTCTTTAACTTGATGATTAATTTGAATACTAAACATGATACTTGTATATGGGTATGTTAATAAAGATAATTTAGAATAGTGTATTCAAGGAGATATAGGCCTTTGCAGTCTTCTTACTTGGGAAATTCATATGAAATCATTATTGGGACAACAAAGGCGTTATTTGTTTACAATATGCTCTCTAAATCTATTGTTTTATAGCAATTAGTGTGTTTTATTAACTTACTAATTAATTTTGTGTCTAAAAATACATTGTAGGTTAACTTATCTTCATGGAGGGATTGAACCAAAGGTAAATCACCATGACATAAAATCAAGTAACATCTTGCTTCATAAGTCATGAAACCCAAAGGTTTCAGATTTTGGGCTTGCAAAGATTCTTGGTTCAGATAAGAGTTTTTGGTTCATATTTTGTTTTTGGTGACTCCGATGGATTGTAGTTTGGACGACTAAAGAAAGAACCACATGATTTCCCCATATGCTCATAATATTTTGTGGAGATTGCAACTTAACTCTTTTAGTAGTTTATTCTCTCTTAAAATGGTGTGTTTGATCAAATTTTTTGTTTCGATATAATTCTTTTTGTTCCTAACATCTTTAGATAAGAAAAGTTTCATGGTTATAAGTTCACATATTTTGTGGAGATTGCAACTTAACTCTTTTAGTAGGACTATAAATTCACATGTTTTAACATAACTTTTTTGAAACAGAGTGTTATACGTAGCGAAATGGAAAGTAGTTGTTACCGCTACATCGTGCATGTTTACTACTAGTTTATATATATATATATATATATATATATGAAATAATTATATTTTAATTAAAAACGAGTGTATTTTATTTATTTATTTTTTTTATAAAACAGGATGTTACAGCTAGCCTACATGATAAGATGTCTTGTGGGGCTGAACTGTAATTGGAAACTAAAGATGATGGGTTGATGTATTACTTGAACCGATTATGGATACCGAAAAAAGATGACCTTAGGATGACGATTATGAATGAAGCACATAAGTATCGTTACTCAATCTATCTAGGTGCTGACAAGATGTACCAAGATCTTAGAGTCTTGTACTGGTGGGCTGGAATGAAGAAGGGTATAGCTGAGTATGTAGCCAAGTGCCTTAATTGTGCAAAAGTATAGGCTGAACACCAGCAACCTTCGGGATTGTTAGTACAACCAAAAAACACTCATGTGGAAGTCGGAGAATATATCCATGGATTTTAATACCAAACTCCCACGAACCGAAAGTGGTAATGATAGTTATGGGTGATAATTGATAGGTTAACTAAATCGGCACATTCCCTACCAATACGCGAGACGTACCCTGTGCGAAAACTTGCTCGTATCTACGTAGATGAGATTGTTAGCCGACATGGAATTCCCTTAAGCAAAATATCTGATTGTGATGCTCGTTTCATGGCACGATTTTGGGAATCATTACATGAAGCTTTTGGAACACGATTGGATCTTAGCACCGCTTATCGTCCACAAACGGATGGACAGACAGGCGAACGATTCAGATGTTAGAGGATATGTTAAGAGATTATGTCATTGATTTAGGTGGCAACTGGGATAGCCATTTACCATTAGTCGAGTTCATGTATAACAACAGTTATTATGTGAGCATTGGTAGGGCGCCATTTGAAGCTCTCTATGGTAGAAAATGTCGGTCATCTATTAGTTGGACCGAGATCGGTGAATTGCATATCACTGGCCTTGAGATTATCCAAGAAACGACTGACAAGATTCAACAGATTCGCGACAATATGTTAGCTGCTCGTAGTCAACATAAGAGTTACGCGGATAAACGTCTTAAACCACTAGAGTTTCAGGTTGATGATTTTGTATTACTTAAGATATCACCTTGGAAGGGAGTTGTACGAATTGGGAAGAAGGGTAAGCTTGCTCCATGATATGTTGACCCTTTTAAGATTCTTGAACGGATAAGGAAGGTTGCCTACAAGCTGGAACTTCCTCCTGAACTTAGTGATGTAGACCCGACTTTTCACGTGTCCAATTTAAGGAAATACTTCGCTGATCAAGATCTTCAGGTACCACTCGATGATATTCGCATCGATGATGCCATGCACTTCGTTGAGAAACCAGTCGAGATAATGGACCGTGAAGTTAAGAAACTCAAACGCAGTTGAATTCCAATTGTCAAAGTACGATGGGAGTCGAAGCGTGGTCTAGAATTCACCTGGGAAAGGGAAGATCAGATGAAGTTTAAGTATCCACAATTATTCACTACCGTCGCTCCAAGTTGAATTTCGGGACGAAATTCCCTCAACTAGGGGAAAGTGTAACATCACTGTATTTCAGGTATTTTCAATACATATATAATTACGCGATGATGAGGATACGAATATAATTTAAACACGAATATTATTTCAACAGTATTAACTTAATAATGTATTCACCTGAGCAACGATTCACACGAGTATAATTATTAGGAATAATATAGTGAAACGATATTCCATAAATCGTAAATCCAATTGAAATACGATACGAATGTTGAATTTGAAAAGGTGACGATCTTTACGAAGTCGTACGTGAGTAACGTGTTTCGATGAGATAACCGAAATAATATTTTTGCGATATTAAACTAAGAAAAAGAATTTAAAAACTTTTATTAGGAATTACAAACTTTTACGAATTTAAATAAAATAGTTTTATTAAGCAATTAATAAACGAAATCATTTTTATAAATATTTCGTATTCTAAAATATGGTTTACGTAAAAACCGAACAAATATATAAGTGTTAACGCGAAATAAACGAAACCGAACACGTAGGATGGTTACGGGGTATAAAAAGAGAGGGCTTCTTCTTCTTCACCATTTTTCCATCTCATTCTATCTCTCTAAAGCTCGAATCCGGCCACACTCTCTCTCTCTCTAACTTCTCTATACGATTTCTCTCTCGTTTCTCAACCGTTTGGATGATTCTTTTCTCAAAACGTTCATGTGATCGAGTAGATGGTAAACCGACAAGAAATTCCAGTGTTTGTACGACATTTCGAGGTAAATCTGTAGCTCTACTTTTTGAGTTTTGTTGGATACTACCACCGATTACCCTACTGTTGTTCTAATCGATCTAACCCCTAGAAAACACTAAAACAAACTTGTGTAAACAACTTGGAGACATGAATGAACCTGCAACTAGAAGGAGCTCGAAGAAGATGATGAAAAGTGGAGATGACATGCTAATATCAACAGAGTACTTTTGTCGAACTTAAAAAATTGTCGACATTGTTCATCGAGATTAGCATGATCGATATTAGCACTAAATTCTATCATTGAACTTGTGGTCCCGACCAAATCTTCTGTCGAACTTAACTGTTGTCGATCCTGTTAATCAGCCATCGAACTTGGCCAGCTATCGATATTAGGACCACTGATTCCATTAGTTTCGATGGTTTTCGATCGAACCTGGGTCAGGATGGAATTCTCCGAACATGTTAATATCCACATCCATGGAAGCTGTCGATATTAACTTCACACACACCATCACCGATACTAAGATTTGGCTGTCGATATTGTGCCTCCGAAGATAATAATATCGATGGGATTTTATGCAAAGCAGCCATCGATTCTATCTTCTTTATGCCGACACTAGATGTCTTTGAGAAGTATTATAATCGGTGCTAATATTATCGGATTTGAGCTGCTGGCCCACCTTATCGGTGATAATTAACAGCCACCGAGTTTATCATATATCGAATTTATAATCTCGAAGAAGGCATATCGATAATACGTATGGATTGTCGACATTAGCCATCGAGATTGCCAATATCAATGGATTCGTTACTGGTATTAAGTCGCGATGATAATAGTCGAACTTAGTGTTAAAAATGGATACATAAGCACATGAAATCAAAGACAAACTAAAGAGCATAATTTCATGAACATCCACGCATGCATGAAAGTTCTAAGTTATCAACTTTTTGTAATACATAATAAACTTATGGACGGGGATAATTGAAAATTTTATGTAAATAATATGTGTAGAATTTTCTTAAATATTATTGGATTTTTAACAACTTATGTAATAAAAGTTTAATTTTATAAACCATACGTTGCCCGTATATGTAAGGTTCCCACCTTTCAAGATATACAGGTACACGTGCATTTTAGTAAACATTGGCTAAAAATTAAAGATCATCATCTTTCTTTTAAAAGCCAATAAGTATTGAAACTAATGATGATAACTTATGTGGTAATAAGTGTTCATTTTAATTTCGATAAATAACCAAAGCTAGGGGCACACTTAGGGATTAAATCGAAACTCGTATGAACACTTAAGAATGATAAATCATATACTTATGAATATGAAACACGCGATAAAAACAGGTTGTTGAGTTGTCACTTGATTCCACTTACGTGAGCACGCATTCTACAAATTACTGAATTTAAGACATTCAGGTGAGTTCTGATAACCCCCTTTAAAACATTTTTGCTTTTAAACTCGGGGGTGGAACTTGTATACCAAAACGAATATGATTTTGATAACACATGGGTGATACCTGGATTATCATTATGATATTATTATTATCGAGATAATTATTGATTGAAGTGGATTATCACAACTTCGTGAGTCATCGTTGGTTGAGTTGACTTCGGTCCTCCGCGATTACTGAATTACTATTGTTGAGTTGACTTCGGTCTTCAGAAGTGATTCCATTTTTGATTGACTTGACAGTGACCCTCCGTAGTGCACTGCACTAACCCTTATACATATTAGGAATATCGTTGGTCGAGTTGACTTCGGTCCTCCGCGATAATTCCACTACCGTTGTTTGAGTTGACCAAGGTCCTCCGTTGTAACACCCCGACCGGCGGCGGAATCGTCGGGATGCCACGAGGGATGTGTAGATTGTTCAAAAGCTCGTGGGCATCTAATTCAAATCATCATATATCATTTAAGCAACAAAATAATTACACAAAAATCATGTTCATCATGAATCAATTTCATCAATTACACAAAAGAATTAGTTAAACTAACTAAACTTTAATCGCCAGAAATTTAGTTAATTAACTAAGTCCAAGATCCTATATGATGATGTCCAAAATAGAAGAGATCCTCTCTTCATTCCTACTTGTCTCCATCACCTGAAACATGTAAGAAAATCAAGTGTCAACTACAAAAGTAGTTGGTGAGTAATCATAAGTTTTTTTTTTATATTGAAAAATGTTTTAGTAAAATAAGTTTAAAGGTTTATGCTTAAAATGGTTTTATAAAATACTTTGTTTAAAACGGTTATAAAACTTATGATCTTCATGAGAAAATCCATATGAATACCTGTATGAGATAATCCAAATACATCCACCAATTCAACAATCAAACACATACACAATCACATAACCACATAACCAAATCAATCAAAGTCAATCACAAATAATCATAATCAAATATAGATAATCAATCCACAACTAATCAACCAATCTCATCAATCATATTCTCAAATAATGTTCGTGACTATACATGATCATTATGTAATTAACATAAGTTAAATACATGATTCATGGAGTGGTTGTTAACCACGTGATAATACATGAAGCCAAAGCAAATAACCGAAGTCAAAGGCAATGCTTCACAGATGTGGAAATCATCCACGTGACAATACACAAGGTCAAAGCAATTAACCGAAGTTAAAAGAGATGACTCTCGGGGTTTGTGACAATACTTGTAATCTTTGTTATCGACCGAAGTCAATAACAAAGTTTACATGGATATAAATAACAAGAGACAATCCATAAATAATGATAATCTTATATCGTGAATATCATATTGATAAACAGGTATTAACCTTGAGTTATCAAAATAATATTGAATTTGGTATACATGCTTCACCTCCGAGTTTTAAAACAAAATAGTTTAAAGAAAGGGAGGTTATGAGAACTCACCTGAATTCCTTAGAGTTATGTTTGTGTATAATGCGCGCTCGCGTATGTAACTCAAAATCAGAACACTCAACAACCTGTATTTATCAGTGTGTTTGTGTTCATAAGCATATGCGTTTATTGAAATTGAATATTCATAGGTGTTCGCTTTTAATTGCTAGTTGTTACATTAACTTATTGTGTTTAATCCAAGTTAGGATATAACCCTAAGTTCTTAGTAGTAAATCACTATAAACAATATATTTTTGACTTAATAGTTTCACTAATCAAATGAAAAGATCTAATTAGAAACTATTGTTTATACACATCATGGTTATGTAGGTTAACTCACATGCACTATCTTTATCAATATACATCCAACATGCATGTTTGATTAACTTAAGTGCCGACTATACTTCAATGATCAAAACTTAAATTGAATTTAAGTAAATGATAGTTAGGTTATTTACTTAAAATGTTTAAATTATGTAACCTTCTCATAATTCAATATTTGTAGTTATTAGAAAAACAAGTGGCAACTTAAAACAACTTCCCATGCATGTATGACATATTATATGTATAAGATATTCCTCCCTTAACCCTAATTCACACTTGAGATTGGTTTTGGGTTTAAGGGCAGCGAACCTTTTGGGTTAAGACCCAAGGTTCGGCTCTCACCACCCCAAGGTTCGTGGTTGATTGGCCCAAAGGTTCGACCCAAGTAACAATAGGTTCGTAGCACCATGAGGGTTCGTGAAGCCACAAGGTTCGGCACCTAGCATCAGTGGTTCGGCCAATTTAAAATGGTTCGGCCTTCAGTCTAAGGTTCGTGGCCTCCAGCTTCAATAGGGTTCGGCTGGCTGCACCTAGGCTTGTTGCCTAAGGTTCGGCAGTGGCTAAGGGTTCGGCCAGAACTCCCATAAGGTTCGCCCGGCCTAACCAGCCCCCAAAAGGTTCGGCCAGTCCCATTTGCAGCGAACCTGTATCATCATCATCATCTCCCTTGCGTTTTCTGTAACAGCTTCGAACCAAGTAACCCTAATCTCTCATACTAACTCGTTTAACAATTTAAAACAACCCTAATCTCGATTTAAATGGCTATCCATAATGAAATAGGGTTTTTCACCCAAAACCGAAAATAAAAGGATAGATTTACCTCAAACCGTCAGTTCAACGTGTGATTTCTTCGTATCCTCTTGTAGCTCTCGATCTCACGAACGCGTAGGCGCCGGAATCTCGTGAATCCGTCGGGTAACGAGCGAGATAACGTAGAGAGAAGTTTGTGTGTGTGTTTTTAGGTGAAATAGAGAGAGAGAGTGGTGTAGGGAAGAATGAGAGGAAAAGGAAGAGAAGCCTTCCTTTTATCGCGTGTGGTACTCCCCCGTGTTCGGTCTCGTTTTTATCGCGATTTCTCTATAGATGTTCGGTTTCTTGTAAAATATATTTTAAACATAGAACATTAAAATGATTAAGTTTTATCTTAAATAAAATAATTTTATTTAAATATTGACGTTTCTTAAAACAGTTTTCGTTTTATCATCGTTAAATCGCTTATTTAATAACTTAAATTATTCCCATTTAATTTAAGTTGTGATTCCTAATAAATATTTTTAGTTTTTAATTTATTAATTTAATATCGTTTGATATTATTTAATTTATCTCGTCGAAACACGTTACTCGCGTACGTATTCGAAAAGATCGTCACCTTTGCGAATCCAACACTCGTATCGTATTTTGATTCGATTTACGATTTATGGAATAATGTTTCAGAATATTATCCTTAATAATTATATTCGTGTGAATCGTCACCCACGCGAATACATTTATTAAGTTAACATTTTCTGAATTAATATTCGCGTTTAAATATCGTCCGTAACCTTACCATCGCGTAATTCATTCCTGTTGTTTAATAACTTTAATATTATCATTTTCCCCAAACCAAAACCCAACTAAACCCTAGTCACTGACACATCCATGATAGACCGAAATATGCATATATATAGGGCATATGTAAGGGTCAGTCGCAACTGCCCTAGCCACCGTCCCACCGCTATTTCGATAAATCATGACCATGGGTCCTTGACTATGTTTAGTAACCAGACTCAAACAAACTTCCAGTTCCATCCCAAATCCATTCTCAACCATTAATCCATCGTTATCAATAATAAGTAACTGCGATAAACACTACGGGTCTGTTTAGTTGAATTACAACTAACTTCCCGTGGTTTACGCGTATAATATTTTAAAATCATGCATACCGGTAACAGTGATAATATCAGTTATATAAATCAATAATTTCATAATCATTAATAATTAAAAATCTCCGGTCGTAACAGTACATTCGTACGGATGTACGGACAACCGAAAGTACAGTGATGTTACAGTCTCCCCTAGTTGAAGGAATTTCGTCCCGAAATTCAACTTGGAGTGACCGTAGTAAATAAATGTGGGTACTTAAGCTTCATCTGATCTTCCCGCTCCCATGTGAATTCTGGACCCCGCTTCGATTCCCAACGTACTTTGACAATTGGAATTCTACTGTGTTTGAGCTGTTTAACCTCACGATCCATTATCTCCACTGGTTTTTCAACGAAATGCATGGTATCATCGATACGAATGTCATCGAGTGGTACCTGAAGATCTTGATCAGCTAAGCACTTTCTTAGATTGGACACGTGAAACGTCGGATGCACATTACTAAGTTCAGGAGGAAGTTCCAATTTGTAGGCAACCTTCCCGATTCTTTCAAGAATTTTAAAAGGGCCAACATATCGTGGAGCAAGCTTCCCCTTCTTTCCGAATCGAACAACGCCCTTCCAAGGCGACACTTTAAGTAATACCATATCTCCCACTTCAAACTCCAAAGGTTTTCTTCGTTTATCCGTGTAGCTCTTCTGTCGACTGCGAGCAGCTAACAGATTGTCGCGAATTTGGCGGATCTTGTCAGTCGTTTCCTGAATAATTTCCGGACCAGTAATCTGCGAATCGCCGACCTCGGTCCAACAAATAGGTGACCGACATTTCCTGCCATAAAGAGCTTCAAACGGTGCCATACCAATGCTCGCGTGATAACTGTTGTTATACGAGAACTCAACCAATGGTAGATGGCTATCCCAATTGCCACCGAAATCGATGACACAAGCTCTCAACATGACTTCCAATGTCTGAATCGTTCGCTCCGTTTGACCATCCGTTTGAGGATGATAAGCAGTGCTAAGATCCGGTCTTGTTCCAAAAGCTTCATGTAGTGATTCCCAAAATCGCGCCGTGAAACGAGCATCACGGTCCGATATTATGCTTAAGGGAATACCATGTCGACTAACGATCTCATCAATGTAAATACGAGCTAACTTCCGCACAGGGTAAGTTTCGCGTATCGGTAAGAAATGAGCCGACTTTGTCAATCTATCAACTATTACCCAAATGCTATCTTTACCGGTTGCGGTTCGTGGAAGTTTGGTAATGAAATCCATGGAGATATTCTCCCACTTCCACATCGGTATCTCTGGTTGTAATAACAATCCCGAAGGTCGCTGATGTTCGGCCTTGACTTTGGCACAGTTAAGGCACTTAGACACATATTCAGCAATGTCCTTCTTCATTCCAGGCCACCAGTACAAGTCCCTAAGGTCTTGATACATCTTGTCAGAACCTGGATGGATTGAGTAACGAGACTTATGAGCTTCATTCATAATCACCATCCTGAGATCACCCCTGTTCGGTATCCACAACCGATTCAAATAATACATCAAACCATCATCCTTAGTTTCCAATAAAATTTCAGCCCCACAAGACATCTCATTTTTCAAGTCATCTTGAGCTAATGAGTGTTGTTGGGCTGTGAGAACATCATTTCGGAGACTATTGTGCACTCGGACACTATGGATCTGAACTTGACTTTTGCGACTAAGCGCATCTGCTACTACATTCGCTTTACCAGGATGATAGCGAATTTCACAGTCATAATCATTTAACAGTTCAACCCATCTCCGTTGTCTCATATTGAGTTCTTTCTGATTGAGAATATGTTGCAAGCTTTTATGATCAGTGAACACTACACACTTAGTGCCATAAAGATAATGTCTCCATATCTTCAAGGCAAACACGACTGCACCAAGTTCCAAGTCGTGTGTAGTGTAGTTCTTCTCGTGAATCTTCAGCTGCCTGGATGCATAAGCCACAACCTTTCCCCGTTGCATGAGAACACAACCGAGACCTAGGTTAGATGCATCACAATAGACTACAAAATCATCATTTCCATCAGGCAGTGTCAAGACAGGAGCATCACAAAGTTTCTGCTTCAAAGTCTGGAATGCCTCTTCTTGCTTTGGTCCCCACTCGTATGGCCTATTCTTCTGAGTCAAAGCAGTGAGAGGGACAGCAATCCTGGAGAAATTCGATATGAACCGCCGATAATAACCGGCAAGTCCAAGGAATGATCGAATTTCCGTCGGTGTCTTCGGTGTACTCCAATTCTTCACAGCATCAATCTTTGCAGGATCTGCGTGAACACCGTATTCGTTGACTATGTGCCCCAAGAATTGAACTTCCTTAAGCCAAAATTCACATTTAGAGAATTTGGCATACAGTCGCTCCTCTCTTAGGATCTCCAAAACCAACTTAAGGTGTTTCTCGTGTTCTTCCTTAGTCTTTGAGTAGATCAAAATATCATCAATGAATACAATCACAAATTTATCCAAGTATGGCCTGCAAACACGGTTCATGAGGTCCATGAAAATCGCAGGTGCGTTGGTAAGGCCGAAGGGCATTACCAGAAATTCATAATGGCCATATCTTGTTCTGAATGCAGTCTTGGGAATATCATCATCATGTACGCGAAGCTGATGATACCCAGACCTAAGATCGATCTTTGAAAACCATGCCGAGCCTTGAAGCTGATCAAAGAGATCATCGATGCGCGGCAGTGGATATCGATTCTTAATAGTCAACTTATTCAATTCGCGGTAATCGATGCACATCCGGAATGACCCGTCCTTTTTCTTGACAAACAGGACCGGTGCACCCCATGGCGAATGGCTCGGGCGAATAAATCCTTTGTCGGTAAGTTCTTGCAGTTGACTCGCCAATTCTTGCAACTCCGATGGCGCAAGTCTGTAAGGAGCTTTGGCGACTGGGTTTGCACCAGGTACTAAGTCGATTCGGAACTCAACTTGACGTTCTGGTGGAAGACCCGGCAAATCATCTGGAAATACTTCTGGAAAATCTCGTATCACTGGAACATCTTCAATCTTCTTCTCTTTCTCTTTCTTCTCCACAATGTGAGCTAGAAACGCTATACATTTCTTTCTAAGGTACTTGTGTGCTTCAGTGCAAGACATCAGCTTAAGACCTTTACTAGCAGTTTCTCCAAATATTCTCAAGGTTTCACCCGAAGGTAAAGGAATACGGATATACTTTTCATGGCATACTATCTCCGCTTTGTGGGTGGCTAACCAGTCCATGCCTATGATAACGTCAAAGCTACCAAGATGCATAGGTATGAGATCAATTGGGAAAACGTGATCATTTAAGTTCACCGTACATCCAACGATAATAGTGTCAATATCAACAGTGTTTCCGTCAGCCACCTCCACGTTAAACGGTTTATCTAAATATGTACGTGTTCTACCAAGCAAGCATTCAAAATCATATGAAACGAAACTCCTATCGGCACCAGAATCAAATAAGACAGATGCATAAGAGTTGTTGATCAGAAATGTACCGTTGACGACGTCCTGGTTGGCTTGAGCAGCTGGGGCATTCAACTGAAAAGCCCGGCCTCTTGCCACCCTTTGATTAGTTCCAGTCAACTTTGGGCATTGATTTCTGAAGTGACCCACTTCACCACATTCATAACAGGCTCTTGCCTGTGCTTGAGGTACCTGGCGAATGGGTACAGCCGGAATAGGTTGGGCATGAGGAGCTGGCAGTGCAAGCGGTGCATGTTGCATCCTTTGTGCTTGCGGTGCACTCCGACAAACATTAGCATAATGACCAAACTTGCCACAGTTGTTGCAGACGCGACATGGCAAGTTAGGTGCATGATGATATCTACAAGTATTACATTGAGGAGTGTTCCCAGTGTAATTTCTTGCAGTAGAGTTATTGGATGACTGCTGCGCAGACTTAGCAGCAGGTACAGTGACCATAAAGTTTCTATTCTTCCTCTTCTTGTTGCTGCTTTTGGATGAGCTAGCAGCTTCAGACTTGACTTCGGTTTTGACTTCCTTTGCAGCAGTCTTGGTGTCAGTCTTCTTATGTCCCTTCCGAGTAAGTGTTCCATTCTTCACGTGATTATCAGTAAGAGTTGCAGATAAACGGATAGCGGCCTCCAGTGTTTTGGGATTACTCCCGTAGACCGTATCCTGAATCTGTACCGGCAGTCCCCCGATATACTTCTCAATTGCTCTCTCCAAAGGTGTCACCATATGAGGTACCAGTAAACTATACTCATGAAACTGAGTATTATAAATGACGTTCTCCCCGCTATCCTGCTTGAGCTCCCAGAACTCAGTCTCCAGTTTCCTCATCTCGCTTCGAGGACAAAATTCAGTGGTCATCAAGTACTTGACCTCAGTCCACGTCAATGCGAGTGCAGCATCCACTCCCCTAGTTCGCTTTTCCCCGTTCCACCAAGTCAGTGCTCTCTTTTGGAAAACACTAGTGGCATAGCGGACTTTCAGATTTTCGGGACATTCGCTGTTGATGAAGGTGTTCTCCATACTCTCGAACCACTGCAGCAGACCAGTGGCTGATTCAGCACCCGTGAATTTTAGGGGATTACAGGAATTGAAGTGTTTGAATGTGCAAGTTGTCTGGTTTGCACCACCTCGGTTCTGGTTGATGTTTTGGTTGGCCTGAGTCAACTGGTTCACCAACCCAGTGATGAGGTTAGCTAACTCTTGCATGCCAGGGTTGGCATTACCGTTAGCATCCTCTGCGTTCGTATCATCTCCGTTGTGACGGCGAGGCGGCATGTTTCTGAAGGAAATAGAAACATGTTACTACCGTTTACAACGTAAGTCATACAAACAATGTTTAAATGAGTTCATTAGACAATTAGGATTACATATAGGAACTATATTTCTCTCCTATCAGTCATTAAACTCAAAAAGGTTTATAATTTCCTATTATTATTCTAAGTGTCCTAGTTGGTCATAACTAGTGTTAACTAACTATTTCCTAGGTCCTATACATTCCTCACTCTATACTAACACTGACAACCTCCCAATGCAATGCAACAAGCTTATATATAGGGCATATGCAGAGGTAGATCGCAATCTCCCCTACACCGTCCCACCACCGTTCCATTGCACCACGATTATGCCCTTGCTAGTGTGTAGAGTGTGTCATGTATTTCACCATAATCTCACTTCACAAACCTTATCCTAAATAGGATAATTTTGAGTGAAGTGATCATTAATGTCCTTGGACAATTAAGTTTGCCTAATGTCTAAGTTCACCTGACATGTAGGCTTGCCTATTTCTAAGTTCACCTAATGTCTAAGTTCACCTGACATTAAGTTTTCCCGCAATTGTATAAGTTCACTAAAATCCATATCAATCCCAATGTAGATAATCATCATTAAGGGTTCATATCATCACGAAGTGCTCTTATTGTCACTAAGTGTTCATATCCTCCCTATAGTTTATTCTCATCAAGTGTCCATACCATCACTAAGTGTTAGTATTATCACTATGCGTTTGTATTATCATCAAGTGTCTATATCATCACCCAAGTCCATATTTCATCACTAATCGCTCATATCGTTCATTAATCCTATGCACCCTACGTGTCCAATCCGTATGTTTTTATAAGTGAATTTATAAGTGTTTATCAAGTGTGATCATCCAAAGTGTCAATCCAAACCAACCTTAACCAACAGACCATCAACATCCATCTCACAATAATTCCTAGTAATATCCTAAGTTCCTGACACTGACAGACCCCCAATATACTACAAATGGTATATGTATAGGGCATATGTAGGGGTCAGTCGCAACTGCCCCAGCCACCGTCCCACCACCTTTGTAGTATACCACGAGTGTGTCCTTGTCTGGAGTTTATAGATAAAACAAATAATTCCTAAAGCAGATAATTCCTAAGCATTTAATTTCTTAAGCAGGTAATTTCCCAAACGGGTAGTTCCCACATTCTTCAATACTGACATCCACCCAATGTACCGTAAATGGTATATATAGGGCATATGTAAGGGTCAGTCGCAACTGCCCTAGCCAACGTCCCACCACCTTTACGATACACCACGTGCATGTCCTTATCGAATCATTAGGGCACACATAGGCAAGAAATTTATAAGCAGCATACATATATCAGATGTATAACAGGAGTTCAGTTAACATGTAATAAACACATAGGCATGAAATCCTGAATATACTAACTAGTGTATGAAATTACTTCATACTAGGGTATCCTACGGTTATAGACTAGGTCAGCCATTTCTAGTAACCTAATTCCCTATAACCCAGGCTCTGATACCAATCTGTAACACCCCGACCGACGGCGGAATCGTCGGGATGCCACGAGGGATGTGTAGATTGTTCAAAAGCTCGTGGGCATCTAATTCAAATCATCATATATCATTTAAGCAACAAAATAATTACACAAAAATCATGTTCATCATGAATCAATTTCATCAATTACACAAAAGAATTAGTTAAACTAACTAAACTCTAATCGCCAGAAATTTAGTTAATAAACTAAGTCCAAGATCCTATATGATGATGTCCAAAATAGAAGAGATCCTCTCTTCATTCCTACTTGTCTCCATCACCTGAAACATGTAAGAAAATCAAGTGTCAACTACAAAAGTAGTTGGTGAGTAATCATAAGTTTTTTTTTTATATTGAAAAATGTTTTAGTAAAATAAGTTTAAAGGTTTATGCTTAAAATGGTTTTATAAAATACTTTGTTTAAAACGGTTATAAAACTTATGATCTTCATGAGAAAATCCATATGAATACCTGTATGAGATAATCCAAATACATCCACCAATTCAACAATCAAACACATACACAATCACATAACCACATAACCAAATCAATCAAAGTCAATCACAAATAATCATAATCAAATATAGATAATCAATCCACAACTAATCAACCAATCTCATCAATCATATTCTCAAATAATGTTCGTGACTATACATGATCATTATGTAATTAACATAAGTTAAATACATGATTCATGGAGTGGTTGTTAACCACGTGATAATACATGAAGCCAAAGCAAATAACCGAAGTCAAAGGCAATGCTTCACAGATGTGGAAATCATCCACGTGACAATACACAAGGTCAAAGCAATTAACCGAAGTTAAAAGAGATGACTCTCGGGGTTTGTGACAATACTTGTAATCTTTGTTATCGACCGAAGTCAATAACAAAGTTTACATGGATATAAATAACAAGAGACAATCCATAAATAATGATAATCTTATATCGTGAATATCATATTGATAAACAGGTATTAACCTTGAGTTATCAAAATAATATTTGAATTTGGTATACATGCTTCACCTCCGAGTTTTAAAACAAAATAGTTTAAAGAAAGGGAGGTTATGAGAACTCACCTGAATTCCTTAGAGTTATGTTTGTGTATAATGCGCGCTCGCGTATGTAACTCAAAATCAGAACACTCAACAACCTGTATTTATCAGTGTGTTTGTGTTCATAAGCATATGCGTTTATTGAAATTGAATATTCATAGGTGTTCGCTTTTAATTGCTAGTTGTTACATTAACTTATTGTGTTTAATCCAAGTTAGGATATAACCCTAAGTTCTTAGTAGTAAATCACTATAAACAATATATTTTTGACTTAATAGTTTCACTAATCAAATGAAAAGATCTAATTAGAAACTATTGTTTATACACATCATGGTTATGTAGGTTAACTCACATGCACTATCTTTATCAATATACATCCAACATGCATGTTTGATTAATTTAAGTGCCGACTATACTTCAATGATCAAAACTTAAATTGAATTTAAGTAAATGATAGTTAGGTTATTTACTTAAAATGTTTAAATTATGTAACCTTCTCATAATTCAATATTTGTAGTTATTAGAAAAACAAGTGGCAACTTAAAACAACTTCCCATGCATGTATGACATATTATATGTATAAGATATTCCTCCCTTAACCCTAATTCACACTTGAGATTGGTTTCGGGTTTAAGGGCAGCGAACCTTTTGGGTTAAGACCCAAGGTTCGGCTCTCACCACCCCAAGGTTCGTGGTTGATTGGCCCAAAGGTTCGACCCAAGTAACAATAGGTTCGTAGCACCATGAGGGTTCGTGAAGCCACAAGGTTCGGCACCTAGCATCAGTGGTTCGGCCAATTTAAAATGGTTCGGCCTTCAGTCTAAGGTTCGTGGCCTCCAGCTTCAATAGGGTTCGGCTGGCTGCACCTAGGCTTGTTGCCTAAGGTTCGGCAGTGGCTAAGGGTTCGGCCAGAACTCCCATAAGGTTCGCCCGGCCTAACCAGCCCCCAAAAGGTTCGGCCAGTCCCATTTGCAGCGAACCTGTATCATCATCATCATCTCCCTTGCGTTTTCTGTAACAGCTTCGAACCAAGTAACCCTAATCTCTCATACTAACTCGTTTAACAATTTAAAACAACCCTAATCTCGATTTAAATGGCTATCCATAATGAAATAGGGTTTTTCACCCAAAACCGAAAATAAAAGGATAGATTTACCTCAAACCGTCAGTTCAACGTGTGATTTCTTCGTATCCTCTTGTAGCTCTCGATCTCACGAACGCGTAGGCGCCGGAATCTCGTGAATCCGTCGGGTAACGAGCGAGATAACGTAGAGAGAAGTTTGTGTGTGTGTTTTTAGGTGAAATAGAGAGAGAGAGTGGTGTAGGGAAGAATGAGAGGAAAAGGAAGAGAAGCCTTCCTTTTATCGCGTGTGGTACTCCCCCGTGTTCGGTCTCGTTTTTATCGCGATTTCTCTATAGATGTTCGGTTTCTTGTAAAATATATTTTAAACATAGAACATTAAAATGATTAAGTTTTATCTTAAATAAAATAATTTTATTTAAATATTGACGTTTCTTAAAACAGTTTTCGTTTTATCATCGTTAAATCGCTTATTTAATAACTTAAATTATTCCCATTTAATTTAAGTTGTGATTCCTAATAAATATTTTTAGTTTTTAATTTATTAATTTAATATCGTTTGATATTATTTAATTTATCTCGTCGAAACACGTTACTCGCGTACGTATTCGAAAAGATCGTCACCTTTGCGAATCCAACACTCGTATCGTATTTTGATTCGATTTACGATTTATGGAATATTGTTTCAGAATATTATCCTTAATAATTATATTCGTGTGAATCGTCACCCACGCGAATACATTTATTAAGTTAACATTTTCTGAATTAATATTCGCGTTTAAATATCGTCCGTAACCTTACCATCACGTAATTCATTCCTGTTGTTTAATAACTTTAATATTATCATTTTCCCCAAACCAAAACCCAACTAAACCCTAGTCACTGACACATCCATGATAGACCGAAATATGCATATATATAGGGCATATGTAAGGGTCAGTCGCAACTGCCCTAGCCACCATCCCACCGCTATTTCGATAAATTATGACCATGGGTCCTTGACTATGTTTAGTAACCAGACTCAAACAAACTTCCAGTTCCATCCCAAATCCATTCTCAACCATTAATCCATCGTTATCAATAATAAGTAACTGCGATAAACACTACGGGTCTGTTTAGTTGAATTACAACTAACTTCCCGTGGTTTACGCGTATAATATTTTAAAATCATGCATACCGGTAACAGTGATAATATCAGTTATATAAATCAATAATTTCATAATCATTAATAATTAAAAATCTCCGGTCGTAACAGTACATTCGTACGGATGTACGGATGTACGGACAACCGAAAGTACAGTGACGTTACATCCGTGGTATATTTTATTGAGATAATTGTTATGAATGATGATTTTTGATTTATTGTGTTTGGTTGAGTTTGATTGACTAAACTTCGATGATTATTTGTGATTACTTGGATTATTTGATTGTTGTGTTTGTTGTGTATTGACAGAGCTGGATTATCTACTAGGTTCACATGCGTATTTTCTTAAAAACTATAAATTTTTATAAACACTTGTAATTTTTTTTGTAAAATGAAAAACTTATGATAACTTACCAACTACTTCATAGTTGACACTTGATTTTCTACATGTTTCTGGGAACGAAGAAAAGTAGGTTGAGAAGGATAGTTTCACACTTTTTGGACATCATCACGTAGGGTCTTGGACTTAGCTAAATTAACTGGATTACTTAAGACTAGGGTTTAGTTAATTTAGCTATATTATTTTGTGTAATTTGTTGTATTTGAATCACAACGAAACATGATTTTTGTGAAATTACTTTACTTCATTTAATTGGTATGTGATGATACATTTAGATACCCACGAGCTTAAGAAAAATCTACACATCCCTCGTGGCATCCCGAGGTTTCCGCCATCGGTCGGGGTGTTACAGATCCCAGATACCTCACAGAGGTTGGTTTTCATCATAACACGTAGCTATTAAACTAAAAACATTCATAAATACAAGCGGAATTTAAAACATAGTTTGTTAAACATGAAATAATGTCTTAAATAAAACATAAATAATTGCTAACACTACCGGATACTGTATGTCACACCCCCAAATTCTCATATGTGGTGTCAGTCCACATGGGTGTGACGTGGCCAGAATCACAGCTCAAGGTCATATAAAACAACTCTATATGCGTTTGAAATTACAATGTTTGAAATCATATAAGTCATCCAAAATAGTTTGCAGCGGAAATTCAAATGTTTAATACAACGGAAAAGGTAAATATTTTAAAATGCAGCGGAATTATAAACTGTTGGACACTGCATTGTCCTAATACATGTCATAACATAAGTTAAAACTGTTTGTTCAAAACGACTCGATGTGAATGCATGTTGTTCCTATGCTCGTGCCCTTAAGTGCTTCCCTGTCCGTTTGCAGCTAATTACCTGAGAATGCATGTTTAAGAGAAAGTGTCAACACAAAGGTTGGTGAGTTCACAGGTTTTGATAAACATAGGTAATAGTTCAGAAATAATGTGTCATACTGTTTATTAAATGTTAGTCCCGAGCCCTAGTCCTTACCTCCAGTCAGCATTTTCGCCACGCGGGGTTCGTCACACCCAAATAGATCTATTCAAACTCACCTCGTTGTTTATACATTAACGATAAGACTTTGCGAGGGCTTATTACGATACAACACTTATGTTTAATAAACCAGAATACACAATTTTTTTGTACAAGTATAAATGTTTGACTCGATTCAACAAGTATTCTCCCCCCATTTGAAAAGTTTATAACAGTGTTAAAGAGGGGCCGTAAACTCACCTTAGAAGTGATCGGAAAGTAAATGCGTAAGCTCCTACGTCGCAGAGTAGTCGGTCACCGGCTACCTATATCGTATACCATACGTGAGTTCGTGTAAGTGACTGTGTTCGTGTTCGTGCTAGTGCTCGTGTTTGTGCTCAACAACCCTCGGTTGTTACGTTTGTCTGTATCGGTCCACATTGACCGTGTCAAGTCAATGAACCATTGGTGAACTGTGTGTCGGTTGTGAATCGTGTAACATTCGTGATTGTGCTCGTCGTGTGCAAAACGCGCAAGGTCGCATCCATGGACAACTTACTATATATAGTAAGTTTCCATTTATGGCAAGTTTCATAACACGTATCATTTTAAAGGTTCTAGCATGCTCGTTAAGTCCTACGTGATCATGTTGACACTTAGCAAGTTGTCATACGAAATTAAATAAGCACATAGGTCGTATTTACATGTTAAAGTTTCCTAAAATGGAAAGTTTCTAGATTTAGCATGCATAACATCGGAAACCATCTAATTTAGCATGCAATCATCTAGCATGTTCAAAATATACATAACATTTCTATATCAACATTTCACAAATAAAAGTTACTAAAAATAGTAACTATGACATATGTTATTCAAATGATTATTCTAAACATGTCTAAGCCATTTTTATGTCACACAACATCATATAATACCATTTTACATCATTTGAACATGTTAATCTAGATCAAATCATCATCTTAGCAAAAGTTAGGCCACAAAAGTTACTAAATATAGTAACTAGGCCACATATGACCAAAATGAATTCAGAAATCAATTTCTAGGCATTCTAATCATCCTAATATCATCCTACTAACAATTCCATATTCATGCATGTTCATAAAATCATCATCCTCATCAAAATGTAACTATAAAGTTACTATAAATAGAAAGTTCATCAAAATCCACATATTTAACCATTTCAACAAGATCTAATCATACAATAACCTTTTAACATCATCTATAAACACATCTAAGTATCCAAAATCATCTCACAAGCCATGGATCATACATGTATGTGGGTTTTTCACTTGATCATGACCAAATCATGTATTGTACACATACGCATACTAATAAATCGTCAAGATATGTTACTAAATCATTCAAGATCATCAATAATCACACTAAAATCATCAAACCCAGATTCACAATTCGTGCATGTGCACCCCATGCACTTGCATGTGCGATCTATTGCTTGCATCTGTGTGTAGAAGTGTTGTTCTGCTACTATGGATGTAAAGGCTACCTTCTAAAGCTCTTTGGTGCAAGGATGGTGATCAAATCAGGTTGAAAAGGCTCCTCGAACAATGGATGATGCAGATTTGAAAGGAGGGTTGTGGTTTCAAGCTCCAAGTATGGCCCTTCAAGCTTCAAGCCTTCAATCTTCAAGTTGGAAGCTTCAAGAGGGCTTCAATGGCTGTCAATGGAGGCTTAAAAGTGTTCAGGAATGGTTATGGCCGAAAGATGGCGTGCAAGCTTGATTAAAATGATTAAGGGTAGAGTAGGATGGGATTTGTCTTGGATTGATAAAGATTTTATCAACTGGACGGCGTCGCGTACCACCGAGAGAGGCAAAAAGATGCTTCGCGTACCGCGAAGAAATATGGGATTCAAATCCCCCGCCCGCTTGTTGCGTACCGCTATGATGTTCTTTGTGGGCCATCGCGTACCGCGACGGGTCCACAGAGAGCCCAATAGGCCCAATTTCATTGGTTTGATCCGTTCGTCGCCGTTTTTACGCTTACGAACTATCGTTCAGCCTCGTTTGAACTTTCAAGTTCAATGTTTGAGCGTCTTGTGAGGTTTCTAGTGTTTTGTTACACGATGTGCTAAACGTTCATCAACATTCGTTTTTTCTTAGACACGTGTGTGCGAGTTGCGATAATTCACCGAATTATCGTGTTTGTGTCAGTGTTCATACCGGCATGCCACGTCTCACACTAAATTAAACTAATTCTAGTGCAACGTGTACAAATATCAATTAATTAAACATTTAATTAAATCAATTGCGGACCTGGAATTTACGGGGTGTCACACTGTATCTTGATGCCCGAGTTCCACGTTTGTTCTTACCTTACCTTTAACCTGACATACATGCTAAAATGTCTGCTTACAATGGCGAGTTCTAGATTTCATAAAACATCGTAAAGGTGTTGTTAAGTTAAAACGTATTTAACATAAAACACCATTTCATTCACGTAATCCAAAACCTTGTCACATAAACATCATTGTTAGGACATTATGTAATAGATTGCTTGTCAAAATGTATAAGTTTATGTAGGTTTGGCTAAGGTTCTTCTGGCCCACGAACCTTAGAAGGTTCGGCAAACCTAGTTTTACATTGTAAAGGTTCGTCCAATGAACCTCTAGGTTCGGCTGGCGAACCTAATGGTTCGGCTAGCTAGGTACGTCTGAGTCTTTGTATATATTGTAGGTTTGTCTAGAAATTTCATAACATTTGGTGAACCTCTTGTTATATAGATCTGAGTGATATTTTATGTGTGAATTAGAACTGTGTGTTCTTGTATTTCATTGTAATCAGTTGATGTTGATTAATGAAATGGATATTATATAAATGTTTGTTTCTTCTTTGATTCATATAGATCAAATATAGATTCCGCATATATTTGATTGTTAATAGGATTCCGTTGGATGATCAAGAGCAATTCTACAGTGGTATCAGAGCCATTGGTGGAGTTCTATACAAGCTTTTCAAAGATTTACAAGCATTTTGGAGTTAAAAAATTCAAGAAATGGAATAGAATTTGAGTTTTCTTTGTGTTTGATTGTTGTAGTGAGTGTGATATAATCATCTACTGCTTTGGAACATTACAATTCAGAGATTTGTGGCTGAAATTGGTGATTTTTGAAGAATTTTTCTTCAAATTTTGAAGGTTTTCCCTCCAAAATTTTTGAATTTTGAAGACAGATTCGTGAGTCGAACCTGTGATTGGCTGGAGCAGAGGTTCGCTGGTTAGAGTATTTTTTGCAGAGGTTCATGTAGAGATTTGGAACAAGGTTCGTGAGATCTGGTTTGTATCAGGTTCGTTTGACAAGGTTCGTGACATCAGGTTTGTCTCAAGGTTCGTTGCGTCAGGTTCATGAGATCAGGTTTGTCTCAAGGTTCGTTGCATCAGGTTCGTGAGCTGAGGTTCGTGGAGATCAAGATTTGGTGAAGGTTCTTTTTGCTTAGGTTCGTGAGGTGAATTTTTCAACAGAGGTTCGCTAATAAAATTCAAGAATCATGGCTGATATGTTTGCTGCAGTAGCTAGTCAGAGTTCTAAGATACATAGTATTTTGATTAGTGAAACTGAATCAGGAAGTACCAATAAAGTTCACAAACTACTTGATTTAACTGACTATGAAAACTGGAAAGGTCGGTTTGAGACACATCTCAGTGGAACTGACACAAATGTTTGGGAAAGAATTTTATCACCGTATGAAAGACCCAAGGTGGTGGGGACAGATTTGGATCAAACTCTTGAGAGATTGGATGTTGATCAAAGAAAGAAATACGATTCTGAGAAGAAAACTTACTGGATGTTGAGCCAGGCAATTCCTAATCAGATACTTCATCAATTTGATGAACATAAAACCTCATATAGTTTATGGAATGCATTGAAGGCAAGAATTGAGGGAAATACAAAACTTAAGAAGATGAAAGCCACTGATATATGCAAATAATTTGAGAACTTCAATTTTATTGGTAATGAGAGTCTTGAAGCCTTAATAACCAGATGTAGGCATTTGTTGACTGAAGTTAGAAAGTGTGGAATTGAGTATACCGAAGAGGAGAAAATATATTGTTTTGCAGATGCGTTGCCTGAAAAATGGAATTCATTGGTGCTGATTTTGAGAGAAAATTTACCGGGAATGAGATTAGTAGAGTTTATTCAAAAGTTAGAAGAACAGGAAATGAAAGATAAGAGAAAAGCACGTAGAGTTAATGTTACTCAGGATCCTTCTCTTTATGGTGCATCTGTGGTTACTCCTCCTGTTTCTTCTACAAAGATCCAAACAGCTTTTGTTTCAAGTACTGCTGATTGTACTTCTGTACCATCTACATCTGCTAGTTCAAGTTCATCTTATTCTGTGAATGATAAGAAGTCTGATTCTACAACAACTCAAGTTCAGTTGAATACAACAAATTTGGGTAAAGTAACCGTGGAGGCTGGTAGAGATCATATGTCGATTTTATCATGCTTGGTCAGTGACTATGATGAGCAAATAGCTGGAAAGATTGGAAATGCAAATCTTACATTTGAATATTACGAGTAGATTGATGATGATGAGATGGAGTTAATTGATACTCAGTGGGCATTGGCAAGTGCAATAAGAAGAATAAACAGATACGAAAAGAAAACCGGAAAGAAATTCACTTTTGATAGAAATAGAAAGTTTGGATTTAATCCAAAGGCCACACAATGTTATAATTGTGGTGAGTTGGGCCATTTTGCTAAGGAATGTAAGAATCCAAAGAAGCAAGGAAACATGAATCCTTTCAAGCCAAAAGTAGCTTATTAGAAGAAAAAGGAAAAGCCTGAAGAATCAACAATAGCCCTAGTAAGCCAAGCAGACAAAGGTTAGGGTAAACAATACGATGATTTGATGGGTGCATTTATGGTTTCTTTGGATGAGGAAACAAGCAAAGGCAAAGACAAGGTTAAAGAGGTAAATGATGATCTTTTAGAGAGCATTGATAAGTTGAAAGAAATGAATGCTCAGTTGACTGCTGAACTGGTAGAGTGCACTGAAGCTAACAAGAAGTTAATTTCACGAGAAAAAGCTTTTGATAAAAAGATCATTGATTTAGGCAAAGAAAATGAAGAGTTAACAATGAAAGTTTTGCAAAATAAACATGCGGTTTCAGTGCATCTCGAATCAGTGCAAAAGTTGAAAGTTGACTTATCAGCAGCAAAAGCAGAAGCAGAAATGAACAAGAGCAAGCTGGAGAATTGTCAGAATTCTCAGTATGTCATCGATTATTTTGCTACCATGCAAAGATCATCAAATGATACTATTGGATTGGGTTTTCATGTAGTACCACCTCCTTCCAGCTATGTTCCAAGACCACAAATTGATATGAATTTGGAAGTTCATCCTGTTTCTTTGAATGAACGTGGGTCTGAACAAGTTGTTGAAAATGCTGGAGGTTCATCATCTGATGAAAAAATGTCTCTTGATAGTGATGCTCCTATCATTGAAGATATCATTGAATCAGATTATTCATCTGATATCTTGAGACAGAATGGTTATCAAGTTAAAATTGTTGATAAAAAGAGTCTGAAGTCTCAAAAGTCAAAAGTTGATATGAAACCAGTTGAGAAGGTGGTGATTAAACCCAATCTAGTTTCCAGACCAGTGATTAAAACCAAATCAACCACTACTTTTAAACCGATAGTGTATTTTAAGTCGTCTACTACACATCAAGGAGAGTCCAGAGGAAATTTTCAAAAGTAAAATGTGGTTTCTAAAAGGGTTGAAAAAGTGGATTTTTTCTTTGATAAGTTTGGAGTTGGACATAAAGACAAATCAATTCGAGTTGGATAGGAGGGGTTCATGAACCTGGTTCATGAAATGGGGAGTTCTCGAATTCATTTTCGAGTAGTGGACTTCTCAAAATTCAATTCGAGTACCCCATTTCGTGATCTTAACTTAATTTATTTTTCGTCTATGCCATGAACGTGTATCTTGCTCAGTAGCCTTGGACACCAGACATGTTTCCACTTTATTCACTGTCTCTGCCTTTGCCATGTCAAGCACATAAAGATCCTTGCTCCGATCAGCTGTCATCTAAATCTGTCACACCTCGAGCCGGCGGGGTTGGATCGAAGTCCCCGTCGGGCGGAAGGTTCTCGGGGCGTGATATCGTATGTGATAATCATAATGATCAGATTGTTTACATAGCATCAACGTTAAGAATTACTAAAGCACAATCAAACATTAAACTAGGATTACAAAGTTAAATTACATTATCAATGTCCAGTAATTTAACCAGTAAACCTATCAAAATAATCGAATGTTTTTATCTTGTATCTGTACAAGATATCAAAAGTATTATGTGTTAATAACAAAAGCTGTGCTTTCCAAAAGTCTACTAGGTCCTCTATCTGGGCCACCTAGTATTTAAATCCTGAAGCCTTAGCTTAAACATGTTCTTCACTTGAGAAAGCATGTAATAAAAATAAAGTCAACACAAAGGTTGGTGAGTTCATAAAGTTTATAAGTTTAAAAATAGCTTTAACAATCGTCTTTCGTAACAACATTAATCTCATTAACATCACATGTAATATCCAATTCGGTATGCTTATATATAGGGCATATCTAGGGTCGAACTTACCGCCCGCCCAGCCACCGTCCCACCGCATACTAAATCACATATGACATTGTTGTTAATGATAATTAAACATTTTACCTACCATTCAACCCATTCCACATCATAGCTTTAGTTTTTCTGTTTCAAAGTTTACAAGTCTATAGCATTCATAAGTATTAGCTTCAAAGTAAGATTAGCAAGCATCATAGTTTCACACGCACATAGTTTAGCTTTCCCTAATCTCATGCGTGAGTACAAGCTCTGCTATAGCAGAAGTTTAGCAATTACGTAGCTCACGGCTAGATACAAGCTCTGCTCTAGCAGAAGTTTAGCCATTACGTATCTCATGAATTAGTTAAGCTTAGTCTAGCAATTACGTGTCTCCTATACAAGATACAATCTCTGCTCTAGCAGAAGTTTAGCAATTACGTATCTCATACATAGACACAAGCCAAGCATACACAAACAATCCAACAATTACATATCTCATATAAGCAGACAAAAGCTCTGCTCTAGCAGAAGTTTAGCAATTACATGTCTCTTATATAGATAATAGCTTAGCCTCATTATGGTTTAGTTTTCGCGTATCTCAATACATAGGTACAAGCTCTGCTCTAGCAGAAGTTTAGCAATTACGTAGCCCATGATTAGATACATGCTTAGTATTTCACGCTCAAGTCATAGTTTCAATCATATAGTTTCAAGCATCCACGTATAGTTTCATCATGAATTCCATAGCATAATCATCAAGTTTCGAGTTTAAACACCTCATTTCAAGCATAAGCACCAAGTCTCAAGTTTAAGTATCTCGTTTCAAGCATAAGCATCAAGTTTCAAGTTTAAGCATTTACTTTCTAGTATAAACATCAAGTCTCACGTTAAGCATTTAGTTTCCCGCATAAGCATCCAACATATAGTTTCAAGCTTCAAGTTTGTAGTATAAGTATCAAGTTTATAGCTTCTCAAAGTATAATAGTTTCCCATCATATGCATCAACATAAGCATCATGTTCAATTTTAAAAAAATTAAATAACATTTCAATAGTATATTAAAATGTTTAATATGCTTCTCAGTCCCGAAGTAAAACAAATAGTTTGAAAAGGGACAAATGAACTCACCTTATGTCCGTAGTGTTTGACTAAGTAGAATAAGAATGCACGCGCTCTTTGTTTGCACTTGTTATGATGTTCACGCTCCTGTAGTGATTTCATTCTGTGGTAGCTTATAAGTATAAGTTTGTAAGGGTTTGTTGTGCGTGTAAGTGTTAGTCCTAAAGTTGACTAACACTCGCGAGTCTTGTTCATTATCCAGCCCAAATTTCATTATTTTGTGTAACGAGGTGTTGGATCTACTTCATTGTTCAAGATTTCATACCTGTTCGTTAATTACAATTTGTCATCTTTTAACAAGGCTTTTAAACCTTTATGTACTTTTCTTAAAACTTGTCATCACATCATAACAACAAAATGATATTTCATATGTTTTATCCTTTGTTTTAATCATTTCCTGCGTTTATTCACACGTTTGTCATTCAATTAAAACCCATTGGGCCGGATACCCTTTTAGACCAATAAATGCATAATTGGGCCTAGTGTTTTGTATGTTAGTGGGCCAAACAGTTATATTGAGCCGATTGCAGTGGGTTCTTAGGCCGTGGGTGTCTGGTGGGCTTAGGCTAAGTATTCTTAGGCCATTAACTTGCATGGGCCGTAGGAGCTTGGGCCAAATCTATTCCAATGGGCCAATTTGATGATTTCTTGGGCCGAGAAAGAGTGAGTATTGGGCAGTGGACATGGGCTAGCCCAAATAGGTTTGTGGGGTCATAGAATTGGGCCTAAATCGATCTTGGACCTAAACAACCTACTGGTCGGTTGCTATGTAAATGATTGGGCCTCGGTTTGGGCTTAAAATGATCGACAGGAAGATCCGGCATCATTTCCAGCGAACCTATTGGATTGCTTGACTAAGGTTCGGTTAACATTTATGCATGAGGGGTTCATGGTTCCAAAGGCTCGGCTGATGATACCAGGTTCGGTCATGTGAGCGATAATCCGAAGGTTCGTCGACCATAACCCATCAAAGGTTCGTTGTGGGGTGGCGCATCACAGGGTTCGGCTGATTATGAGGCCAAGGGTTCGGGTATTTGCACGGTTCGTGGGTCTCTATGGTTCGTGACCCTAACAGCTTCGTCACTTGAGATAAGCTTCGGCTATACCCGAAAGGTTCGTGGGTCAACTACTGGTGATTTAATGGTAAGCGTGGTTTAGGGTTTTCACCGGTTAGATGGATGTGGTCGAGTAGGGTATAAGAAAACCCTAATACTCGTGAACTTCAAAGCTTCATACCTTCAAATCGGCTGGGTAGATCCACATATCGGTTGTACTTTATGAGAGAGGATGATGAGAGCTTCGTTTAGACACCGAGATGGCTTGATTTCATCCACAAATGAAGAAGTTATGGTGATTCAAAGGTTGAATCTAGAGAGAGAGGGGTGACGGGTTTAAAGGTTAGAGAGAGAGAGAGAGAGGGTTTGTCATAAATGAGAAAGATAGCCTCTTTCAAGGCTTATATACCCCAAGTGTGTCCGGGTTCGTTTCGGTTGCTCGTTTCGTATTTTCATCGTGTCTCCGGATCATTACACGTATTTTTCGTAATTTAAATAAAAGACCTTATTTTAACTATTTGGATGGTATTTATTTCTAATAATTATTTTAAATATTGTTTTATTAAATTATTTATAGAATTATATTATTTTTACGCGTTTCGTTAATTCGTTCGCGAATTATTTAAAATAGTTTCGTTTAAATTTATTTATGATGAGTTTGAAAATTGTAAAACAGGAAATATTTTATTTCCTTAAGATTATTATCGTTATTCGTTTTCGTTTTCATTTCATTTCGTCAGAACGCGTCGCCATCGCGCGTATTCGTTCGAATCGTCATTCGAACAAACACGACGATGGTTTGGCTTTCTGATTCTTGTTCTCTACTGTTTGGTCATTATTTCAGAACGTTAAACTCTCAGAATCATTCGTACAGATCGTCACCTATACGAATAACTCGTCGGTTTAGCATTCCATAATAACAACCGTTATAGTTTCGTTCTGTTTAACCTCACACATGTTTATACACAATAACATCAAATCAAGTATCTGTTTTTGAACACTGTGTTGTCTGACATGTTTCTGACTGTCAAACCCTAAGGTTTTAATCAGATTTCAGACAATCGTATAATAGTTTTGTAGCAAGTATAATGTATCAATAGCATAAACATAGTTTCACGTAATGTGTACCTGAGTTACTGTACGAGTTACTGTTCCGATTATTGTTCCGGCACGCGTCCGGCACTGATGTTACAGTCTCCCTTTGTTAGAGAAATTTTGTCCCGAAATTTAAGACTCGTTATTCGGTACGGCTTCCTCTGTAAAGAGTTGGGGATACTTGTTCTTCATGTGATCTTCACATTCCCAAGTAAACTCGGGTCCGCGCCTTGAGTTCCATCGAACCTTAACAATCGGAATACGGCTTCGCCTCAGTTTCTTAACTTTGCGATCCATAATCTCCAAAGGTTCTTCAACAAAACGTAAGTGTTCATCCAATTGAATTTCTTCAACCGGTATGATAAGAGCTTCATCAGCAAGACATTTCTTCAAGTTTGAGACGTGAAACACGTCATGTACACCACTAAGTTCATCCGGTAAGCTTAATCTGTATGCCACAGGACCAATACGTTCGATGACCTCGAACGGTCCCACGTATCGTGGTGTTCGTTTGCCTTTCTTTGCAAAACGGACTACGCTTTTCCATGGGGAAACCTTTAACATGACACGGTCTCCCACATGGAATTCCAACGTCTTGCGCCGTTTATCAGCATAGCTCTTTTGTCTGCTTCGTGTTGCTTGTAGCCTTTGTTGTATCTGAGTAATCTTGTCTGTAGTTTCTTGAATAATTTATGGCCCAGTTATACGATTATCTCCCACTTCCGACCAACATATCGGCGATCGACATTTGCGACCATAGAGGGCCTCGAACGGTGCACATCCGATGCTACTATGATAGCTGTTGTTATAGGAGAATTCAATCAATGGCAAATGAGAATCCCAATTATCACCGAAGTCTAGAATACAAGTTCTTAACATATCCTCTAGGGTCTGTACAGTACGTTTGCTTTGACCATCCGTTTGTGGATGATAAGCTGTACTCAGGTTTAATTGTGTCCCCAGAGATTTCTGCAATGATTGCCAGAACCTTGATGTGAATCTGCTATCACGATATGAGATGATAGACAATGGCACACCATGGCGTACCACTATCTCATTGATGTAAAACTTCACTAGTTTATCCATCGTGTAAGTTTCTCGCATCGGCAAGAAATGAGCAGATTTGGTTAATCGATCAACGATATCCCAAATAGTATCATGTCCACTGGAGGTGCGGGGTAGCTTAGTAACAAAGTCAATAGCTATCTGTTCCCACTTCCATAGTGGAAGTTCAGGCTGTTCCAGTAAACCTGACGGTTTCTGGTGTTCCGCCTTCACTTTGGCACACGTAAGGCATCTACCAATATACCCAGCTATGTCTTTCTTCATACCAGGCAACCAATAATATGCACGTAAGTCTTGGTACATTTTATCAGCACCAGGATGCACAGAGTATTTGGTCTTGTGTGCTTCATTAAAAATAAGCTTTCTCAACTCATCTACTGCAGGAATACATATACGATCCTTGTAGTAGACAAGTCCATCAGGATTCCACCCCACAATCCAATTCTTTCTTCAAGTTTGTTCGTTCAATCGCTTCTTGTTGTGCTTGCATAATGTTGCCATGTAAGCCTGTCTGCACAGTCATTCCCATTGCTCTGACGCGCAAGGGTTTGACTCGTTCCTTCCGACTCAAGGCATCAGCTACAACGTTTGCCTTGCCCGGATGGTACTTGATTACACAGTCGTAATCATTCAGAAGCTCAACCCAACGTCGCTGTCGCATGTTGAGTTCCTTATGATCAAATATGTGTTGCAGACTTTTGTGATCAGTGAATATGGTACACTTGGTGCCCTATAAGTAATGTCTCCAAATCTTTAAGGCGAATATCACAACTCCCAGTTCCAGATCATGAGTAGTGTAGTTCTTCTCATGAATTTTCAGTTGTCTCGAAGCATACGCGATAACTTTGTCCCGCTACATCAGCACACAGCCAAGTCCCTGATGAGATGCATCGCAATACACAATAAAGTCATCACAACCATCTGGGAGAGATAAGATCGGAGCATCACATAGCTTTTGCTTCAAAGTCTGAAAGGCTTCTTCTTGCTTCTTCTCACAAATAAACGGCTCTCTTTTCTGTGTTAGCTTCGTGAGTGGCAGAGCTATCTTAGAAAAGTTAGAAAGGAACCTCCTGTAATAGCCTGCTAAGCCTAGAAAAGAACGTATCTCTGTCGGTGTCTTCGGAGTGTCCCAATCTTTTATTGCCTCGATCTTGGCAGGATCAACATGTATTCCCTCACTGTTAACTACGTGACCCAGGAATTGAACCTCTTTTAACCAAAATTCACATTTAGAGAATTTGGCATAGAGCTTCTCTTCCTTTAACAGTTCCAAGATCGTTCTAAGGTGTTACTCATGTTCTGCTTTGCTTTGCTTTTGGAATAGATCAACATGTCATCAATGAAAACAATAAGAAATTGATCTAAGTACGGCTTACACACATGGTTCATAAGATCCATGAAAACCGCAGGTGCATTCGTCAACCCAAAAGGCATCATCATAAACTCGTAATGCCCGTATCTGGTACGAAACGCCGTCTTGGGTATGTCTTCGTCTTGTACTCTGAGCTGGTGGTATCTTGAACGCAGATCGATCTTTGAAAAGTATTGAGCTCCTTGCAATTGATCAAACAAATCATCAATCCTCGGTAATGGATACCGATTCTTGATGGTTAGTTTGTTTAACTCTCTGTAGTCTATGCACATACGAAAGGATCCATCCTTCTTTTTCATGAACAAAACCGGAGCTCCCCAAGGAGAGTAGCTCGGTCGGATGAAACCTTTGTCAAGCAGCTCCTGTAGTTGGTTAGATAATTTCTGCATCTCCGATGGTGCTAACCTGTAAGGAGATTTAGCAACAGGTGTTGCTTCAGGAATCAAATCAATACGAAACTCTACCGGTCGCACAGGTGGCAACCCAGGTAGATCTTCAGGAAATAGTTCAGGATATTCCTTCACTATCGGCACGTCTTGTATTGTTTTCTTGTCTTTTTCTTTCTCCACCACATGAGCCAAGAAAGCTATGCACTTCTTTTGTAGACACTTACGTGCTTTTATGCACGATATGATCTTTACGCTTCTCTTTGCTTCATCTCCACGAACTTCGAATACACGATCATCCGTCACTGGAATCCGGAGTAGCTTTTCGGAACAGATGACTTCAACTCTATTGAGTGATAGCCAATCCATCCCCACGATTATATCCAAACTGCCCAACTCCATCGGCAACAGATCGATGGTAAATGCGTGATCTGAGTGTAAGTGGGTTGTTCCTAAGTATAGTGCAAACTGTACCTTGTTTCCCATTCGCTACTTCGATAATATAAGGGGAGTCTAAAGTTTCCTCAGTAAGACTAAGTTGTTGTGCAAAATCAGATGAAATAAAACTCTGGTCTGCACAAGTATCAAATAGTATAGATGCATAAGAGTCATACAAAAGAAATGTACCAGTGACCACATTAGGGTCTTGGCGTGCAACATTAGCTCCGATAACAAAAGCACGTCCGCGAGGTGCTTGTGCTCCTGGTTGCACTCTCTTTGGACGGTCGCAGGAGAAATGACCCATTTCCCCGCAGTTGTAGCACCCCCTGTTGTTGTTGTTGTTGCCTGGATTCTGTGGCGGTGGTGGAGGTAGTTCCCTTGCTGCAGTGTTGGTAGCTTGATTTACAGCAAAGCGGCATCTTGCAGCCCAGTGGCCAAATCGACCACAATTAGTGCATTTCCTACATTGAGCAGTAGGAGGATGATGATACTTGTTGTGAGTGCACTGGGGATGCTCTCCCCCATAGTTCCTGGGTGCAGGATTGACAGGTGCTGCAGGTGCCTGTCTCAAAGGAGTAACGGCCGCATAGTTTTTGACGACCTTCTGTTTCTTCTTTTGATGATACTCTGGTTTGTTTGTTGTTTCTTTCTTAGATTTCCCTGTGTCATCTTTCAAAACTCTAGACTTTACCATCACATTGGTAAGTTTAGCTGAAAGGGAGATGGCTGACTCCAGAGTAGCAGGATACGCAGCCAACACAATGCTTTGAATACAAGAAGGTAATCCTGCTACGTAACTATCAATCAGCTATTCCAATGTTGGTATTATCTCTGTTACCAAATCTACCAATTCGTGATAGCGAGTGGTAAAGTTCATATGGTCAACTCCCTTCATCATATGGTTTGAGAGCTCAATCTCTAGTGCTGCAGTTCGTGTTTCGGACATAACTCGTTCCTTAACAGGAGTTTGAAGTCTACCCAGGGCACCGACATTGCCTCATCTCTTCCCTTAGCTCTAATCTGAGCATTCCACCATGTCAACACTCGTTTGCTAAATGACCTATCTGCATAACGAACTTTCTGGTGTTCTGGACAACTACTTATGTCCAGTGTATTCTCCATTTTCTCCAACCATTGAATCAGTCCAACGGCTCCTTCTACTCCAGTAAAGCTCGGTGGTTTGCATCCTACAAAGGATTTGTAGGAGCAGTCTGAAGTATGACTAGTGTTTCCACTAGCCTCTCTTGTGGTATGGCCAGAGGTGTTGCCATGTCCTTGAATACGGTTTATCATCTGTGGGATGACATCTTTCAGTTGGCTTGTTAGTTGAGTGCTCAGGAGTGTCGCCAAAGCGATAGTGGCAGGATCAATAACTGTACCCGTATTCGGGTTCGGAGGAGGGTTTAGCGGAGGAGGAGGAGGTGGCGGTGGTAAATTTGGTGGTGATGGTGTCGATGAGTGAGGTGCAGATGTCTGAGTAGTAGGTACAGGAGTCGGATGTCTTATAGGCGGCATTCTGAACATAACCAAAAGAATTTGGTTAGTGCAGTGATCGAACGCAGAAGACACAGTGCAAACTTAAGTATTTTATTCTCAACATGAGGGTCCCTAAGTTATAGTCTAGGCCAAACCATTAAAGTAAATGACCTATTATTCTATATAACCTTGAGCTTTGATACCAATCTATCACAACCCGAGCCGGCGGGGTAGGATCGTAGTCCCCGTCGGGCGGAAGGTTCTCAGGGCGTGATATCATATGTGATAATCATAATGATCAGATTGTTTACATAACATCAATGTTAAGAATAACTAAAGCACAATCAAACATTAAACTAGGATTAAAAAGTGAAATTACATTATCAATGTTCAGTAATTTAACCCAGTAAACCTATCAAAATAATCGAATGTTTTTATCTTGTATCTGTACAAGATATCAAAAGTATTATGTGTTAATAACAAAAGCTTTGCTTTCCAAAAGTCTACTAGGTCCCCTATCTGGGCCACCTAGTATGCAAATCCTGAAGCCTTAGCTTAAACATGTTCTTCACCTGAGAAAGCATGTAATAAAAATAAAGTCAACACAAAGGTTGGTGAGTTCATAATGTTTATAAGTTTAAAAATTAGCTTTAACAATCCTCTTTTGTAACAACCTTAATCTCATTAACATCACATGTAATATCCAACTCGGTATGCTTATATATAGGGCATATGTAGGGTAGAACTTACCACCCACCTAGCCACCATCCCACCACATACTAAATCACATATGACATTGTTGTTAATGATAATAAAGCATTTTACCTACCATTCAACCCATTCCTCATCATAGCTTTAGTTTTTCTATTTCAAAGTTTACAAGTCTATAGCATTCATAAGTATTAGCTTCGAAGTAAGATTAGCAAGCATCATAGTTTCACACGCACATAGTTTAGCTTTCCCTAATCTCATGCGTGAGTATAAGCTCTGCTATAGCAGAAGTTTAGCAATTACGTAGCTCACGGCCAGATACAAGCTCTGCTCTAGCAGAAGTTTAGCCATTGCGTATCTCATTAATTAGTTAAGCTTAGTCTAGCAATTATGTGTCTCCTATACAAGATACAAGCTCTGCTTTAGCAGAAGTTTAGCAATTACGTATCTCATACATAGACACAAGCCATGCATACACAAACAATCCAGCAATTACATATCTCATATAAGCAGAAAAAAGGTCTGCTCTAGCAGAAGTTTAGCAAATACATGTCTCTCATATAGATAATAGCTTAGCCGTGTTATGGTTTAGTTTTCATGTATCTCAATACATAGGTACAAGCTATGCTCTAGCAGAAGTTTAGCAATTACGTAGCCCATGACTAGATACATGCTTAGTATTTCACGCGCAAGTCATAGTTTCAAGCATATAGTTTCAAGCATCCACGTATAGTTTCATCATGAATTCCATAGCATAATCATCAAGTTTCGAGTTTAAACACCTCATTTCAAGCATAAGCACCAAGTCTCAAGTTTAAGTATCTCGTTTCAAGCATAAGCATCAAGTTTCAAGTTTAAGCATTTACTTTCTAGTATAAACATCAAGTCTCACGTTAAGCATTTAGTTTCCCGCATAAGCATCCAACATATAGTTTAAAGCTTCAAGTTTGTAGTATAAGTATCAAGTTTATAGCTTCTTAAAGTATAATAGTTTCCCATCATATGCATCAACATGAGCATCTGTTCAATTTTAAAAACATTAAATAACATTACAATAGTTTATAAAAATGTTTAACATGTTTCTCAGTCCCGAAGTAAAACAAATAGTTTGAAAAGGGACAAATGAACTCATCTTGTGTCCATAGTGTTTGACTAAGTAGAATAAGAATGCATGCGCTCTTTGTTTGCACTTGTTATGATGTTCACGCTCCTGTATTGACTTCATAGTGTGGTAGCATATAAGTATAAGTTTGTAAGGGTTTGCTGTGCGTGTAAGTGTTAGTCCTAAAGTTGACTAACACTCGCGAGTCTTGTTCATTATCCGGCCTAAATTTCATTATTTTGTGTAACGAGGTGTTGGATCTACTTCATTGTTCAAGATTTCATACCTGTTCATTAATTACATTTTGTCATCTTTAAATAAGGCTTTTAAACCATTATGTAGTTTGCTTAAAACTTGTAATCACATCATAAAAACAAAATGATATTCCATATGTTTTATCCTTTGTTTTTATCATTTCATACGTTTATTCACACGTTTGTCATTCAATTAAAACCCATTGGGCCGGATACCCTTTTAGACCAATAAATGCATAATTGGGCCTAGTGTTTTGTATGTTAGTGGGCCGAATAGTTATATTGAGCCGATTGCAGTGCGTTCTTCGGTCGTGGGTGTCTGGTGGGCTTAGGCTAAGTATTCTTGGGCCATTAACTTGCATGGGACGTAGGAGCTTGGGCCAAATCTATTCCAATGGGCCAATTTGATGATTTCTTGGGCCGAGAAAGAGTGAGTATTGGGCCATGGACATGGGCTAGACCAAACAGGTTTGTAGGGTCATAGAATTGGGCCTAAATAGATCTTGGACCTAAACAACCAACTGGTCGGTTGCTATGTAAATGATTGGGCCTCGGTTTGGGCTTAAAATGATCGACAGGAAGATCCGGCATCATTTCCAGTGAACCTATTGGATTGCTTGACTAAGGTTCGGTTAACATTTATGCATGGGGGGTTCGTGGTTCCAAAGGCTCGGCTGATGATACCAAGTTCGGCCAGGTGAGTGATAATCCGAAGGTTCGTCGACCATGACCCATCAAAGGTTCGGTGTGGGGTGGCGCATCACAGGGTTCGGCTGATTATGAGGCCAAGGGTTCGGGTATTTGCAAGGTTTTTGGGTCTCTATGGTTCGTGACCCTAACAGCTTCATCACTTGAGATAAGCTTCGGCTAGACCCGAAAGGTTCGTGGGTCATTATGAAGGGTTCGGTTCGAATGCAAGGCTCGGTGATAGCGAGAAGATTCATTGGTCATAACAGCATGGAAGGTTCGGTCAAATGGTCATGCAAGGTTCGGCCACCTTAGGCTCCACCTAAAAAGGTTTGGCCGAGGGGAGGGGCCGCGAACCCTGTATATTCCAACTTGTTCTCAAGCTTGAACTCTCGATCCAGTAAATCCTATGATGTTGTGATGCAAAGATCAACTACTGGTGATGTAATGGTAAGCGTGGTTTAGGGTTTTCACCGGTTAGATGGATGTGGTCGAGTAGGGTATAAGAAAATCCTAATACTCGTGACCTTCAAAGCTTCGTACCTTCAAATCGGCTGGGTAGATCCACAGATTGGTTGTACTTTATGATAGAGGATGATGAGAGCTTCGTTTAGACACCGAGATGGCTTGATTTCATCCACAAATGAAGAAGTTATGGTGATTCAAAGGTTGAATCTAGAGAGAGAGATGGGTGACGGGTTTAAAGGTTAGAGAGAGAGAGGGTTTGTCATAAATGAGAAAGATAGCCTCTTTCAAGGCTTATATACCCCGAGTGTGTTCGGGTTCGTTTCAGTTGCTCGTTTTGTATTTTCATCGTGTCTCCAGATCATTACACGCATTTTTCGTAATTTAAATAAAAAGAGTTTATTTTAACTATTTGGATGGTATTTATTTCTAGTAATTATTTTAAATATTGTTTTATAAATTATTTATAGAATTATATTATTTTTACGCGTTTCGTTAATTCGTTCACGAATTTTTTAAAATAGTTTCATTTAAATTTATTTATGATGAGTTTCAAAATTGTAAAACAGGAAATATTTTTTATTCGAACGAACACGACGATGGTTTGGCTTTCTGATTCTTGTTCTCTATTGTTCGGTCATTATTTCAGAACGTTAAAATCTCATAATCATTCGTACAAATCGTCACCTATACGAATAACTCGTCGGTTTAGCATTCCGTAATAACAACCGTTATAGTTTCGTTCTGTTTAACCTCGCCTACGTTTATACACAATAACATCAAATCAAGTATCTGTTTTTAAACACTGTGTTGTCTGACATGTTTCTGTCTGTCAAACCCTAAGGTTTTAATCAGATTTCAGACAATCACATAATAGTTTCGTAGCAAGTATAATGTATCAATAACATAAACATAGTTTCACGTAATGTGTACCTGAGTTACTGTACGAGTTACTGTTCTGATCACTGTTCCGGCACGCGTCCAGCACTGATGTATCTCAATACATAGGTACAAGCTATGCTCTAGCAGAAGTTTAGCAATTACGTAGCCCATGACTAGATACATGCTTAGTATTTCACGCGCAAGTCATAGTTTCAAGCATATAGTTTCAAGCATCCACGTATAGTTTCATCATGAATTCCATAGCATAATCATCAAGTTTCGAGTTTAAACACCTCATTTCAAGCATAAGCACCAAGTCTCAAGTTTAAGTATCTCGTTTCAAGCATAAGCATCAAGTTTCAAGTTTAAGCATTTACTTTCTAGTATAAACATCAAGTCTCACGTTAAGCATTTAGTTTCCCGCATAAGCATCCAACATATAGTTTAAAGCTTCAAGTTTGTAGTATAAGTATCAAGTTTATAGCTTCTCAAAGTATAACAGTTTCCCATCATATGCATCAACATAAGCATCTGTTCAATTTTAAAAACATTAAATAACATTTCAATAGTTTATTAAAATGTTTAACATGTTTCTCAGTCCCGAAGTAAAACAAATAGTTTGAAAAGGGACAAATGAACTCATCTTGTGTCCATAGTGTTTGACTAAGTAGAATAAGAATGCATGCGCTCTTTGTTTGCACTTGTTATGATGTTCACGCTCCTGTATTGACTTCATAGTGTGGTAGCATATAAGTATAAGTTTGTAAGGGTTTGTTGTGCGTGTAAGTGTTAGTCCTAAAGTTGACTAACACTCGCGAGTCTTGTTCATTATCCGGCCTAAATTTCATTATTTTGTGTAACGAGGTGTTGGATCTACTTCATTGTTCAAGATTTCATACCTGTTCATTAATTACATTTTGTCATCTTTAAATAAGGCTTTTAAACCATTATGTAGTTTGCTTAAAACTTGTCATCACATCATAAAAACAAAATGATATTCCATATGTTTTATCCTTTGTTTTTATCATTTCCTACGTTTATTCACACGTTTGTCATTCAATTAAAACCCATTGGGCCGGATACCCTTTTAGACCAATAAATGCATAATTGGGCCTAGTGTTTTGTATGTTAGTGGGCCGAATAGTTATATTGAGCCGATTGCAGTGCGTTCTTCGGCCGTGGGTGTCTGGTGGGCTTAGGCTAAGTATTCTTGGGCCATTAACTGTCATGGGCCGTAGGAGCTTGGGCCAAATCTATTCCAATGGGCCAATTTGATGATTTCCTGGGCCGAGAAAGAGTGAGTATTGGGCCATGGACATGGGCTAGACCAAACAGGTTTGTAGGGTCATAGAATTGGGCCTAAATAGATCTTGGACCTAAACAACCTACTGGTCGGTTGCTATGTAAATGATTGGGCCTTGGTTTGGGCTTAAAATGATCGACAGGAAGATCCGGCATCATTTCCAGTGAACCAATTGGATTGCTTGACTAAGGTTCGGTTAACGTTTATGCATGGGGGGTTCGTGGTTCCAAAGGCTCGGCTGATGATACCAAGTTCGGCCAGGTGAGTGATAATCCGAAGGTTCGTCGACCATGACCCATCAAAGGTTCGGTGTGGGGTGGCGCATCACAGGGTTCGGCTGATTATGAGGCCAAGGGTTCGGGTATTTGCAAGGTTTGTGGGTCTCTATGGTTCGTGACCCTAACAGCTTCATCACTTGAGATAAGCTTCGGCTAGACCCGAAAGGTTCGTGGGTCATTATGAAGGGTTCGGTTCGAATGCAAGGCTCGGTGATAGCGAGAAGATTCATTGGTCATAACAGCATGGAAGGTTCGGTCAAATGGTCATGCAAGGTTCGGCCACCTTAGGCTCCACCTAAAAAGGTTCGGCCGAGGGGAGGGGCCGCGAACCCTGTATATTCCAACTTGTTCTCAAGCTTGAACTCTCGATCCAGTAAATCCTATGATGTTGTGATGCAAAGATCAACTACTGGTGATGTAATGGTAAGCGTGGTTTAGGGTTTTCACCGGTTAGATGGATGTGGTCGAGTAGGGTATAAGAAAACCCTAATACTCGTGACCTTCAAAGCTTCATACCTTCAAATCGGCTGGGTAGATCCACAGATTGGTTGTACTTTATGATAGAGGATGATGAGAGCTTCGTTTAGACACCGAGATGGCTTGATTTCATCCACAAATGAAGAAGTTATGGTGATTCAAAGGTTGAATCTAGAGAGAGATGGGTGACGGGTTTAAAGGTTAGAGAGAGAGAGGGTTTGTCATAAATGAGAAAGATAGCCTCTTTCAAGGCTTATATACCCCGAGTGTGTTCGGGTTCGTTTCAGTTGCTCGTTTTGTATTTTCATCGTGTCTCCAGATCATTACACGCATTTTTCGTAATTTAAATAAAAAGAGTTTATTTTAACTATTTGGATGGTATTTATTTCTAGTAATTATTTTAAATATTGTTTTATTAAATTATTTATATAATTATATTATTTTTACGCGTTTCGTTAATTCGTTCGCGAATTTTTTAAAATAGTTTCATTTAAATTTATTTACGATGAGTTTCAAAATTGTAAAACAGCAAAGTTCACATAACTACCAAACCCTGTAATTTGACCTCTTTTATCTCCAGCAAAGTTCACATAACTTCCGTTCACCAACTTGAAATCTCTCAACAAATTCAACTCTCCAGTCACATGCCGGGTACATACACTATCAACAATCCAACGATTATTGATATGGCCCATGAATGCAACCTGCACAATAAAAAATTAAACGAAACCTGTCAGTATTCAAAAGGGATGACCCCCGCCTTTTCGGCGTCGAGTCTCCCGAAATGGACCCCTTCCATTCTTTTGTGATGATCTAATCAAATACCCATCATCACTTGGATCATCCTCTTTCCCAGAAACTTCATCACCTGACCTATTTTTTAATTTCCAAAATGATTTTGATTTAAAATTTTGATTTGAAAATGATTTTGAAGACAAATTTTCAAAAGAATCATCATCAGATGATGTGACAATTTTCATAATCCTTTTAACATTTCTTTTATTCTCAAAAATTCTTTTCTTTTGGTTATTATCTTCTTTTACCCAAAAGCAATCAAGATTGAATTTTCGAAGAACTCTCATCTCATCTTCACAAGGTCTAATTCTCCTAGGACTTCCACCTAAACCATTCACCCAAGTCTCATCATCAGAACTCTTTCTGATTTTGTTATTTGGACAATTAGCATAAATATGTCCTTTACTACAACAAGTAAAATACTTTGGTGTTTTTCTTGGTGAAAAAGACTTAAAACTGCTACAATCAGTTGAACTGAAATCCAAATCACAATTAGCAGTCAAATGACCCAAATTACCACATCGGTAACACTTTCTATCTTTCAAATGATTCTTTGGTGTGGGTTCATCATCATACTTTGATGAACTGAAAGGTTTTGAAACAACCTTTGCATATGAGACTTTGTTTCTCAAACCAGTTAATTTTGTCTTTGAATTATTCGTTTGATTTTGAAAATTCTTTGGTTTATGTCCAACCCCAAACCTGTCCAAGAAAAAATCAACTTTTTCAACTTTTTTAGAAACCACATTTTTCTTTTGAAAATTCCCACTAGCCTCTCCTTGATGTGTATTAGAAGATCTAACATACACAATCGGTTTAAGAGTAGTGGTTGGTTTGGCTTTAATCACTGGTTTGGAAACTTGAGTGGTTTTAATCACCACCTTCTCAACTTGTTTAATCTCACCTTTTGACTTCTGAGATTTCAAACTCTTTAAGTCTACATTTTTAACCTGGTAACCATCTTGTCTCAAAATATCAGATGAATATTCTGACTCAGTGATATCTTCAATGATTGGAGCATCACTGTCGAGTGACACCTTTTCATCAGAAGATGAACCTCCAACATTTTCAACAACTTCTTTAGACTCATGTTCATTCAAAGAATTTGGATGAAATTCCAAATTCGGATCCATTTGTGGTCTAGGAACATATCTTGAAGGAGGTGGGACAGAATGAAATCCCAAGCCAGTAGTATCATTCGATGATCTTTGCATGGCAGCAAAATAATCGATAACATACTGAGAATTCTGATAATTCTCTAGCTTGCTCTTATTCACTTCTGCTTCTGTTCTTGCTGCTGACAATTTAACTTTCAACTTATGTCCTGACTCGAGATGCATAGAAACTGCATGATTTTTTTGCATAACTTTAATTTTTAATTCTTCATTTTCTTTACTCAAATCAATGATCTTTTTATCAAAAGCTTTCTCTCTTGAAACCAACTTTTTGTTAGCTTCAATGCACTCGATCAGTTCAGCAGTCAATTGAGCATTCATTTCTTTCAACTTTTCAATGATCTCTAAAAGATCATTATTTACCTCTTCAAATTTTTCTTTGCCCTTGCTTGTTTCTTCATCCACAGAAGCCATAAATGCGCCCATTAAATCATCATATTGTTTTCCCCACTCATACCCTTCATCTGCTTGACTGACTAAAGCTTTTGTTGATTCTTCACGCTTTTCCTCTATCTTTTGATAAGCTTCTTTTGGCTTGAAAGGATTCAAGTTTCCTTGCTTCTTTGGATTTTTACACTCTCGAGCAAAATGACCCAATTCACCACAATTGTAACATTGTGTGGCCTTTGGATTAAATCCAAACTTTGTGTTTCGATCAAAAGTGAACTTCTTTCCAGTTTTCTTCTCATATCTGTTAATTCTTCTGATTGCACTAGCCAAAGCCCACTGAGTATTAATCAGTTCCATCTCATCATCATCAATCTGCTCATAATCTTCAAACGTAAGATTTGAATTTCCAATCTTTCCAGCTATCTGTTCATCATAGGCACTGACAACGCATGACAAGATCGACATATGATCTCTGACAGCCTCCACAGTTACTTTTCCCAAATTGGTTGTATTCAATTGAATTGGAGTTGATGAAGAGTCAGACTTCTTCTCGTTCACATAATCAGATGAACTTAAGCTAGCAGATGTAGATGGTACAGAAGTACTATCAGCAGTACTTGAAACAAAAGTTGTTTGAATCTTTGCAGAAGAAACATGAGGTGTAACCACAGATGCACCATAGAGTGAAGGATCCTGTGTTACATTAACTCTTCTTGCTTTTCTTTTATCTTTCATTTCCTGTTATTCTAACTTTTGGATAAATTCAACCAGTGTCATTCCAGGTAGATTTTCTCTCAAAATCAATACCAATGAATTCCATCATTCATTGTTGGACCGATCGGGAGCTCGGAAACAATCCGAATCCAATGAAAAACTACTCGACAACCTCTGGGATAGTGCGGAATCCTATTCCAGGGTTTTCCAATCGAAACCAACAGAAACCGTGGTGATCCGAGGCTATAGAAACGACTTGGAAGCAACGATCGAACACCACGGGTTGAGAATCGAACTTGGATGATCAAGAACCGCTCAAATCTTCAAGGGTTTTGACACTGGAGTGCTAGGGAAGAAGGAGGGCTCTGGAAAGTTAGGTTTGAAATGATTTGAACATCTATATATAGGCTGTAGTCATTCGGCCGAATGAGTGGCCGAAGCAGCTCATTCGGCGAATGACCAAGCTCGAATGAGCAGACATTCGAATGAGTCATTCGGCGAATGACTCATTCGGAACTCAGACATTCGCTATAACCTTCATTCGCCGAATGACTTCATTCTAGAGTCATTCGGCCGAATGAGAGTACTTCATACTCAAACAGTTTATAATCAAATCAAACAACTAGATAAACATTAATAGACAATAATCAATAGAAATAAACATTATGAAATAGATATAAAGACAACTTCCATTAATACTTTGAACATTTACATGATAAGAGTTACAAAACTGAACTAGGGACAATAAACATGCATCAACAAACTCCCCCTTGGACCTAGTTCAACTCTTGGAAGTGTCTTTCTTGAAATACTTTTCTGAAATAGCTTTCCAGTCTGCTCCAGCGTGGATCTTGAAAATGCTGCAGAGACGGATCACTCTCATAAATTGCAAAGCTTGCACCATGTCTAGAACGTCGAAGAAAATCTGGTTTCTGAACAAAGCTTGAACATCCTTGTGAGACAAGTTAGTCAGCCACATAGGATCAAAGATCCTAACAGTCTCCCACTGTTTGTCTTTGCACAAAACTATCACAGCCTCACCTGTGCGCCCATCATAATACCACCATCGGAAGCCATCCATAAAGTCTTGTCGCATCTTCCGCAGAGGAATCTTCTTCAAGACTTTAGGAGGAAGCCACTTCAGGATCACTTTATGCTTCCGGGTATCCCCATCTATCTCTGGCAAGTAGTACCTCTCTGGTTGCTGTGGCTGAAAGTTCACCCATCTCTTCCGGTATTCGTACTTGATTTGTCGAGAAAACCAAGCAGACATCCCAGAGTCACCACTGTATAGCATGTTCAGACGTGCTAGCTGATTGACTTCGAATCCAGGCAACGTCTTGAAATCATGTGGGTGTTTGAAGTAGTCAATCCCTTTCTCCCTCTTCACTGCATAGCACCCAAGATCATGGAAGTATGCCCAGCTAAGTATCTGGCCTCCAGCTTTATAGCCTTTGGTCCTGTAAACTTTTTTGTGCGTGGCTGGCATCTTCTCTGTGCTTTGTTTCTTCAATACCTCCCAGTATGCAGCCCATTCCTCTTTTCTTTTCTTTAGATCATCAGCTTCAGCCTTGCTTGCCTCTACTTGCTCTTCAAGATATCTGACCAAGAGATCCTCTGTTTCCTGATCAAATGGCTCAGTGAATGTAGGCAGCTCGTCTTCAGCCGATGTATACTTTGGGTATTCTTCATCGGTGATGTCTTCCAGAATGACCTCATCTACATCATCAAAAAGTTCTGGTTCGGGCTCTTCGGTACTGGGTACAGAGGTGTCATCAGTGACCACCTCGTCAGGATTCAACCTGAACAGCTCGGCTATCTGCTCCTTAGATAAGCAATGTATGATCTCACCCTCCTCCTTGTCGTAGCTCACTGAGTGCTGTATGATGCCTTGAGCGTCTAAGATCATGGTAAGTGTCTTGTCAAGTTGACGTCTCAAAGGCACAGCTTGGACTTCCTCAGTAGCTTCTGGCTCTGCAGTCTTTGATGGAGACGAAGGAGGAGGAGCCTGAGCTTTCTTGTCATTGGCCTTCTTAGACCTGATCTCGGAAGTGGGAGGAGCTTTATCATCATTGTTGTCATCATCATCATCATCGGTGCCGGATGATTCTCCAGATCCACTCCCTGATCCATCTTTACCCTCATCATCATCTTCATCATCTTCATCTGATTCTTCATCTTTCTCAGAATCCTCGTAATCCACTTGTTCCTCATCAGACTCTTCTTCATCTTCTTGTTTGTCTGAATCATCGGAAGGAGCAGCAGAGCCTTCAAGCCTGGGAGTGCCTTCCTTTGAACTCTCGACAAGTTCAGCAAGGCGAGCATTCTCATCCTCGAGCTGAAGGATCCTATCATTGAAACCAGAGGCTGTCAAAGCCAGCTGGTTGTGCTCATCGATGTACTTAAGGAGCTGCTCCTCCTGTTGAGCAGACCTGGCCCTCAAGTCGGCCCGCTGGTCTGCAGCCTGAAGAAGCAGAGTATCCTGCTCTTCGATCCTCCTTGTAAGCTGAGCAATAACCAGCTTTTGCTCCTGGTTCTTCTTCTCTTGATCCATGCTCCTTTCCATCAGTCTCAAGACCATACTGTTCAGTGTGCTAAGCTGATCCACAACTGAAACAGTAGGTATATGAACATCAGCACGGACTGTGGAAGGGCCAGAAGAAGCAGTAACATACACCGGCTCGCGAACAAAAGGAGTGGATAGAGGGGCAGTAGTAACCTGAGTGTGAATGGCCCTTGTCCTCGTCAGTGAGGAAACTGACACAGCTGCTACTGATGTGACAGTAGTTGTAGCAGCTGATGTCAGTTCTGACCTCCTTTGGAAAGAGAATCGAGATCTCTTTCCCCTTCCAGCTCTGGATGAGGTGGGCTGTCCAGCAGAAACAATCACTGCTGTGGAAGCAGGAGCAGATGACCTAGGAGGGGAAGAAAAATCAAACTCCGGAATAAATAACGTATCAGTAATATCCTCCAAATCATCATCTGTCCTCTTTCTCTTCCTCATCTGCATTCTTCCACCCTCATCCACTTTCTCAAACTCATCATCATGAGTCTCTTCAGAATCAGAACTGTCTTCATCACCTTCACCTGCTACACCTTCATCCTCACTCGAGTCCTCTGACTCATCACCACCATCTGAGGAATGTGGAACTGAAACATCGAGAGGAACAGTCACTGAGGATGTAGTAGTAGTCAAGAAGTCCAAATCCATCAGTGAGTCGATGTCCACATCCTCCTCCTGTGCTGTCGACACATCAACATCACCACCTGCCCCAGAAACAGCAACATCAACCATGCTCACTGAAGCAGCAGTGGTTATGTGTACTGATGTCATCTCACCAGCCCCAGAACTCTCAACAGCAACAGTGCTCACCTCCACTGTGCTCACATCAACACCAGCACCACTCGGGCCTGCACCACCATCTCCATCCTCACTATCACTATCATCATCACCAGCCGGAACTACAATGTCCTCCACATCTGAGTCGGAGTCATCGTGTCTCCATCTTCTTCCAGCCGGAGCCCTGTAATCGGGTCGAGAGAGGTGACCAAATAGGGATCTAGTGGTGGGCTTCCTCTCCTTCCCTCTGTATGACAAAACTCTGTTGAGAGTTATGTCATTCATGTGCTCCAATCTAATGATGTCGGCATTAAGCTTTGGAAGATCTGGAATCTGTGCATCAATGATCTGCTGTATGAATAGAGGGTACATAAGGAACTTCTTGTCACCCTTTAGCCCCACATTCTCCTTCATGTGCAGAAAAACCATCTCAGAGAAGTTGAATGGTTTGTTGAGCACCAAGGCAGCAAATGCGCACTGTATGGTTTCGCGCATGTCATCAAAGCCTCCTCTCCTCGAGCCAAGGCAGTGAACAAGTACATGAGCCAAGTATTTGAACTGCGGGGACATGAACGCTTTGTTCAGAATCCCGGCTCCAATGTCTCCCTCGTACTTGCATCGGAGGAAGCATCCACGGACTAAGAATCTGTCAAGTAGAACATGATGATCTGGAGAGTCCTGAAAACCACAAACCCTCCGTATGTGCTCAGCAGACACCACAACATCATGACCCCTGACCTTGCCCCTAATGACTGTAGGCTCGGCCTCACAATCAATATCAGCTGATGTCCAGAAATCCTGCTGATGTGATAAATAGGGCACATGGACTGTCGATATGGCAGTGAATATCCTGGAACGCCTCAAGAATGTAATAATATCTGTGTAGTGCTTCGCGTTCGGAGTCGTCAGATCAAGATGGGCACAGATGTTATGCTTCGGAACTGATTTGTATCCTGCCATACTGCACAATACAAGAAATACACTTGTCAGTACAAGACAATCACTCAAACAATGAGATTTAAAAAAAATCAGATTAACTGTTTTTCTGATATGCCGAATGAGTCCATTCGCCGAATGAGTTATCTGTCGAATGAGGCTCATTCGTCGAATGACTCTCATTCGTCGAATGAAACTTGAGTATGACTGGTCATTCGCCGAATGATCCATTCGTCGAATGAGGTTCATTCGCCGAATGACTCATTCGCCGAATGACGACATTCGGCAGTATCACTGAGTTCAAAATCCCTTTGTTCAAAATCTCAAATCAATCCCAAAAACCTGTTAAACAACCCTCAGAAACGACCGATTAGCAATTTTAATACATGACATTTTGGGTTTAAGATCCATCTTAACAGTTTATTTGTTGGGCGAATTTCAAAACCCTAAAAACCCTAAATGCTAATCTGTTTGACATGATTTCGTGGATGGAATTGGCTGAAAATTGATCTCCATATACCTGAGAAGAAGTAGAAACAGATTATCAGAAGCAGGATCAATATCAATCAAAGAAAATCAGGTAGGAGTGCACTGTGTGTGATTCGCCGAATGAGGTTTAATCTGATATCACGAAAGAGGAAATGGTCGAATGACTCTCATTCGGCCGAAACACAGTTATATACTGTGTACTCATTCGCCGAATGAGCTAGGCGAAAGGTCACAAAGTTTCTGTTTCATTCGCCGAATGAATGTGGCGAATGAGTCAATCGGTGATGTTCATTCGCCGAATGAGAATGTCGAATGAGACATTCGACACTCTTCATTCGTCGAATGAAGTTCATTCTGAGAAGCTTATTTGGTCGAATGACTCATTCTCATTCGGCCGAATGAGTCCATTCTGCCTCTCATTCGCACGAATGAGATATGGACTTCTCCAAAACTCCAAAATTTCAAAGATTTGACATTTTATGCACAAAAATTTAACCAATTATGAAGATATGTCTAGTTGGTTCAGGATTCAGATATGACAGGCATCCGAATCTACAAATGATCATCTAAAATAAAATTGAAAATAGAAAATCTTTTTGTAATTTTCTGAAACAACCAAACAACTGTACAAACATAAATTAAAAGCAAGTAAACACAAGTAAACGCATATTTTTGTGAAAAGCCCGTTAATAAAATAACACAAATTTCTGATTACATCATATAACCTTTAATGAATGCTTCACTTCAATCACAATTTCATTTTGACACGATTACTGATATATTTGTCCAATTTTAAACTGATCAATACATAACTCTTCAAACAAACTAAATGATCACTCATATTTTCTGACTATGTTCTCCAATTCATTTCATCAATTAAGATCAAAATCAGTTCATAACTCATTTCAGCATATCTTAATACCAGTCATCATGAATTCAATAAGATTCAATCATTTATTATCTTTTTGGATTTTTCTTGTTCTATCCACATGGATGGCTTCAGCTAGGTCCGTCCCAGCAATATGGCACATGTATGGAATCGAACTTTATTTGTTTAAGTTTTTCTCAAGCTTAATACCAGCTTGCATTAGATTTTCTTTACCAAGCTTAATACCAGCTTGTCTTTGATTTTTCTTTACCAAGCTTAATACCAGCTTGTCTTTGATTTTTCTTTGAATGAAACCTCATTTGATTTCATGATGACAGGTGTATGCTTGATTTGAGTCAAGAACCATTTTTCACTCAAAAGCCTTAATAAAATGGATCCCACAAGTCAAACTTTCTAAGTTCTCATAAGTCATTTATTTATTTTGTATAGTCAGCCTATCAGTACATCCCATCATCATTTCCTTATGATTTTGGCTCATGCATTCATTTCTGCTTCTATGACATAATGAAATCAATGTGCTATATCATTAAACAGGACTGTTTCATTTTTAATTATTCTATTGTTTTTGATTTTTCAAATTTTCTATTGTTTTTGGTTTTTCAAATTTTCTATTGTTTTTGGTTTTTCAAATTAGAGTATCTCCCCCTAAAAACCTAAAAATAGAAAATCTTTTTGTGTTTTTCTTGAGAAAAGAAAACTATACAAGATAAAATGAAAATACTAAAAAATAATAAAAAACTATCTAATGAAAGTGATGATCATTTGTTAGACTCAGATGAGGATTGAACTTCATCCTTTTGAAAAACACCATTAGCCGATAACAGATATAAAAATCTGGGTTTATCAAAAGCTTTTGTGAAAAGATCGGCTTTCTGGTGATCGGTGTGAATTTTAACAACATCGATTAATTTCTTCTCAAAACAATCACGTATGAAGTGATATTTTATGTCAATGTGTTTGGTTTTGGAGTGCTGCACTGGATTTTTAGTGACAGCTATGGCGGCAGTGTTATCAACATAGATAGGAGTGTTAGAAAAATGTAACCCATAGTCCCTGAGTTGCTGTTGAATCCAGATGATTTGAGAACAGCAACTTGCAGCAGCAATATATTCAGCTTCACAGGTTGAAGTGGACACCGACGTCTGCTTCTTGCACTGCCAGGTGACCAATCGGTTTCCAAAGAACTGACATCCCGCAGATGTTGACTTGAAATCTCTTTTACATCCACCATAATCTGAATCACTATATGCAGTAAGATCAAAGTTATCATCATTAGGGTACCATAATCCAAGTTCCGGTGTACCCTTCAGATAACGCATAATCCTTTTGACAGCAATCAGGTGAGATACTCTTGGTTTGGATTGATAACGTGCACACAAGCAAGTGGCAAACATGATATCTGGCCGAGAGGCAGTGAGATACATGAGAGATCCGATCATTCCCCGATACAGAGTGGCATCAATTAACTCCCCCTTTTCATCTGGAGTAATCCCGTGATTAATCGCCAGTGGGGTACCAGCAGGCTTCGCATCAGACATACTGAACCGGCTCAGAATGTCACCAACGTATTTGGTTTGATGAATAAAAATCCCTGCCTCAGACTGATCCACCTGTAAACCCAAGAAAAACTTCATCTCTCCCATCGAACTCATTTCAAATTTTTCTTTCATAACTGTCTCAAATTCCTTGCACAGATTATCATTTGTGGATCCAAAAATTATATCATCCACATACACTTGTACCAAGAGTAAATCACTGTCCTTCTCACGGATGAATAAAGTGCAGTCAATGACACCTCTTCTGAACCCGTTGTTCAGAAGGTGAGTGGAAAGTGTCTCGTACCACGCTCTCGGAGCCTGATGCAATCCATACAACGCTTTGTCTAGCTTGTAGACTTTATCACGATGCAATGGATCTTCAAATCCGGGAGGTTGATTGACATACACTGTTTCACTGATAACCCCGTGAAGGAACGCGCTCTTTACATCCATTTGATAAACCTTGAACCTTTTGAAGGATGCATAAGCCAGAAAGATACGAATGGCTTCTAGTCGAGCGACCGGAGCAAACACCTCATTATAATCCAATCCCTCTATCTGTCTGAATCCTTGAACCACCAGACGAGCCTTGTTTCTCACGATTATCCCGTGATCATCCTTTTTGCAACGAAGAACCCATCTAGTGCCAATGACTTTTGCACCTTTGGGTTTATCAACTAGTTGCCAGACCCCTAACTTCTTGAACTGCAACAGTTCCTCTTGCATGGCGTCTACCCATGATTCTTCTTTGAGGGCTTCAGTGACGGTACGCGGTTCCACTTGAGATATAAAGCAGGAATGAGCACAAAAGCTTACATCTGCAAAATCAAGAATGTCTGCAAGACCACCTGAAGAAATTTGACTTCGAGTCTTTACTCCATCTAACGGACTCCCTATAATATTGTCTTGAGGATGAATTCGATTAATTCTTCCAACAGGATGAGCAGGAACCTCAACCTCAGGATCTAAGTTATTCAAATTCAAGTCCTCAAGATCAGGTACAAGATTATCAACAACTGGTTCAGGAGCAGCTGGGGGATTGTCATCTGTGTCTGAGCTGTCATCATTTACCTGTGTAGAGGGACCAGATGTAGATGTAGGTTGAAAAGTAGCATCGGGTGCATTCTGCACATCATACAACATCTGAACAGCTACATCTTCATCTGAGTACATGGGGGGCATATTGAATGAGTCAAAAAGACTGGAATAGTCAAACATCCAATCTGGCCCTTTTCCAGGTGGGGGCATTGTATACTTTTGAACATCCACGTGGTACCACTCCTCCACATTATGAGTTGCAATGTTGTAAACTCGTTTATTTGGAGTGCTATACCCAAGAAAGTACCCTTCTTCCACCTTTTCATTGAACTTGCCCTGCTCATGTTTCTTAAGCATGGTGCATGGAGCACCAAATGGTTCTAGATACTTAAGATTTGGCTTTCGGTTATGGAGCAGTTCAAAGCAAGTTTTCCCATGTCTCTTCACAATAAGAACCCGGTTCAATGTGTAACAAGCATTGGCAACAGCTTCATTCCAAAATTGAACCGGTAGAGAAGAATCAGCAAGCATAGTTCTAGCAGCCTCAATCAATGTCCTATTCTTGCGTTCAGCAACGCCATTCATCTGTGGAACATATGGAGCACTAAACTGTTGCACGATGCCTCTTGCATTACAGAAATTCTCCATGTTGTGATTTTTGAACTCAGTTCCATTATCAGTTCGAAACTGACGAATCTTGAGCTTATAGAGCGATTCAAGTTTGGTAACCAAAACTTGAATGCAATCAAACGTTTCTGATTTCTCCTTCAAAAAGAAGACCCAAGAGTATCTGGAGTATTCATCAGTGATAACCAGGCAGTATTGATCTCCAGCTATACTCTTCCGATTTACTGGACCAAACAAATCCATGTGGAGAAGCTCAAGAGGAACATTGATTGAATGATACTTTTTCAGCTTATGAGACTGCTTAGACTGCTTTCCTTTCTTGCATGAAACACAGATATCAGACAGCTTAAAATTTTTCAAGCTAACTCCCTCAACCAAACTGTTGTGTACCAGATGATTCATCTTACGTAAACTCAAATGGCCCATCCTCTTATGCCAAAGGATTGAATCTTTTTCAGTTGCCTTTGTCATAAAACATGAAGCTGTGGAGGATGTAGTTGAAGCTGTAGCCATATTGAGAACATACAAGTCTTGTTTTCTTGGAGCAGACATTAAAATCCAATCTTCAGGTATCTGCACACCTTGCTTGAGAATATAACACTTTGAGTCATCAAACAGAACCTTGTACTCTTTGTCACAAATCTGAGAGACTGACAGGAGGTTGTTTTCCAACTGTTTGACATATCTGACATTATCGAACGAAACCTGTCCATTTGTCAAGATTCCCTCTCCTGTAATAAAACCACCCTTGTCTCCAGCAAAAGCTACATAGCCACCTCGAACTGAGTTCACATTGGTGAGCAAAGAAATATCACCAGTCATGTGTCTGGAAGCCCCACTATCAACGATCCAATTGCTGTTTACTCCAGCTTTTGGGGCAACCTGCACAATAAAGAGACTATCAGTTTACATTGGGAACCCAAGCCTTTACGGTCTTGGGTTGACCCATTGAGTCTCGGATCCAAACATCGATCCATTTTCCCTTAGGAATAGGTTTATCTGAAATTTGTGGAACAGACACCTCAGATGATTTAACTTTCCAAATTGCATTTTTATCAAAAGAGGTTTTCAGATAAATGGATGATTGTTTTGATTGGTTAACATTAATCTCATTTGGAACCACCAATGTTTCCAACTTTCCCTTACCCTTGTCTGAACCCTTAGGCTGAGTGTGAAATGAAGATTTTGACTGAAAAGATTTAGACACAGATTTGCTAGGTTTTGGTAAAGCAGACTTTAAGGTTATGAAAGGGACAACCTTAGGTCTGATCAACTGAGGGCAAAACCTCACAATGTGCCCTGGTTCACCACACTCAAAACAGACTTTAACACCTTTTTTATGAAAATGTTTTAAATCAGAAAATGACTTTTTAGTTGATTTAAAAACATTTGATTTTTGACAATCTTGCTCGAAACCCAAACCCTTCCTTCCTTTGTTACCAAACTGAGCTGATTTGGTAGCACAATTAGCTTCAGACTCCTGTGAAGCTTTAACAAAGCATAGTTCCTTGTAAATCTTTGATTTGGAGATTGGGTCACCTTTCATGACACTAGAAGGTTGATTCCGAGGAGTGCTCTGCTTTGATGAATACTCTGATTCATCCTCGGAATCAGAAACCCAATCTTCCACAATCCATCCACCTTTGAATCCTTAGTCTGAGATGAACTCTGATTTTCACTCAGACTAACTGGATCAACTACTAATGGAGTAGTAACTTGAAAGTCCTTTACGTCTTTGTCATTTGGAGTGTTGACAAAGGCATTTAGGATTGGTGGAGGACATTTTTGATAATTAACCTTTTCCTTCCCCTGATCAGTACCCCTACTGATCATATGCTCAATGATATAAGAGGAGCTCTCATAGCTCTTGAGCTTCTGTCCCAAAGTCTCATAATCACACTCAACTAATGCTAATTTCTTCTTAATCTCATTTATGGTATTGAGATAAGAAGTAATAGCATCTTGCTTGTTCAGAACAGCGATCTCGGCCTCATGCAATTGTCTATTTAAAAGATCAATTTTATTTTGAAAATCCTTTTCATTAGATTTTAAAACTTTGTTTGCTTCAATGCACAAGTCAAGATCGGTCATCAGATCACTGTTATGCTTCTGGTAAGCAAGGACCTTGCTCCTAAGATCAACACAATTGAAACAATCAGATTGAGAAGATGAACAATCAGTGTATACCTGCTCAGAAGAATCTGTAGAAGCAGAAGAGTTTGCCATCAAGGCAAATTGAGTTGAAGAGTCATCAGCTTCTCCATCAGATTCTTGAGTGTCAGAATCCGTCAAATTTTCTGATTCTGAACTTGATGTCTTGTCATCAATCACCAACAAATCTTCCTGACTGCTTTCTTCATCAATATCATCAGAATTCTGAATCTCTGCCACACATGCTTTCTCTTGATCTTCCTTATCAGCATTAAATCTGAAGTCCCAGTTTACACCTTCATCTTGTTGAACCATCAAGGCTTTACTACCAGAAGATGAAGATCCAGCTGTTGTAGGAGAATCAATAGGAACTAATCGCCTTTCAGAATTAGCATGGGCAGACTTCTGATGCTGAAATGGGTTCTTGTTTCCAGCTTTCTTTGGCTGCTTGCATTGTCTAGCAAAATGACCCTTTTCACCACAGTTGTAGCATGTAACAGAAGCCATATCAAATCCAAACTTGGACTCCTTGTTTAGATTGATGTCTTTTCCTGTCCTCTTCACAAACTCCTTAGCTCTTCTGACTGCACTAGCCAATGCCCACATGATGTCAATTCTTTCCATATCATCAGGATCAATTTGAGAGTAGTCATCATTGGTCAAATATGGATTGCCGATCTGACCAGCAACCAATCCATCATATGAACTAACCAATGTTGACAGAAGACCCATGTGCTCTTTAGCAATCTCAACTGTGACTTTATCAAAGTTCTCTGTCTTCAGACTTGCAGTAGGCTGATGATGCTCTTGTTGTGAGCTCGATGAAGAAGATGGGCTAAAGTGCATCTGAGCTGCAGATGGGGCTTCAGAAGCTTTAGACACAAAGGCAGTTTTCAGAGGAGCATGAGTTGTAGACTTATCAACTGTGGGAGTGGAGTAGTATAGAGAAGGATCTTGAACTTGTGCAACCCTCTTGGCCTTCCATTTGTTCTCTATCTCCTGCTCTTTTAGCTTCTGAATGAAATCATTGATGTCCATATGAGCCATCATCTGATTTTGCTTGAGTACCATCAAGAAGGACTCCCATTTTGGAGGTAGTGCATCTGCCAAACATTGAATCTTCTCTTGAGTTGTGGTTTTGACCTCGTGGTTGAACAGCTCACTCAACAGATGATAAAACCTTGCAATCAACTCATCAAGGGACTCATTTCCCACATACATAAAGCTGTTGAATTCCTTTTTCAAAGCTTTAGACTTAATGCTCTTCAAAGCATCATTACCCTCATATCTTTGCTGCAATGCATCCCACAGAAGCTTAGCCGAAGGAAACTGTCTAAACTGATGGAAGATATCAGTGGCAATGGACTGTGACAAAATAGCATAGGCTTTCTTCTCATAATCATACAGCTTCCTCTGAGGCTCAGTCATCCGTGTGACTAGCATAGGAGTTCCATCTTCATTCAGAGGCCGCAGATAACCTCCTTCAATCATCATCCACAGATTTGTATCCACCCCATTGATGTGGATCTCAAATCTATATTTCCAGTGGGGTAATCATCTAAATTCAACAACTTAGGAGCTTTGTTTGAGTTCCCTGTCTCATTCTCTGTCAACAAGAGAGTCTGAATGCGATGGTTTTGGTTAGCCATGAGAGCTAAATCCTCCATTTGATCAGAAGTAATAAGATTCAACACTTAGAAAAATTTCAGAAGCAACTGGCGAATGAGTGCTAAACTGGCGAATGTCGGGGGCCGAATGTGTGGAAACTGGCGAATGAGAGACTGAGTATGAGAACTGGCGAATGGGTAAGTCGAATGACCTATTCGGCGAATGGCAAGTCGAATGAAGTCTTTCGCCGAATGAGTATTGAGAATGAGGCTTATTCGGCGAATGAGAATGGCGAAGGAGCTATTCGCCGAATGAGAGCTATTCGGCGAATGGGAGGCTATTCGGCTGATCTTATTCGGCCGCCAGAGTCATTCGGCTATCTGGGGTTTTTTACAACGAAAATCGCGATATCTTTCGATTTTGACCAGATCTAACCACCAAATTTAGCACAGAACTTCAAGACATGTTTATTAACCAATTGGGAAGAAACTAGATCAAATGAACCACAAAAACACTTAAAATCTCAATGAAATAGTGACTTTGGAAGCAAGAAACTTAGAGTTTTTGGAAGTTACGAAAATCAGGGTTTTGGGGATCTCAGATCTGTTGATTTTGAGTGGAAATCGAGCAGAATCAAGAGCCAAAGCTCTGATACCACTTTGTTGGACCGATCGGGAGCTCGGAAACAATCCGAATCCAATGAAAAACTACTCGACAACCTCTGGGATAGTGCGGAATCCTATTCCAGGGTTTTCCAATCGAAACCAACAGAAACCGTGGTGATCCGAGGCTATAGAAACGACTTGGAAGCAACGATCGAACACCACGGGTTGAGAATCGAACTTGGATGATCAAGAACCGCTCAAATCTTCAAGGGTTTTGACACTGGAGTGCTAGGGAAGAAGGAGGGCTCTGGAAAGTTAGGTTTGAAATGATTTGAACATCTATATATAGGCTGTAGTCATTCGGCCGAATGAGTGGCCGAAGCAGCTCATTCGGCGAATGACCAAGCTCGAATGAGCAGACATTCGAATGAGTCATTCGGCGAATGACTCATTCGGAACTCAGACATTCGCTATAACCTTCATTCGCCGAATGACTTCATTCTAGAGTCATTCGGCCGAATGAGAGTACTTCATACTCAAACAGTTTATAATCAAATCAAACAACTAGATAAACATTAATAGACAATAATCAATAGAAATAAACATTATGAAATAGATATAAAGACAACTTCCATTAATACTTTGAACATTTACATGATAAGAGTTACAAAACTGAACTAGGGACAATAAACATGCATCAACAATTCAGGCAAAGCATCCGCAAAACAATCTATTTTCTCTTCTTCAGTATACTCAATTCCACATTTACGAACTTCAGTCAACAAATGTCTATATCTGGTTATTAAAGCTTCAAGACTTTCATTTCCATTATAATTGAAATTCTCAAACTCTTTGCGTAAATCAGTGGCTTTCATCTTCTTGAGTTTAGTGTTTCCCTCAATTCTTGCCATTAAAGCATTCCATAAACCATATGAAGAATCTTATTAGGAATTGCTTGACTCAACATCCAATATGCTTTCTTTCTTTGTTCAACATCCAATCTATCAAGAGTTTGATCCAGATCTGTTACCGAACCTTGAGGTTCGCTGGACGAACCTTTACAATACAAACCCTAGGTTCGCCGAACCTGTACAAAACTTGCTTAGGTTCGTGGGCCAGATGAACCTTAGCAAAACCTATTTAACTTAAACATTTTGAAAAGCAAACTATTACAAAATTTCCTTACACACTTTTGTCTATTTAGTGCTTTCTTTGCCATTGTCCTAAAGACTGTTCACATTGGTTGGCTTGTTTACTTTGATCTTCTTGTTCACACTGCCAGGGTCATTTTGTTAACTGGTGGTTTCCTTGTGGTTTACCCTTCAACTGTGTTTTAAATTCACATTGAGAAACCTTTGCATTCTTTTTTTTTGCGAAAACCATTTTGATTTGGTTTAGACCCTATTCTGATGTTGGTAGTGTGATTATTCTGAGTCCTTTTCTGAGGTTTCACCTTTGGCTTGGAGGATTGAACAGTCCTCAATGGTTTACAGACTGGTTTGGCCTTAGGTGTGACCTTCATATTCATTCCATAGAAGAATTCAGTGGGTCTGTGCACATAGTGTCCGGCTATGTGGCCTGGTCTCCGACATGCATAGCAACCTATCTTTTGGTAAAATTCTTGCAGGTCTGAGGACTTTACATCACAATCACTTTGACCAGGAGATGAACTTGTGGATAATTGTTCAAATGCCCCAAGTGGAACATAAGCTTCATTGTTAGAATTTAACTTTAAGACCGTCTCTCTTGTGATTGTAAAATGAGCCTTGGTTACCTTTTCTGTCAAAGGAGAAGAATTTGATTTTAAGACATATTTGTTTTTAACTTCATTATTAGTTTTAACAAAATTATCCTTAAAGTTTTTAATCATTTCATTCAGCTTAATTTTAATTGTTTCAACCTTTCCAACAAAATCAACTTTTGGAACTGAAAAATGTGATTTGCTAGATGAGACTGAACAATCTGTGCTCCTCCCAACACTTCTTTCTTCTTCCTCTTCACTCTTACCTAAAACACTTAAATCTTTTGCACAAACCCCAGAATCATCAGAGCGATTTAAATCAGACAAAATAGGATCAATTCTAAGTGAAACTGGTTTGTCGGAACCAGTAGTTAACTCATTGCTTATGTCTGACTTTAAAGTATAACACCAACAGACTTGTTGATTTTGGGCATGATGGAATAATTGTAGTTAAAAGGAGCCTTCACCTCATTATAACCAAGCCCTGTTGGTTCCCTTGCCCTAATCTCCACATCGATCTTCTTAGCCACCAAGCTACTTGAGTATTCATATTTTTCAACTTTAATTTTAGTTTTGGACAAGTCAGTTTTAACTTGGTCTAACTCTAAGGTAATCTTTGCTATCCATCGCTTGGCTTCCTGATTGTTAGATTCCTTGTCACTCAAAAGTTCCTTTAACTTTGAAATGTCACTCCTTTCGACATCAAGTTTCTTTTTGAAAATTTCTTCATTTTTAAGAAATTTAGAGTTAAAGTATTTTAATTTGGTGACCTCCTTGATGAATGCCTCTTTGTGAGATCTATACTTAAAAGTATAATAAATGCAAGAGGTAGAGCAAAGATTTTCAGTTACGTCATTTCCCTTTTCGTCCACCTCTCCCATGAATGTGTGGCTTAGTATCATCTCCAATTCATGCACTTGATCGCTCAAGTCGTAAGCGTCAAACTCCTGAGTCACTAAATCTTTAGATGTTCCAACACCAGAGGAATCATTTGTCTTCTTGTCAACTTCCTTTGCATTCTTCAGCTGCTTGCATTCTCAAGCGAAGTGACCCGGCTTGTCACACTTGTAGCGCCTTAGCTTCCACTTATCAAACCCGAGCTTCTTCCCTGGGTTGTTCCCAAAATTTTTCTTCTCGTACTTTTTTATGAACTTCTTTGCCCAGAAGACAACCATGGGCATCTGCCATGCTATATCCATCTCCTCCACATCAGCTGAATTAATCTACTCCAGATTATCTTGTCTCACATTGGCTGGTGCCAACTCTCCTGCAATAAAAGCATTATAACTGTTCATGAACCCTTTTAAAAGTAGCAGGTTCTCCTCACTTTTTTGGAATGACTTTGGGCACTAAGTGAGCTTGCGCAGAGGAGAGAAAAGCAGTCTGATACAGAACAAACTTGGATCCTGAAGCTTGGTAGTTGATTAATGAGAGAAGTGCTGCATTCTCTAAGGCTGGAGTGATTCTCGTGGAGCTTGCATGATTCAAGGCTCTCTGTTTGTCATCCATATCATATAAGTTGATAATGGATATAAGCCTGCTCAAGGTATTATTATACATGTCTTTTGTCCTCTTGATGGTGTTCAGCAACTTTTTATTGACCTCACCCTTGGTCATTTCTATCCCCACACTCATGAGCTTAGTCATATGGTGAGTAAATCAGTTCAGTTAAGCCTCCAGTGTTTCACCTTTAATATAATTAAACATGTTGAACTGTTGTTTGAACATGTCTTTCCTACTCTCACGCATATTCTCATTGCCTTCGAAACGCTAAACCAACGCGTCCCATAATTCTTTGGTAGTTTTGTACTCCTTGAATCTATGAGCAACCTCAGTGGATAGTGCCATGGTGATAGAGGCATAAGCCTTGTCATATATGGGATAAATTGTCGCACCCCGCCGGTAGGGGCAAGACAAAAGATTGGTAAAACACTTAAATAAGTAAGACTAAGGTAACTTCATCATCAACTAGTACAAAATAGTCTTAACAATTGTCTTAAAACCAAAAGTTGGCATTAACAACCCAATATCATAATGTTTGATACCAATCTGTAACACCCTGACCAACGGCGGAATCATCGGGGCGTACACGAAGTGTAGATTGTTCAAAAGCACAAGGTTCTAAATTGTAAAATACTTACATCCAACATCATTACAAAAGTTTCAAATCAACAAATCTAACTAAGTAACTAGGTCCCAGCTCTAATATAATAATCAATCAAGTTTAGTTTGCAGTTCCACCTGAAACATGTTTAAAATAGAAGGTCAACTAAAAAGTTGGTGAGCTTCACAGGTTTAAAAGCACACACACCAAAAATAGTTGATATAATATAGATACATAATTGTCACATGTGAACACAAAGCATAATGAACTAGGATAATGAACAAAGCATGTCCAAACAGATCAGATAATGTTAACAAGTAATGTTTGACCAAGTTGAGCATTCCTAACAATGCTGAAGTAGCAAACAATCACCGCGGGCTTCCCCCAAAGGGTAAATCAAACAACGGTGGGTCTGGCCGGGCCAATAGATCTATCATTGTTTACCAGGAAGTTTAAGTTTGTGATCAATGCAAATTCATGACTAAAGTTCACAACATCAAGACCATTAAACTAAGTTCACATGATTAATGGTTTAAAATGTAGTTTAATAGTAGTAAACATGTTTCACCCCAAAAATAAAAGCGTAAAAAGGGGATATGAAGACTTACCTTGTGATGAGCTAGTCGTTGCTAATAAATGATAAATATGTAGTCCAAACAGTATCCAACACGATATAGGTTAACCTATAATTCAATCATTCATAACAAAGATAACTTTGGCTTTGCATGGAATTTCCATAATGTGTTTGTGTTCCATCGTTTTATAACCAAATCAATAATTATGATTTTATATGAATTGTTTACAAGTCGTGTTATTTTTCAAAATTTAAAATATTTATTAATGTTGAAAAATACTATCAAAATAATAATAATTATATTAATAATGATAATAGTGATAAAAGTAATAATACTAGTAATACTAATGTTAAAAAATAATACTAGTAATAATAATAATAATAATATTAATAATAATAAGAATAATAGTAATAAAAATAATGATATTTTTATTAATAGTATCAATAATAATTGTAATAGTAATGATGATAATTTTGTTAATAATAATAATAATAATATTAGTAATAATAGTTTAAATCTAGTTCCTAGGCAGCGGAAATATTAAAGCAAGTCTCTAAGATAGACTCCAAAGTGTTAGGCACCAAAAGCTTCCCGTCTACCTCTCCTTCTTAGTTTAACGTCCTGAAATACATGCTTAAAAGAGTTTGGGTCAGCATAAAGCTGGTGAGCTCGACCAGTTAAAAACATTTATTAAGTAAACAGTTTGTATTCTTTGTAACAAACAAAGATATCAACAGTTTGTTCGTGTACAATGTTCAAGTCGCATAGCTTATCCTGCACCACACATATGATCTCGCAACAAGACCATATGTCGGCGTTCTGTCCCTACGTAGTTCATTTTCCGTTAATGAACTGATAAAAATAATTAGTAAATATGCCACAATGATTTGCCAATCTCAGTGGGGAGACCACTATGTGTGAGGGTTTCTCAGATAGCGCTACCCATAATACTAATGGCCCCAACTGGGGTTAATGGTGTGCTCTAAAGAAGGGACAACAATATGGGAAGTAACAAGTCTCAAACATTAGTACACATAAAAAGTTTTAGTAGCATGTATTTCATCCCAAAACATAGTAAACAAGGGAAAGGTTTGCACGAAAACTCACCGACGTTACGGTTTGCAAACAATGTTGTGAGTTGGGCTTTAAGTTATTTTTACATGTAAAGTACTATTGGGCCTATTGGGCCCGTCAAGACGTTTAAAGCCTAACAATACGTTTAGAAATCACAATTTGTCCAATTAAGTATATACTTGTTCAAATAATCAAAATAGATTATTTAGTATAAAATTTTTTGATTAGAAATATCTCATTTTACTTAGTGGGCTAATTGGGTCGGTAATACCCATAACATGGTTTTTATCCATTTTAAATAAATAGTTTAAGCCCGTATGTTTTAAAAATTATATTTTCATTATATATAGAATATATTAAGTATAATATTCTGGTGTAAATAGTTATTTGCTTGTATATATATAAAAACCCGTTTTTACGCATTTCACGTGTCGGTTGTGTACGTAGTTTTGCATTTAAAAAGTCTTTGGTATTTCCTATCATCCCAAATATTTTATAACATTATTATATATATTTTTACCTGTATATATTCTGTAATATTTCAAAAGTAAGTTATAGTCCAAGACTATGCGATTTAATAATTCAAATGAGTCGGTTTCGTAACTAGTTTTGGGTAAAATACGTTAGTCATTTTAATCACCATAACTCATCAAAATATGATATTATATATTATTTATCATAAATAAACTTACAAAATTTTCCAGAATTTAAATATGCACAAAAATAAACGTTTTAGTAGTTTTGAACACATCGGTTCGGTAATACAACGGTTTTAAGCTTAAACCATGTTAGGGATGTCTTATAAAACATCTTTAAATTATTTTTAACATCATTTAAGATGGTTTTACCTTCTGGAATGTTTGAAGTCATGCATGTACGGTTTGTGTCGGTTTTTGAGATTTTAACGCGTTATGTCCGTTTTTAACGTACAAGACGTTGCATGCGTTGTGTTACTTTTTATGTTCAGATTCTTCTACTAATTTTAACTTATATTACATGTGTGTTATATGTTATAAATTTTCATGTGCTAATACAAGTGTTAAATGCAAACTGTGCAAGTAAAACATAACTAAACTAGTTGAATGAATACCCTTAACGATGTTGCGTTGCCTTGACCGGTGCCCAACAAATCTTACATGTGAGGCAGCTGTATCCAGAGGGTTTTAGGGCTTTAACAAAATTGTATTGGTTTTAGATGGAGTGAAGGTGCAAAGGTGAAGGTATTAATGTTCAAAAAACCAAGTTTAGGCACATGCAACCTTCATGCATGTGTGTTTTTCAACCAAGCTTTTATACCAACGACTTTTGTAAGTTAAAACATTTATTTTTACTACCAAAAAAAGTTCTTGGTCGTGATGAACAAGAAGTAGTGATAAAAATACATAGTTGTTGTTTTTAGAACTCAATAACTCATCTTTTTGTACATGCAACCTTTTTGCATGTAAGACTTTTGACCATGGCTTCAAAACCACAAAATTTTGGATATTAAATGGTCTTTATTTTTCGTTTAAAAATAGGTTTTGGTCATAGATTTGAAAGAGTATATGATAGTGTGCAAAAACATTAATAAAAGTGAGTTTTTGATTTTAGAATGTAGGATTTGTACCTAGTTCTTGAAGGATAATGAAGAGAAATGTGTTATGAGGTGGTAGGACCTTCAAATGATAACAAAGAATCTTCTATGAGGAGTTATTGCAAGGATTTGAGTTCAAAAGTTCAAGAATCAAGAAACAAGGAAGATGCAAGCCTTTGCATGAAATGTTGCCGCACTTGTTCCATATTTTCAAGGACATTAAGCTTAGCTCTGGGTCTCAAAAGCGCCTGGAACTTTTACCAAACAAATTAAATATAAGTCCAAGGAGATCAAAAAAAGAATGAGGTGATTTGGAGTTCATTTGGTACCCTAACAGTGATAAAGAAGTGAAGATAGCAAACTTGGTCGGTTTCTGCGCACCTGAGTTTTGAAGGCTGTTTGGACGTCGAAATCTTGATGAAAATGAGTAAGACAACTTGGGATACTTCTGGAGGATACTAAGGTATATTGTGAAACAATAATGGAAGAATTTGGTGGAGTGTGGAATGAGTTATAGGGTCTGGAAGTTGGCATACGAAAGCCGCCAGAAAGTGGGCAAAATTTTGAAAGAAAAGAGGAGAGAGGGATAGGTGATTTTCATTTCCATGTAAAAAATTTATGTGTGTGATTTGTAGTATTTTATATATATATATATATATCTTGTATTACATAATTATGTTGGCATTGTATGTACTAATTGTCATAATTAAATTGTTAAGGGATTTGGGCCGAGTAAAGTGATTTTCAATTAACCGTCTAATGTCGAGTCTAATCCCTTTCGTGTTCGGTTCTAAGTTCGTTATTCAAAATAAAGTATTCCTTTAATTGATCCATAGAATATCGAATATATTTCTAACTTAGAAATTAACTTACGATTCTAGACGATTTAATAAATAATAAAAGTTCAAATTGGACCTGAATTTTCGAGGTTGTTACATAAATCCATATATTTTCGTGATCTTTTGGCTTTGAGTACATATTTTCCTGATCTTTAGCAGCTCTAGGTCTTTTGGGATAAATTCATTCAATTCATTCTCATATATGGGCACATATGGCCCTTCCTTAATCGAATGCCACATCTTCGGATGTGTATACTTGATGAAGGAATGAAACCTGAATTTCCAGTCTTGAAAGTTGTCCCTCAAGACAAGCCTAGGTGGCTTCTTACCATGTTTAGAAAATTATAAGTGTAAGTTCTCGAAGTCCAGAAGTTCTCTAAGGGTGGTACACGAAGTGGAGTACACGAAATCCCCAAGGTTCTCGAAGTCCTCAAATATGCGATGTCCAGGAGGTTCTCGAAGTCTAGGAAGTATTCGAAAACAAGTACTCGAAGCAAAGTATTCTAATCAAAGATCACAAAAATATGTACTCGAAGCCAAGATTTCGAAACCAAGTAACCAAACTCAGGTTCATGAAGTACAGTAGTCGAAATGAAGATTACTAAGTCAAGTTGCCTAAATGTAGTTCACGAAGACCAGTATTTGAAACCTTGTTCTCGAAATGGAGTTGTCGAAAAACACTTGAAAAATTCCAGATGAAATTTCCTCGTGATACAGAACACCAAATTGATACAGCGAAAAGACGTTGTATAGATGAGCAATAAAGTAGCAAACTTGAATCTAAAAGTAGTTACCTTTGTGCTAAAAAGAGCCTCCAAACTCTGATACCACTTGTTGGTCCCTAACTCTTTAAAGATCCAAACTTTAGCGACTGAATCAGCACGAAACACCTCTATGATGTTCGGAATCCATGATAGAAGGTAGAAATGTAATAGAAAAGTTAATTTCTATTATAAAAACATGAGCTGTACACAAACTGATTCAGTACGTCTAGAAGATTCTGCCTCAGGAATCCAACCCTAGAGCAGCATACAATGCGTTTATTTATACTACTCTAGGAATGCTCGAACCTATGTACACGAAAATCAAAAGTACACGAAATGTACAAGTACACGAAATGCAAAGTTTACGAAAAAAGTCAAAACCTAGTATTTGTTTAGTCTGAATTTGATTGTGTCTGTCTTTGTCTTTAGATTGGACTCTACATTACCTGTATCTTACACAAGATGAATACAAAATATAATAAATAGTTATAAAAAAAATTTAAACAGTATAATACGATTTTTCCATATAAAATTTGAATAAAAATTCATATAATTTAACACGTTAAATGTAAAATAATATTACGTTTATAACCACCATTTTGTTTCCAAAGTTCGTTTATTTAAATATTTCATTTTAAACAAAGTTTTATATTTTATAATAATTTGATTTTCTGAAAAAAAAATTTTAATATTAATATATTTATAATGTATAAAAAATATTTTTTTAATTTAAAAATGTATAAAAACTATATTTCATAATTAATATTATTATTTAATTTAAAATATATTTAATAGGAAAGAGAAACGGAAAAACAATATTAAAATATTCTAGAAACATGACACGTGTATTTAAAAACGTTTATTTATTAAATAGATAGATACATAGGGTCAAGCCCAATCACCAACCCACCGCAAGCTTAACATGACACGACTGGCCTTTAATGGAAATTAAGAGTTTCACTCTTACCAATCACCAAATGTTGTATTATTTGTCTAAGCAAAGTATTGTTTGTGTAGTATTACTATTTCAAAAACCTTGATAGTTTTGAAAATTATTCTGGTTATCCAAATACAATTCATTAAATTTCGAAAACCATGTTTGAGTTCACAACTGCAGATGACTGAAAATTTGAAAGGGTGGCTCCTAGAGTCACACGCGATGATTTACAACATAGTCACATAAGAGGACACATAGTCACATATGAGGGAATCAAAATCATCTGAGGCCACTCATTACAAAACATTGAGAGTTGACAACGAAGGTCACTAAATGACTAGTTGGGGTTGAAACCATGTCAACGCTCGGCATCCAATCAGTCTGCCTAGGAAGTTCTTGTGACTATTGAGTATTGAGACATCCTGTAACATGTGCACATATACCTGTTACTAACCCGGATCCCATTCGCATATGCCTCATCCTGGGCATACAAACCACTTGTATGTGTTTGAGTTTGTATGAGTTGTATGTATGTTTATGCATGAGTATGTGCATGTATGAGTAATGTATGAGCATTGTATGAGTCTTGTATGAGATAGTTTATGTATGCTAAAGTCTATGTATGAGAAAGTATATGTATGTTAAATAAGAGTATTTATATGTAATCAAGAGTATTTCCATGCATAAGTATACAATCATCCTAAAAAATGTATATCATCAAGATAATAAATGATTTATGAAACATGAAAACCTTTATGTAAAACATTCGACATGTTTCTCAGTCCCACGGTTCATAAAAAAAACAGTTGATAAGAGACAATGAACTAACATGTTTTTTGTTGTCTGTTCTAATCAATTCAAGAATGCACACAATCATTACTTTTATTTTGAGTAACTTCAGCACCTACTTGCATTAAGTTTGGTTTTATATTATAAGTATTGTACTCGTTTATTGTTGTGTTTAAGACTAAGCATTAGACTAAGTGATGAACTAGATAACCAATCCTAAGTTTTGTGTTTTACTATCTTTATTTACGTAAACATCTTGAACTATTACGCAAACTTAATAAGGTTTGACTTCATGTTAAATAGTACATTATTAGAATCTTCTGAAAGAAAGTGTTCAACTTTAACTCATACATTTGATGTATGAATATTATGATATAAAACATGATATAAGTGCTTTATAACTCTTTTTATCATTTTTAAACCTTTAATCACATGATATTTGGTAATACATTTTAGCAAAATTCTATGCTCAGGTTATGAAAATCTTAGGTTTTACAAGTTTAAAAATGGGTTTACTTACATTTAAGGCAGACCCAATTCTTGATCCAAAATCCCATAATTTAGCCATTGATTTATGTTTATCCTTGATTTCTTCACACTTAAAATCAATAATCTTGGATGATTTATGTGACAACAAGTACCTGACCGGCCGGCAAGTCCGCACGGTATGTGTACTATCTACAGTAACTATGTGTAAATACATGTGTGTAAATAGTACTTGTATTAACAGAATTCTAAATACAAGAATCAGTTGTACGTATTTTCGTGTAAACTTAAATACTGTAAGTACAACACTCATTTGAAACATAAGTTGTGTGTATTTAAGTTGAAACCTAAGTACAGTTAACACAACAGATCATGAGATACAACAGTGTTCAAGCGAATAACAATAACAAATCGGTTGCGATCTGATATCCATAGATGACAGGAATCAGATGGCCGACAATTCAACGTGAAAACAATATGGAAACAGGATGTTTAGTTGAGTCCGACAGTGAGGAACCACAATTCAAACCATATTGCAGTGTCGTTTCAGAATAATAAACTGACAGTGTGTTCGCATGGGTGACGATTCACACAAACATATCTGTGAGTTTAACATTCTGAAATGATGACTGGGAAGTAGAAAACCAAAGTCGGAAAGCAAAACCATCGTTGTGTTCATTCGAATGACGATTCGAACGAATACGCGCGATAGTGACGCGAACCGTCGAAACGATGACGAAACACGACACGAACGATCAGTAAATTAATCAAATAAAATTTTTAACATTTTACAATTTTGAAACTCATCAAAATAATTAATTTAACTTCTTTTATTTATTAAAATTAAATACACGTAAAGTTCCAGATACGCGACGAAATCGCAAACCGAGCAACCGAAACGAACACGAACCCTCCCGAAGTATAAAAACCCTAAATGAACCACATTTTATCACTTCACCACTTTTCACTCTCTCTACCTCACATTTCCGGCTCTTTCTCTCTCTAAAAAACAACACTTTTTATCATTTTCAAAACCCCATATCTTGCTCATATCTCAACGAATTTCTATGATTCTTGAACCCACGCGAAGCTCTTGATCTCCTCTTCCAGAAAGTACAACCGATCTGGAAATTTACCCACTGGAAATAGAGGTATGACCACGAGAAGAGCATAAAAAAATAGGGTTTTCTATGGTTTTTTGACACACACATGCTTAACCGGATCTAGACCCATCCCCACGACCTATACACCTGCGAGAACCTCCCTACCATCAAATACTGTCGTACAAACAGCTTAGAACCAGAGTTGGAGCTGGGTGAAGCCGACTGCACACAAGGTTCAGGGGCTTATGGCCGAACCTGCAACTCATGGGAACAGGGGTGGCGAACCTGTGAAGCCCCACGAACCCTTGATCATCTCGCAAACCCTTCTACACCACCGAACCCTTTGTGCATGAGCCGAACCCTGCTTGACTGCTGAGCCTCTCAGCCGAACCTCCCACCGGCGAACCCACTACATCCGGCTGAACCTTTACATCATGTGAACCGAACCATTCGTTCTGGGAGGCGAACCTTGGACACTGGCAAACCCTAAGACTCCCCGAACCCTTTAGCTCTCTTGGCTCACGAACCTTAACTGATAAACCATAGGTTCACTGAAAACCATACACATCATTTCTTCTCAGGCGGCTCATGCATGCCGTGGTTGGCCAAACCATTCAATCGGCCCAACTTCATTGCCATGGCCCAACTTCATTGCCATGGCCCAAATTGTGATTGCCTCGATCCAACAGTAGCCCAACACTTGACCCAAATTGTTTCCCTTGGCCCAGCTGCATGCTTTCGGCCCATACACAAAACCTAGCCACCCCAATTGATGTAGCCCACAAAGACCCATAAGGCTCACACACTCACACTTGAGACCATTTTACTTATTGGGCTCATATCCTCGGCCCAAGGCCCAATGGTTTCCGGCCCAAGTGATTCCGGCTCATATCGTAACGAGGCAATTTAACACATTAAAACAATAATTATGGGATAACTATACAAATCAAGTGTGATCAATGATAACAAGACAAACGTTAAATTGTAAATCTAAGTTATATGTATGACTTGGACTTAGTTACAAAACATTATTAAGGAAATTCAAGTGATAACTTAAAATTTCGATCATAAAACGAAATTAAGTTACTAAAATCAGATGTTAGAGAAGCAATGAACAATAAACAAGGGCCGAATCATTACCGAGACTCACAAGTGTTAGCCAACTTCAGGGCTAACACCTACACGCTCACAAAACCCTACAACATATACTTATAAGATTACAATCACATGAAATCAATACAGGATCGTGAAAGCAAACTCAAGTACAAACAAGAGCACGGGCATTGTTTAGTTAAGGTAAGTCAACCCTACAACAACAAGGTGAGTTCATATGCCCCTTTTACTTTAATCTTAACTGATTTTAAACTCTCGGGGCTGAGAAACATGCTTACTTTTATCTATTTAAAAGTTTTGCTTAACATATTGCTATTACATTGATTTTAGATAATACAAATTGCTTATTATCGCTTATCATAGTATGCATGCTTGTATGATCACGATATGACAGGGATAATCAGATGAACAAAATAATATATCTTATTAGTTCATCAATACATTGGAATAACATAGTTATAAGACTTTATCTTATAACACTTAGTTATTTTTACATAAACAATACTGGAACAATCACAAACAAACATATGAATGTACAAAAATATTACATATCTTTGTAATAACATTTGATACAAGAGTTAAGTAAGTGTAATAGGACAAGTCCTTTTAACACTTAGATTTACAACTCAATACATATTAAAGGAGAACATGGAACAAAGAATGATAATCATGATAATGTAACTTCATGATAACAACATCATTCACCCAAATAATTAACATAATGTAATAAGACAAGTTCTTATTTAACTTTGTTAATAACACGGAGAACATATGACATTGAGAACAATAACACGGATGAATACAATTACAATTAGTTACTATTGACCTGTTGTATTATATCACTTCAATCATGTGCCATTAGTTCAAGTTGATCATGTAAGTCCCTATAATTCGCTGACCAGTTAGTTTGACGTGACTAAACCAACGATAGCATAGTGGTACCATAGGTTTGACAAACCTCTAGCTTGTAGGGCTAGTATGTTGATCGTATTGATTCATTGGCCCGTAACGTATGACCGGTGACAGGGCGAGGACAGTCAGGGTGTCACACCCCTGCGCCGCGTGCGGAATCCACGGCGCGGTGACGTATGAACAGTTGAATCATGCACAAGTATTGAATAAGAACAACCACAATGGATTACTATGTTTCAAAATGTTTAGACAGTTGTTTTAGTTACAGACAATCTATCTATCAAAAGAAAGACAACTACAGACCCAAAATATAGTTACAAAATAAGACTTCAAACAAGACAATAAAACAGTTAGGATTTAGTGTGTTTCTAATCCATCCTAGCATGTTTCTTCATCTTTTTCTATCTTAGGATGGTCTCCTTAGTTGTCCCTGAGAATGTCTTAAACCTGATTACCTGAAACACGTGAAAAGTAACTGTCAACTACAGAAGTAGTTGGTGAGAACAATAGGTTTAACATTGATAAGCATGAATATGTGACATAAGGCATAGGTATGTTAAAGTAATAAATGATTCACATGGATGAGCCGCAACCCAAACTAACATCAAGTAAGAAAATGAGTGTAAACAGTCCAATCACTGTTTGCACGAAAGCCAACATATAATATCAATTCCCAAACCACGTTTGGAGTTGGATAATGTATCAGCAATTTTGAAAACCATAATGACACCAGACCTGCAGTTAGCTTTTAAAACAAATTTAAAAGCTAACTCCATCCTGAATAAGAACCAATGTCGGACGCTTTCCCTTGTTGTGATCACCCAGTACTAACGCTAATGAATATGATACTTGATGCGTTTACAAGTTTGTTTACAACAATAGACACCATGTATTCTTCGGTAAGGCTAGCTCCAAGATGAATCGCTGCCTCCAGAGTAGTGGGGTTATTCCCCATCACAGTTCCCCTGACAACTAGAGGTAAGCCTTCAATGTATTTCTCTATCCTTCGGGATAGAGGAGTAACCAAGTGTGGCACCAAAATGCACAACTCATGGAAACGAGTTGTATACTTGGCGTTTTCCGCACTATCTTGCACCAGATTCCACATCTCCACCTCCAGTTTCTTCAGCTCGTGACGTGGACAAAACTTCTCCACAAGTAAGTTCTTGAAACCATCCCACGGTAAAGCTAAAGCAACTTCGCGTCCTCTGGTGTTCTTCTCAGAGTTCCACCAGGTGAGTGCGCCTTTGTGAAAAGCGCTCGAGGCCATTTTGACCTTCAGGTTCTCAGGACATCCTGTGAAATCAAGAATATCCTCGATGCTCTCTAACCACTGTAGAAGACCAGTAGCTCCTTCGGTACCAGCGTACTTAGGAGGCTTAGCATCATTGAACTGCTTGAAAGTGAAGTTAGCAGTTCCAGTAGTTGTAGCATTTGAGTTATGTGCTGAATCACTATTACTTCCCCGAAGATTCTGGGTAATATCAGTGACCATGCCAGGAATGACATCTCTCATGTGTATAGCGATGGCTCGGGCAATCTTGTTGATCTCATCGTCGTTGCCACTTGTCGAACCCCTTCCGTTAGGATCACGTCGGGGAGGCATTCTACGAATAGAAGCCACAAGTGGATCAGTAATGAGAAAGGATACAATTGAATGTGCATGATAAAGTTAGTAATATATCCATACTACTAATATTATCATTCAATTGTAATATGATCCAGTACGCGTATAAGTTATCAACTTATTTGCATACTTATCATGGGAATATGTACGATGTTCCATGATCTCACTCCACCAAACCTACACACTGACACTTTCCGATATACCGAAGATAGCTTATATATAGGGCATACGAAAGGGTCAAGAAAACTGCCAGCCCGGACGCCATCCCACCACCGCTTCGATATACCACGATCATGTCCTTGCTAGCATTTGGCAACGTGTTTTGTACTGATTTTCAAGTGTGTTCCATTGATTAAGAATCCCATGATCTTTGATCAAATTGAACTATGATTGAATCCATGACTGAACTATGATTATGTTATGTGTGCACCTACTAACAGTTGTTAACATGTAGAACTAAGTCATATGAGTGCTCTACATTGTTATTGTTAAACTATGTTAGTAAGTACTAATGATGTAATCACTCAAGAATTTCACATAGGGTTTACATTGAACGAATGTTCACAACTTGATTGATTCACCATAATGTTTGGTTCATCCAAGTTTGAATTGCACTATGATTGTATCCCAAATGTTTGTACCCTATGTGTTTGACTAATGTTCAATGTTCCCAGTTGCTCCCGAATCCTCAATCCAAATACGAACGCCGGATTCCCCCTAACATACTGAAATAAGCTTATATATAGGGTAAGCTCTCACCGACCCACCACTTACCTCAGCACGTCAGCGTTAATCCGTCGTTTATATTTGGGGCTAAGATTCTAACTGTTGATTGATTATGATTGTTTCATGATTGCCTCTTGTACTATGGATATGATTATGACTGTGTAAACCACGGTTCTTAATTTACTTGAAATTAAAACCTTAGGTTTCTATGTATGTGTCCTAGGTTGATTTAACCTAGATTCTCAATACCTACAGTATCGAGTATAATGATCTCCTATGAGAACTTCAACTAAAGAATAATGTTACACAGATTCTAAGTTATAAAGTTCCTATGATAATGAACACCTGATAATGATAATATGACAAGGATTTCAAATCAAGATTCTAAATTAATAGGTCTTGACCTTTGAATTCCTATGATGAATATGACAAGGATTTCAAATCAAGATTCTAAATTAATAGATCTTGACCTTTGAATTCCTATAATTAATATGACAAGGATTTTAGATCAAATATACTAAATTAATAGATCTTTGCCTCTAAATTCCTATAATGAACTCTGTGTGAGAATTTCAGATCAAGGATACTAAGAATACAGACCCTTGCCTCTGAAATCCTTAAATGAATACGTGTGAGAAATTTAATTCGGTTTCTAAAATTATAGAATTCCGATTCAAATTCCTTGACTCGATGTCTATTCTTAGTAAAATGTCCCTAAGATCTTTCAAGCTTAATGTAGACTCAATGCTCACTTAAGTTACTTAGACCCTAAGTATCCTCAAGCCTATAGCACTTAGTCCTATTGGGTAGCTTAGGTTATAGTCTAGGTCATTAAACATTGGGTTTTTCCTAGTTCTCTACAACCTTGGCTCTGATACCAACCTGTCACACCCCTGCGCCGCGTGCGGAATCCACGGCGCGGTGACGTATGAATAGTTGAATCATGCACAAGTATTGAATAAGAACAACCACAATGGATTACTATGTTTCAAAATGTTTAGACAGTTGTTTTAGTTACAGACAATCTATCTACCAAAAGAAAGACAACTACAGACCTAAAATATAGTTACAAAATAAGACTTCAAACAAGACAATTAAACAGTTAGGATTTAGTGTGTTTCTAATCCATCCTAGCATGTTTCTTCATCTTGTTCTATATTAGGATGGTCTCCCTAGTTGTCCCTGAGAATGTCTTAAACCTGATTACCTGAAACACGTGAAAAGTAACTGTCAACTACAGAAGTAGTTGGTGAGTACAATAGGTTTAACATTGATAAGCATGAATATGTGACATAAGGCATAGGTATGTTAAAGTAATAAATGATTCACATGGATGAGCCGCAACCCAAACTAACATCAAGTAATAAAATGAGTGTAAACAGTCCAATCACTGTTTGAACGAAAGCCAACATATAATATCAATTCCCAAACCACGTTTGGAGTTAGATAATGTATCAGCAATTTTGAAAACCATAATGACACCAGACCTGCAGTTAGCTTTTAAAACAAATTTAAAAGTTAACTCCATCCTGGATAAGAACCAATGTGTCCGCTTTCCCTTGTTGTGATCACCCAGTTCTAACGCTAATGAATATGATACTTGATGCGTTTACAAGTTTGTTTACAACAATAGACACCATGTTTATGAACCTTACTTTAACCGAACGTGTTAATGTCTTATTTGATAACATGAATTTAAAACCTTGATTTAATTCCATGAATTAAATCCTTTGTTTTGAATACCATGAATTGAACCTCTTGATTTGAATACCATGAAATGAACCTCTTGATTTGAATACCATGAAATGAACCTCTTGATTTGAATACCATGAAATAGTGACCTTGTATAATAACAAGGTTTATAACAAAAGAGTTTATAAAATCCATTATTTACAAGTGTTTATCATTTATAAACACATTTGAGTAAATCTGTTATGAAACAGTTCAAAGAACCTTTATAAAACCTTTTTAATAAAAAGAGTTTAATATTTGATAAAATCCTTTATAACATTTGATGAATCCCTTAAATTAGTGCAATGAACCTGTAATATTCGTAAATTAGAGCACATATTGAACCATGAAATACGATTGTAAAGATAGAGTTTGATCACGTGTTCCACCCCAAAACATTTGTAAAACAGTAAAAGAGGGGCTAAAGTTCTCACCTGTCTGCAGTAGACTCTGAACTATAACAAATAGCAAGTAGCAAACAGGACTTCTAATTGGTTCCTATATCATTGTAATCATACATAAGATATAAGATTTATAGTTGTATAGACTTTGATTCATTGATTGACTTGTGTTCTCTTGAACTTGATTAACATTTGAATACTTGTTCTCATGATTAAAACGGTGTATGAGCTTGAAAGTCATGATTGAATTACTTGCTTGATCATGGATCCATGAAAATGATGTGTGATGTCCTTTTATGCACAAACTTGTTTGTACAACATCACATGTGTTTAAGAGTTTGATAAACCATTGATTAAAATGTATTGTGAAAAGATGTTCAATTGTTTTTAAGTCTTGTGATTGTGAGTTGATCTCTTAATTAGGTTAAGTTATAACTTAACTTACTTAAGATAAGATCACAATTTCCCTTGAGTTGTGGGCCGCATTGTGGGCCTTAAGCCCATAATGATAATAGGCTTAAATAGAGGTCCATGGGCCTCTTAGGTTAACAAAGGTCAATTGAGTGGGGTGTTGAGCCAAGTGAATGTGATGTTGGGCCAAATGAATGTGATGTTGACCCAACTACATGTATATAGGCCTTGTAACACGCCAAATACAATATCGAGCCAATTAGGATCATGGTAGTCGAATGGGCTTGGATTGGGCCTAAAGGAATTGAGTTGGACCAACCAAGTGTACATGTAGGCCATATAAGTTTCCAAAGTTAATGTTGGGCCAATTAAAGATCATGTTGGGCCAATATAACTTCCTTGGGCTTGGTTTAACCTATGGGCCTATTACCAACTGAATTAGGCCAAGTATAATTGGGTTGGGCCGAAAGGGGTTATGGGCTGCCACTTGGGCAGCGAACCCTTCATGGTTCCAGCCCAAGGTTCGCCAATCAAGAAAAGAACATCAAGGTTCGGCCATAGATGTGATAGCTAGGGTTCGTTGCATGCATGCATGGAGGGTATGATGGACATAGGTTCGGCCTAAAATAAGTTCATGGGTTCGTCTACATGATCCACGAACCATGCAAAGGTTCGGCTCGCTGAGATGAGGTGTAGGTTCGTCCCTAGTTCCAAGGTTCGGCAAAGGAGGGTTCAACTGCATGGCTAATTGGTTCGGGAAGGAACAAATGGTTCGGTGGTTCTCAAAGGTTTGCCGTGATCACAGAAAGGTTCGTTGGATGCATGATGATCTGATGCAGGTTCGTGAGGACTTCTGAGTTAGGCTGGTCACCCAACGAACCATGCAGGGTTCGCTGGGGTTCGTTATGCTCAGATAGATTCGGCCAGAAAACCCTAATGGGTTCGTTTCCATAGCCACTGCAGAACCAGTTAATCTGCATCATCACCATCGCATACAATCTGTTCTAGTTAACTAGCTAAGCTGATCTATCATCAAGGAGAGTTATCATGGCTGCGAAACTGAATAGGAGAGTGCTAGGACCGGCTAGGTGTCGGGTTTAAACAAAAACCCACGAAAACCCTAATTTCCAGATTTTTCAAACTTCATTACCTCGAGATTCCGTGGATAAATCTTCAGATCCTTTGTACTTCTATGTAGAGGATGTCGAGAGCTACGCGTGGCCACCGAGAACACCAAAATCCGTTGAGAAACGAGTGAGTTATTCGCGTTTGAAGCTCGATTTTTAGAGAGAGAAATGATAGAACGAAAATATAGAGAGAGAGTGGGTTGTTGGTGACATAAATGACGGAAATGGCCTCTTTCAAGGCTTTTATAGCCCGTGTGGTATTCGGGTCCGTTTCGGTCGCTCGGTTCGCGTTTCCGGAACGTAACGCGTATTTTACGCGATTTAAAATAAAATAGTTGTTAAACTCAATAAAATGATGAGTTTCAAAATTGTAAAAATATAAAATATTAATTTTAACTATTTTTACTCTTCGTGTGTTGTCAGATCGTTAAACACATACAATTACGTGTATACCCGCAATCGCGTACGTTTTCCGATCGTATTAATTAGTTAAAGTCGTTTAATCATAATTATAAGTTCAACATTCGTATCATTATGGATCGTCACCCATAACTATACTCAGTCTCGCTTACGTATTACGATTCTTGTTGAATTAATTAATTGTCATAATATTCGTCTCAACACTACGCACTAACACTATCCTGTTACACCGAACGCAGTATATATATAGGGCTCACTCTCGCTGCCCACCACTGTTTCGATATAACACGATACTGTTCTTGCCTAGTGAACTCGACTGTAAATAACTAATACATACTTGTTCCTAAATAAATAAGATCATGTAACACACATACACATTATGAACATAATGAATCACATTGATTAACTGAACATAGATACACACTGTTCTAACACTGTTCATGCCTATCACGACTAAATGTACAAATGTTACACAGGGTCTAGAAAGCGACACATGGTGATATTAATCTGCAGTGATAAGTAATTAATCAATCGTTTCTTGTTGTCTAGCAGACTGAGTAATGTACATTCTGATGTCATATTGCTAGTAACTGTTTGATGAGGTCTATGGGTTTACAAAGTGGTAGAGGTAAATCGGATGCATTGAAATCTAATTACGTGAGGATTTCAATGGATTCCTTTTAGGCTCTATGCACTATAGTTCAAGAACAAATTACAATTGGTTAACTAACACTCTTAATATTTAAAAGTGAAGCAACAGTTAACCCCCGCAATTATAGAATAATACAAGAAACAGATTTATTAAATCTAACATCCTTAACATATATAATGGTTGTCTAAACTTCGGTTGATAACTACAGCTACATTATCATATTATTCTGTACATGATATCACAGGTGATCAAGAATGGGATAAACATGTGGAATGGGAATGGAAATCAATAGTTGTATTGCAAGTAGTGTGGAGTTCTAGTAGTGATGTGGTGGGATGTTGGCTAGGGCTTAGTTCCCTTACATATGCCCTATATATAAGCATTACTACTAGGATAATATAGTACTTGTGAATATAACTATTAAGAAGACATTGGGAGAACAAGTGAAACAATAAACATACAAGTAACATCATTATCATTGTGAATGTGCATGTGAATGAATCAAGGTTTTCAATTAACTTACTTATGAACTCACCAACCTAGTGTTGACTTTGTTTAAATGCATGTTTTCTCAGGTGACGAACAGGTGTAGCTACTTATATGCAAGGACTAGCTAGTGGACTTTTAGAAGACCTAGCTACTTTTGATATTGCATACTTTTGATGACTAAACAATGAATCATCTTTTGTATATCTTGTACATATACAAGATATAGTGATATTGATTCTTTTGATAGATTTACATAGTTAAATTATGAACGATACATCGTAATTTAATCTGGTGATTCTATAACATGGATGTGTTAGCATTTCTCATTTATTTATCATGTGCTATGTAAACAATCTGATCATTTGATTATCACTCAAGATATCACGCCCAGGAACCTTCGGCCCGACGGGAAAACCCGATCTGTTCCCGCCGGCTCGGGGTGTGACGTTTTAAGATAGTATTGATGGTTAGGATCGGCCAATTAGGGCCGTCGATTATAATAGTATTAACATACCCATACTCAACTTTTCCTCGCAATCTGTCGACTCTATCATAGTAATTTAGCTCGTTTGATCCATGTAGTTATTGAATTCACCCTAATATTGTACAAAATTACTTGGAACTCATTGGGGGTAATAGTATCGATGATGGCTCTGGAGCATCGACCGTAATAGTGTCAATATAAGGCTCTGAAACCTCAATATTTCACCTACCGATACTATAGTATCGATAAGTCTAAATATTGTGATTATCCTCCATATTATCTTCCTTTTTCTTCAATAAGAACACAAGGAATGAAAGAAAGCTAGTTATTCTGAGACACCCTGGTCCCACACGGATCATAAAACACTTGTTTAGACATAAAACACATTGCGGAATTTGGTCCCATAAATTTTTTTTGCAAGGTTTTGTTTGAAAACTCAGTAAGCAACTCTTTATAACCTGTCACATACAAAAACGACACAAACTTGTTTAAAAACCACTTATATAGTTTAATATATACAAACACATCTATTATTTAAATAAACAAGTCTTCTCAATATTAACTTGTATCGCCCGAAGCTTGAGTCAATCCAACACCACCCTTTCCCGATCACATTCGCCTTAATTACTTAAGTACCTGCATAACACATGTTGTTTTCACCATTAGGTCGTTAGAACTAAGTAAGAACACCTAATCAACTTTAACACATGTTTATGGAACATTCCCGGGGTTACAGTGCCTTAGAATGCCACCCGAACAGCCAAACATGAATTCAGAAAAACTGTATGGCTAATTACAACATTATTCTCAAATTATTGGCTCATCCAATTACCCACACACTAGTGGTTTCACCAATTTAAACTCCCCGCTCATCCGATTATCCACATTCTTGTTCTTTGACTCACTATTACCAACTCACTTGGTTGTCCACCCTCTAGTGGTTTAATTAATCAATTTTACCAACTCCTTTGGCTATCTACACACATGTGGTATAATTACTCAATCAAAGGCTCATTCGGCTATTGATATGCAAACTATGTTGCCTATATATCAGTTACACATAACAGTTTATATTGGAACTTAATACACATATGCCAATGGGCTTTTCCCATTCAAATAGTTCCAATGTCTAAATTATGCATAAATCATATAATTCAACACTCAAGTAGACATTTTCAACTATATATATGTAATGTTTAGTAAGATGAATGACTTACACACTAGTATGTATAAATACCCATATTTCCAATGGGTCCATCATATAGTAAACACAAATTTACTAATGAACACCTAAAGTCACTTAACACAATCACACACATTGTGAATTTAGCCATGTTTCAAGCACAACTTGTTTCAACTAAGTGACTTACAACCCATACACGTACACAATCTACTCAATAATCACACACACACACACATTTCAATTCTAACAATAATTAAACAAAACACATAACTTTGACTTTAAAAGTCAACATATTGATAGCTAATACCATAAGTCAGTAGTCTACTAACACTTTCATATCCTCAATGTAAACTCTAACCACACACATTATGGTTTGAATTTATGTTTATGCACTCATTGCACCCCATACACATATTAACCCTCATGGTTATTAAGTTTAGTCTACTCACTAGTAGATAATACGTTTAACACCACAATCTTATTGTACACTTATTTGTACATTTAATTCAACACACACATACACATTGTGTTTAATCCATATAACTACTATGTAGCACATGTCACCCAAGACATTAATGTCACACCCGTGTGACTTACATGTTCGTTGTGTATAGATGCCCATATATCCAATGGGTCAATCACATAGTAAACACAATTGCTATTCAGCACCTATCACTCTAGACATTCACATCACACTCATTGTGATTTACACACTCATTGTGTATTATTGCCCATATCCCCAATTGGTCAACAACATAGTAAATTCAATTTACTAACCATCATTTAGGATCAATTTATCTTAATCACACACCTTGTGAATTTAATAACATATTTAGTGACTCAATCAATTAGGTGGCTTACCTTTGGTCCAATGCTCTAATTACAAAGCAAGCTCCTTTCCTTGCCTATGAACTTTATTTTTATCACCTATGCACACATTGCAATCATCTTAACAAACAAAGATACATACAATCAAGTTCAACCCACTTGGCCCGTTTGACTTTATTAAAGTCAATTTATCACACAATTGACTCTATCTTACTACATCTAGAAAGTTTTAGCCAATTATCATAATTAATCATATTCCATGCCTCCTTTAGGCATTTCATCAAATATTGATGTTCATTACACTAGTTATGATCCTAATCACCCCATGATTACCCATAATAACCCATTTTAGTCAAGATTCACCCAAGATCATAACTTTTATCAATTTTAACATCAATTTACTGCATATTAACATTTAACCCATGGATTATGATCCATATCCACCCAACAACGCTTTATAACATCAGTTATACCCAAAACCCATCATTACCATCAAAACCCATGAACAAGTATCATACATACTTCTAAAACATTTATTTAGATGTACATAACCCACTAATATCATCTATTTATGTTCAACATCACACATACTCAATTTCTTATTTTTATCACATTTTGAAAAATCTCATTTTTGTGCAACAACTTTCTGAGTTGCTGTTGTAATCAGTATTTATGACATATTTACAATATGTTTTAGCTCTTCATCTTCAAAGATGGGTTGTAGTATACTCTTAGACCTTTCCATGCATATAAAATACACTCAAACGGATACCGGTTGATTTTATACACAATTTACAAAATCAGGCCAGCACCTTCATTTTCACAATTCATGTTGCTGATTTCTTCTATGTTGCTGTTGTAATTGCCCTTTTAACCCATCCTACGTTTGTGTTCAGCTTTTCATGTCAAAAGATATATTGTAGCCCTTTCAAAGAGCTTTCTAAGCATATAAGGCTCATTTTCTCATGATTTTTCTATGATTTTATACATATTTTATAATAACAATGCAGCAAGACAATTTCTTTCAATTCAGCATATAATCATTGATTTATAATCAAATTAGATGTTTAGTTACTTGATCTGCCATCTACTTATGGTTTCTAACCCATTTAGAAAACCAATTATAAGATTTAAACTAAACCCTAACTTTGTTCATCTTAAAAACTTTCAACCAACATCATGAATGAGATTAGAATCACTTACAAGATGTTAGATAACACTTATAGGGCTTGAAGTTCGTCTTCTCCCTTGTTAGAAATTGTGATTAACTTAAGTTTATATGTAATTAATCATATAATGTTGTATAATATAGTTATAAAGTTATGGCAGTTAAAAACAGTTATTTAACTGTCATTTCTCAAACCTATATAAAGGGTTGTAAACCTCATTTGTAAACATAATGAAATTCACATTTAAATCAAATTCTCTCTATATTTGTTTTATATTTTTAGATCGCGGAACATCAAATTGGCATCAAAGCCTGCATAACAACAACCCAGACAATAGATTCGTGTAATCCCCAAAGGACCGGAGGATTAAACAAGAGAATCATCTGCGAAGGACTGTCCGATATTTCAAATACAAAAGCATTCCAGTATCATCACGGCGAAGGACTGCTGGAAAAGGAAAAAAACAAAATATACAGATTTAAAGAAAGTAATAAAAACGTTCCAGAAGGACAGTGGAACAGGAATCAACAGATTGTTGGTTCGTTTGAAATCTCAGAAACAAGAATTGCGAAGGACTGTAAAATCAAAAACAATCGACACACAAATTTTGTATAAAACAAAGATACATACCTAGACGGTCGAAGGCGTAATCGAAATCTCCCGAACGGCAAAGTTTGATTAGAAATCTCGCATAACTGAGACCCGATCGAAGGTAGAAGGCAAGAGGTTGCTGGAAATTGAAGGGGAGAACGACTGTATAGGTTGATTTTGTTGATCGGCAAGACAAGGAGACGTCGATGGTAATCATTGATTGACAAGGACAAATCTTCTTATCTCTGGTGAAACCCTATTTCCCAATTCTTTGTGGGTTGAAGAAATAAAAAAAATAACACATGTATATTTACTTTGTTTCTTCTGTCAATTAACGTATACATAGTTAAAAGAGAAAACATACCCACGTGATTTAAACAAAAGGAACAACGTTTTGTTTTTCTAATAAAATCAATTAAGCCGTAAATATTTAAAGGATTAATTTTAATTTTTTTAATTCTTAAATAATAATATTTTATAAAATCAATATAAATTTATTTTTGAGATTGTTTTTCTCATAAAATAAAACAAAGGATTTATTTCTTTTATTATAAAAAGTAATTCATTGTTATTTGAATTATTAAGATTGAGATTGGCTTTTCTCAATTAAAACAAAACAAAGGATTTATTTATTTTGATACAAAAATATCAAATTAGTTGTTTTTAATTTGATTTGAGAAACGAGACTTTAGTTATTATTTGTTAAAATTGTGAACTTGAATTTGTTTCACAAAACAAAAATATTGTTGTGGATTATTGGTGTAATAAACCGGCATTAACAAAATTGGTGAGAAAAAGAAAAAATCCTCACAAAAACCATGTATGTCAGAAAGTTCGAAAACTAAAAGAAACATCCACAAGGGATACAAGTTCAATTAATCTTCAAACACCTATGTTGACTTATACAAATTACATGACGTGGGCCGTATGTGTAAAAGCTATTTTGAATGCAAATGGTTTATGGGAAACGATAGAAGGAACTGAAGTTGACATAAAGAAAGATAGATTAGCAATAGCATATCTATTTCTGTCAATACCCGAAGACATGGTGACGCAAGTTGCCTCTCATACCACGTCTAAAGATATATGGGATGAGTTAAAAACTAGATATATTGGGATTGACCGTGTTAAAAAGGCTAGATTACAATCTCTTAAAACTGAATTTGAAATGCTTCAAATGAAAGACAATGAAACAATTGATTAGTTTGCTGGAAGATTAAGTGCTTTAAATACAAAATCAAAAAGCCTCGGAAAACCGTTTGAAGAAATTGTTATTATATGCAAACTATTGGATTCGGTGCCATATAAGTTCTTTCAAATTGTTGCTTCAATTGAGCAATAATCTTATATGGATACCATGACACTTGATGAAACAATTGGATGATTAAAAGCATATGAAAAACGTCTTAGGTCACGAGACGAGAAGAGACATGGTAATATCAACAGTGATAGACTTTTGTTTACAAGATATGAGAAGAAATCCAATAGTACACACCAAGAAAATTTAATCAAAATCGTGGGAAAACGAGTTTTAGAAAAGGGGATAATTATGGTAAAACTCAGAAATTTGAGAAGAAAGACTATGATAATAGTCGAGTTCGGCAAAGAAATGATAAAAGCTTTGGTAAAATTCGTAGGTTTGACAACAATAAACCAAAGACGGATTTTTTTCACTATAAAATGTTTTAATTGTAATGAATATGGACATTTTGCTAATAAGTGTCCAAAGTCAAAAAGACAAGAAGAATCTCATATCACATTAGAAGAAGAAGACTCAACACTTTTAATGGCAACATGTGACCAAAACGAAGTAATCCTTGAAGAAAGTAAGATCATACCTAGATTGTATATATTAGAAGGCTAAAGAGATGGAATTTAGTACTTAGATAATGGAGCTAGCAACCATATGATAGGTGAAAGTTCTTATTTTAATGAGATTGATGAGAAAATTAGTGGGAAAGTTATTAGGAGATTGATCGAGTGTTGAAATAAAGGGAAAAGGATCTATAGTCCTTGAATGTAAAATGGTGAACAAAGGTTGATAACTGAAGTATATTTTATCCCACGTTTACAAGGTTACATTAAGCCTTGGTCAAGTAACTGAAATTGGATATGAAGTATTAATGAAGAAAGATTATCTTTGGATTTATGATCTAAGTGGGAAACTTATGATGAAGGTACAAAGATCTAAGAATAGATTGTACAAGATTATGCTACATATTGTAGCACCAGTATGTTTACAAACACAAATTGATACACAAGCATGGCTATGGCATGCACGCTTAGGGCATCTTAACTTTGAATCATTAAACCAACTTGGTACAAAAGGAATGGCACAGGGAATACCATCAATTGTACACCCCACACAAGTTGTGACGCATGTCTTGCAGGAAAGCAAAGTAGATATCCATTCCCTAAACAAGCAAAGTATCGTGCAAGTAAACCATTAGAATTAGTACATGCAGTTTTATTTGGTCCAATTTCACCAGTTTCAAAACCGGTAATGGCTATTTCTTCTTACTCGTTGATGATTATTCAAGATATATGTGGATATATATGTTAAAGACAAAGGATCAAGTATTTAGTCTATTTAAGAAGTTTAAAGGAGAAGCATAAACTGGATATAAAATTAAGAAATTGAGAACTGATCGAGGAGGAGAAGTTACCTCAAGTGTTCTCACTAAGTATTCTGAGAAGGAAGGAATCCTAAGGCAACTCACAGCACCCTACACGCCACAGCAAAACGGTGTTGTAGAAAGAAGAAATCATTCAGTCATGAGTATCACAAGAAGTGTGTTTAAAGCAATGAAGGCACCTCAAAACCTATGGGCAGAAGGAGCACGTCATGCTGTTTATATATTAAACCGTGTTCCAACAAAAGCCTTGAAAGGTTTAACACCTTATGAGTCAATCAAAGGTAAAACACCAAATCTAGCACATCTTAAAGTTTTTGGTTACATTGGTTACGCGAAGACACCTTCACAACAACTTAGAAAACTTGATGATAGAACCAATAAGATGGTTCATCTAGGAATTGAACCAAGACCAAAGGCATATAGGTTATATGATCCTGAAGAAGATAAATTATGTGTTAGTAGAGATGTGAAGTTTGTTGAGAATGAACCATGGAATTGGGAATCATATCTGGAACAATTTAGACATAAAGGATCAGTTTGGACTAACTTTATTGTGCAAGGAGAAAATATAGATGACGGACTTGCTCAAAATCCAGAATTTGAAACTGAACAAACTCAAGTGAATGAAATGCCTATTGAAACATCATCACCAGCTGAGTATGATCATGAACCGATTAAATGATTCAGAGATCTAAATAAAGTGTATACCCGGGCAAGAGTTATTAATCCATGTGATATTGAACAACATTTGTTACATGCATATGATGAGGAGCCTAGTAATTATGAAGAAGCTACTGGACACTAACAATGGAAAGAAGCTGTGGAAAATGAAATAGAATCAATTGGAAGAAGAACACTTGGGTATTAGCTAACCTACCTATGAATCAAAAGGAAATTGGATTAAAATGGGTATTCAAGGTAAAGAGAGACTCGAAAGGTGAAATTTCAGAGTATAAGGCAATACTTGTTGCAAAAGGGTATATTCAAAAGCAAGGAATAGACTACAATGAAGTCTTTGCTCCAGTAGCAATAATGGAAACAATAAGACTACTATTGGCTTTAGCAGCTCAAGAAGGATGTTCAATACATCATTTAGATGTAAGATCTGCTTTCTTACATGGTGAACTGAAAGAAGATGTCTACGTAACACAACCAGATGGGATTGTCAAGAAAGGAAAAGAGAAGTAAGTTTATAAATTGAAGAAAGCACTTTATGGTTTAAAACAAGCACCATGAGCTTGGAACCTGAGACTAAACAATATACTCAAAGAATTAGGATTTGCAGGATGTCCTTAAGAACAAGCAGTTCACAAAAGAGTTAATACAAGATCAATAATAATTATTGGAGTGTATGTTGATGATATAATAGTAACGGGAAGTTCAATCAAGGATATTGCAACTTTCGAGAAAGAAATGGAAGGCAAGTTTGAAATGAGTGACCTTGGTCCGTTCACCAAGCCAAAGTCTTTTAACTTCTATTTTTACAGCTTTGCCCATTTGGCAAGTTTAGTACCTCAACCTCTTAATTAGTTAACCCACTTAACCAATCTAATCAAGTTAGTTACTAGTTAACTATAATACCCCAAATGTTATTATATTATTATCACAACATAATTGAAAATATAATAACTTTTATTTATTAAAATACACACGACTGTTAAAGCTGGTCGTTACAAATTCTCCTCCCCTTACAAAGGTTTCGTCCCCGAAACCGTTTATACATCAAAAAGGAAAGGATAAAACTTTCTCCTCTCATCTTCTGACTCCCACGTGGCATCAAATCCCCTTAAATTCTTCCATTGAACCTTCACCTGGTTCAATGACTTGTTTCTTAACTATTTGACCTTTCTATCTAATATAACCACCGGCTTTTCCACATAGTTCAACTTATCATCAATTTCTAAGTCTTCTAGTGGCACATAAGCCGATTCATCAGCCAAGCATTTTCTCAAATATGAAATGTGGAATGTGTTATGAATTCAACTCAACTCTTCTGGTAGCCCAAGGCGATAAGCAACCTCACCAATTCGAGCTATAATCTTTAATGGCCCAATGAAACATGGGCTTAACTTCCCTTGCTTTCTGAAACGTATGACATCTTTCCAAGGAGAGACTTTAACAACATAAAGTCTCCCACCTGGAACACGATAGGCCTTGTAAGTCCCAATCACTTGAATCTTAATAATTCGATATCGAATCAAACTAATCAAAGTGCGGAAATCAATAATTAGTTTATCAAGAAACACAAACACACACTCAGAAAAACTTGCATACGAGATTATATTTATCAATAAGCACTCGTCTCATACAAGAACAATGAAGAACAATTTAGAGTGAAAGATAAAAAGAAAAACTCTCTGAAACTACTGAATGAACGCGTATCCCTAATCATGAAACAAAACAAATATATATTACCAGAAAAAATATGACCCAAAACCCAAAACCGAATATTAAACCGAAAACACTTGATTCCATCTATCAGCTCCACTGAAAACAATCAGCTCTACCGAGAACAACTTATCACACCGAAAACCCATTGATATCACCAAAACAAACATTATGTTATCATAATCCTTATATTTTTTAGCCCTTACAATCTTCCCCTAGGATTATGATATCATAGTCAAGGCTCTGTAGGAAGTGTTTGCATAATTTTAGATCCAGCCCAGAGTTTTGTTCTCACAATTGATGCAGCTAATGAAGTAAAATATTTACCATGAACTTCAAAAACTGGATCGGTTTTGATCTGATGCATAGCCAAAATCTTTATATCATGCTCTCCAAACCGCAACAAGTCATTTTTATCCAAAATACGATACTCATGGTCTCCACAATTGATCACAGCTTCAGACGATTCAGAATCAATTGCCCACATCACAAACTTCAACAAACAACCATCCGGAAATCTCTTTGGAATAGGAATACTCTTTAACTTGCTTGTTGGTGGCCAGCTAATTGATGTAAAATTTTTTCATGTGTTACCATCTCTAACTCCTTTATGCTTTTTTACAGTAGACTCAGTTGTCTTCATTCTCTTAAAATTCAAACATACTTCTTCATGAAGAAAATCGTAAAAATCTGTTCCTCTTGGATCATTTGATCTATTAAAGAATGGAGCCTCATCAAGTTCCACTAAATCAACACGACTCCATGATTCAAAATTCCTCGGACTTTGATAATATTCCAAATTTCCACTTTTGCGCTTCACTACCCACATTCTTTTATCTCCATCATAATGCCACAAATGTATCCCCGATCGATCACTCACCTTATCATAAAAGTTCTTTCCATTGAAATCACATACTTTTCCGGTGAATCCTGCTGTTGTTTAAAGTAATCCTTGTGTCTAACATTGGGAATAATCAGACGTTCAGATGTATCTATCTTTTCTCCAGCAACCCACTTATCAACATTCGAGTAATCATATTCAACAGAAGACGATACTTTCTTTCTTCCCTGAACCTTTGGTCTCAGTCAATACTGCATTTTCTTCCAAATCATCAATATCAAACATAAATTGATCTTCAGCTTGTTGACTAGAACCGGCCTCCCCCCTGTTTCATTTCAGATCTTTTGTCTTTAATATTTCCCTCTTCACGTGCACCTTCCTTTCCTTTATCAGCTTTAGAGTCTAGTTGTTTCTCCAAACCATCTCCACTAGAACCACCTGTTTAGTTAATTTGTTGTACACTCTGTAAGCTGTTTTTCCAGAGTATCCAACAAAATAGCATTCAGTCCCTCAGGCATCAAATTTTGGAATAGTTTCCTGATGCAGTAAGGTGCATGGACACCCAAACACACGAAAATGACCAACCGTAGGCTTATGACCATAAATGATTTCATATGGAGTCTTCATCTGTCGCTTGTTAATTAAAGTGCGATTTTGTACGTAACAAGCGATGCTAACTACCTCAGCCCAGAAGAAGGTTGGTAACTTAGAATCACACAACGGTGCGAGCTACTTCAATAAGAGTACGATTTCATCTTTCAGCGACACCATTTTGCTAAGGAGTACGAGCAGCACTGTATTGCCTAGCAATTCCTTTTTCAGCACAGAACTAATTTAAAATAGCATTTTTGAATTCTATACCATTGTCACATCGAATTCCTTTTACTTTTGAGTTCAACTGGTTCTCAATTAGCGTGATAAATTGTTTTATCAGTTCTGATGTTTCTCCCTTGTTTGATAAGAAGAACACCCAAGTAAACCGCGAGAAGTCATCAATGATCACCAGACATTAGGAATTACGAGAGAGACTGAGAACGTTGATTGGACCAAAAAGGTCCACATGAAGCAGTTGCATGATCGAGTCAATTGAGTTTATCAATTTGATCTTGTGTGGTTTTCGATGTTGTTTCCCTTTTGCGCAATCAACACACCTTTCAATTGAGAAAAAATTCTTTGACTGGTAAGTCTCTGACCAACTGATTCTTTGCCAGACGATTGAGATTCTTCATATTAGCATGACCCAGTCTTCGATGCCATAGCATGGCATCATGAGTAGCTATCTTAGAATAGAGACACGTGGCATTTGATGAGGGTGATAGATTCATATCAATGATGTACGAATTTCCTTTCCTTTGAGACCGTAGCAAGATCCAATCTTCAGGAATTACAAAACAAGGTTTCAGAATTAGACACTCCTTGTTGGTGAAGAGAGTGGAGTATCCTTTGTCGCAGATCTGTGATACACTCAGCAAACTATGAGCGAGTTCTGCAACAAAATTCACATCAGAGAAAGACAAAGCTCCATGAGTGACATGTCTTCTTTTTGAATTGATTCCTTTTTCTCCTCCTGCAAAGATAACATTTCCACCAATAACATCATGCACGTCAGAAAGTTAGGAAATGTCTCTTGTCATGTGCTGGGAACAACCGTTGTCTATGTACCATCTCTTGTAGTTTGAGTTACTCGATTGTCCCTGCACATGATATCAAATTAATGAGATTTAGAAACCCAGACAAGTTTAGACCTGAGTTTTGAATGTTTGTCAGTAACAACTGAATCATTTGAAAGTGATTCGATTTTCCAACATTGTTTAATGGTTCCCAACGTGATTCCACTTCTTTTTCCCTGTTTATTTAGGTAAACATCTTTTGATGGCATTTTGATATTGTTACTATGATATGACCACCGATGTTTCTTCTTTCAATTCCAATCATTGTCAACTGGTTCAGATTTAAAAGAATGAAACTTTCTTGCCTTTGATTTAACGAAATTGTTGGACTTAAAGTTTCTTTGTTTTCTGGTTGACATGGTTATTTTTGTTTAATAAAAACTGTTTTGTTTCTTGCAATTTCGGGCAATATGACCCGAAATACCGCAACTAAAACAACTTTGTTTCTTTTCTTGACAATTTCCATTCACATTAGATTTCACATGTTTCTTTGTTGTGGTTGTTTTTCAACGTGAGACATGAGTTGAGTTATCACGTGTGATTTCGACAATTGACTCAGTTGAGACGTCCAAGGATAACTTATCCTTGACCTCAACTTTTGACATGTCATCATGATTTCCTGAAATTACCACATTTGGAACAAAAGGATTTGCATTAACATTCAAATTTAAATTCAAGCATAGTTTTTCAGAAACATGACAATCATTAATTTTGAAAAATTCAACACAAGTTTTTGGTGATTGATTTGGAACAAAAGAATCAACATCACTATCTGATTCATAATCAGAATCAACATCTTCTATCAGCACAATGTTATATAGATCTATTTTTTTGGCACATGAAACAGAATTATCAGTAAAGTTCACATAGTCAGTCACATCATGATCACGATCCTTTGATTATGATACAGAAACACCATATGTCATGAGTTTCTCTCTTTCCTTTTCTTCCTCTGACAAAGGCGTACTGGTATAATTATCATTGTATGGTGGAGGCATTCCATTATAACCCAGACCCCTTTGTTTTTTATTTGACAGTTGTTTATCTAACAAGAGATGCATTTTGTTACTGGTTACATCAAATTTTTTAAGAGAACGATCTGTGTCATTTAAACTTTCTGTTAACATTTCAATTTTAGCAGAAAGTTCTTGAATTTCCAATTTTGCATCTCTGAGATGACAACCCTTTACACTTAATTCTGATTTTAATCGAGAGATATCTTTCTTTTGTGCTTCAATTTTTTGTTTAAAAAGTTTTTCATTTTTTGTTAAAGCACTTTTAGATCTTTTGAGATCATGTATATCTTCGATTAATTCAGAATTTTGAATGCGATATTGCTCAACTTTGTCAATACAAAACTGGAAACACAAATTTAAATGTACCTCAGAATTAACCGAACTTGCAATGTCTGCCATAAATGCATGAGGTTCTTTCAAACTCAGCTTGAAGTTGATCACTCCAGCTGTATCCACCAGATTCTTGAGCTATCAGTGCTTTGCCATTTTCTGAAACAGATGACGATGTTGCATTCGAGTCACCAGATTTCTCCATTTTGGGTTTCTTGCATTCTCTGGCAAAGTGTCCCTTTTCGTGGCAGCTAAAACATCTGAGTTCATCTTTGTTGAATCCAATTCTTTTATTCTTGCTGCCCACTTGTTCTTTCCAGTTTTTCTGATGAAATTTTTGGCTCGAAACACAGCCATAGCCATTTGTCAAGTGACATCCATGTCAGGACATTTTGTAATAGTTTGCTTTCAAAAATGTGTAAGTTAAGTTAGGTTTTGCTAAAGTTCGTCTGGCGGACGAACCTAGGCAGGTTTTGTAAAGGTTTGGCGAACCTATGGTTGTGTCTTGTAAAGGTTCGTCCAGCGAACCTAAAGGTTCGTCTGGTGAACCTAATGGTTCGTCTAGGTTCATCTATGTGTTGTGTATATTACAGGTTTGTCTTCATTTTTGTGTGTATGACAGATCTGAGAGGGAGACAACCTGTGAGATAGTTGTGAACTATGTGTTCAAGTTTCATGTCATTGTAATCTGATTTTGTTTATCAATGAAAATTATGTTTGACTTAATGATTATGTATCTTTTATTCATATAGATCTAATCTAGATTCTGCATAGATTTGATTGTTAATAGAATTCCGTTGATCGATCCAGAGTAATCTACAGTGGTATCCGAGATTTGGAGGAGTTTTATATAAGTCAATTGAAGATTATCAATCATTTTGAAGATCAAGAGATCAAGAGATGGATCAAATTTCGATTTTTTGTATTGGATTGTTTGCTGACATTGTCATCATCGTGTACTGCTATTTGGTTGATCAAAATCAGGAAATTTGTGGCTAAAATCTGTTGATTTTGAAGATTTTTCCTCAAAATTTTGAAGGTTTTCCCTCCAAAATTTTCAAACTTTGCAGACAGGTTCATGAGCCGAACCTTGTGGTAACTCAGTTGTAGTTTGAAGCAGAGGTTCACTGTAAAAGGAGATTTCAGTTGAGGTTCGTGTAGTAAATTTTGGAGAGGTTTGTTTCAAGGTTTGTCTATTTGATGAGGTTCGTTGGTCAAAGATTTATTGAAGAGGTTTGTTGGTCAAGGTTTGTCTCAGGTTTGTTGGATAAGATTCGTTGGTCAAGGTTTGTCTCAGGTTCGTTGGATAAGGTTCGTGAGATCAAGGTTCGGAGAAGGTTCGTCAATCACTTAGGTTCGTGAAAGTATAATCCAAGAGAGGTTCGCTGATATAAAAATTGGAATCATGACGGATATGTTTGCTGCTGTTGCTATATCAAAATTCTAAGATACAAAGTATTTTGATTAGTGAAACTGAGTCGAGAAGCACAAATAAAGTACCAAAACTACTTGATTTGACTGATTATGAAAATTGGAAAGGTCGGTTTGAAACTCATCTCAATGGTACTGATACGAATCTATGGGAAAGAATCTTATCACCATATGAACGACCAAAGGTGGTTGGTACAGATCTGGATCAAACTCTTGATAGACTGGATGTTGAACAAAGAAAGAAATATGATTCTAAAAAAAAAGCATAATGGATGTTGAGTCAAGCTAATCCTAATCAAATCCTTCATCAATGTGATGAACATAAAACTTCGTATAGTTTATGGAATGCTTTAAAGCCAACAATTGAGGAAGACACCAAACTCAAGAAAATGAAAACAACTGATTTACGCAAAGAGTTTGTGAATTTCAATTATATTGGGAATGAAAGTCTTGAAGATTTGATAACCAGATATAGACATTTGTTGAGTGAAGTTCGTAAGTGTGGAATTGAGTATACTGAAGAAGAGAAAATAGACTGTTTTGTGGATGCTTGCCAGAAAGATGGAATTCATTGGTGTTGATTTTTAGAGAAAATCTTCCTGGAATGACACTAGTTGAGTTTATTCAAAATTTAGAAGAACAGGAATGAAAGACAAAAGAAAAGAAAGAAGAGTTATTGTAACACAGGATCCTTCACTCTATGGTGCATGTGTGGTTACACCTCCTGTTTCTTCTACAAAGATTCAAACAGCTTTTGTTTTAAGTACTACTGATAGTACTTCTGTACCATCTGCATAAGCTAGCTCAAGTTCATCTTATTCTGTGAATGAGAAAAAGTCTGATTCTTCAACAACTCCAATTCAATTGAATACAACAAATTTGGAAAAAGTAACTATGGAGGCTGTCAGAGATCATATGTCGATATTGTCATGTGTTGTTAGTGCCTATGATGAACAGATAACTGGAAGAATAGGAAATTCTAATCTTACGTTTGAAGATTATGATCAGATAGATGATGATGAGATGGAATTGATTGATACTCAGTGGGCTTTGGCTAGTGCAATAAGAAGAATTAACAGATATGAGAAGAAAACTGGAAAGAAATTTACTTTTGATAGGAGCACAAAGTTAGGATTTAATCCAAAGACCACACAATGTTATAACTATTGTGAGTTGGATCATTTTGCTAGAGAGTGTAAAAATCTAAGGAAGCAAAGAAACTTGAATCCTTTCAAGCCAAAAGAAGCTTATCAAAAAAAAAGAAAAAGGAAAAGCCTGAAGAATCAACAAAAGCTTTAGTCAGTCAAGCAGATGAAGGATATGACTGGGGAAAACAATATGATGATTTAATGGGAGCATTTATGGCTTCTCTGGATGAAGAAACAAGCAAGGGCAAAGAAAAAGTTGAAGAGGTAAATAATGATCTTTTAGAGGTCATTGAAAAGTTGAAAGAAATGAATGCTCAATTGACTGCTGAACTGATCGAGTGCACTAAAGCTAACAAAAAGTTGGCTTCAAGAGAGAAAGCTTTTGATAAAAAGATCATTAATTTGGGTAAAGAAAATGAAGAATTAAAAATTAAAGTTTTGCAAAACAATCATGCAGTTTCTGTGCATCTCGAGTCAGTACAAAAGTTGAAAGTTGAATTGTAAGCAGCTAGAGCAGAAGCAAAAATGAAGAAAATCAAGCTAGAGAATTATCAGAATTCTCATTATGTTATCGATTATTTTGCTGCTATGCAAAGATCATTGAATAATACTACTGGGTTGGGATTTCATGCTGTACCACCTCCTTCAAGCTATGTTCCTAGACCACAAATTGATCCAAATTTGGAAGTTCGTCCAGTTTCCTTGAATGAACATGAGTCTGAACAAGTTGTTGAAAGTTCTGGAGTTTCATCTTCTGATGAAAAGGTGTCACTTAACAGTGATGCTCCAATCATTGAAGATATCACTGAGTCAGAATATTCATCTGATATTTTGAGACAAAATGCTTATAAAGCTAAAAATGTTGAGAAAAAGGGTTTGAAATCTCATAAGTCAAAATATGAGATCAAACAAGTTGATAAGGTGGTACTTCAAACCACTCAAGTTTCCAAACCAGTGATTAAAGCCAAACCAACCACTACTTTTAAACCGATTGTGTATGTTAGGTCATCTAATACACATCAAGGAGAGTCTAGTGGAAATTTTCAAAAGAAAATTGTGGTTTCTAAAAAGGTTGAAAAGGTGGAATTTTTCTTTGATAATTTTGGGGTTGGACATCAAGTAAAATCAAAGACTTTTCAAAATCAAATGAATAATTCAAAGAAAAAATCAACTGGTTTGAGAAACAAAACCTCATCTTCAAAGGTTGTTTCAAAACCTTTCAGTTCATCAAAATTTTATGATGAACCCACACAAAAAATTGATTTGAAAGATAGAAAATGTTACCGATGTGGTAATATGGATCATTTGGTTGCAAATTGCAATGTGGATTTAACTTCAAGTGATTGTAGCAGTTTTAAGTCTTTTTCACCAAGAGAAACACGAAAGTGTTTTACTTGTTGTGGTAAAGGACATATTTCTGCAAATTGTCCAATAACAAAATCAGAAAGAGTTCTGATGAAGAGTGTCGGGTGAATAGTTCCGGTGGAAGTCCTAGGAGAATTAGACCTGGTGAAGATGAGATGAGAGTTCTTAGAAAATTCAATCCTGATTGTTTTTGGGTGAAAGAAGAAGACAACCAAAAGAAAATAATTTTTGAGACTAAAAGAAATGTTAAAAGGATTGTGAAAATTGTAACTTCATCTGATGATGATTCATTTGAAATTTTTTCATCAAAATCATTTTCAAATCAACATTTTAAATCAAAATCATTTTGGAAACTCAAAAATACATCAGGTGATGAAGTCTCTAAGAAAGAAAATAATACAAGTGATGATGGGTATTCGATAAAAATCATCACAAAAGAATGGAAGGGGTCCATTCCAGGAGACTTCACGCCGAAATGGCAGGGGTCATCCCTTTTGAAAACTGATAGGTTTCTTTTAATTTATTGTGCAGGTTGCATCCATGGGCCATGTTAACAATCGTTAGATTGTTGATAGTGGATGTTCCCGCCATATGACTGGAGAGTTGAACTTGTTAAGAGATTTCAAGTTGGTGAAAGGAAGTTATGTGAACTTTACTGGAGACAAAGGAGGTCAAATTAAAGGGTTTGGTAGTTTGACAAATGGAAAGGTTTCGTTTGATAATGTTAATTTTTGCAAAGAATTAACTAACAAGTTGTTGAGTGTTTCATAGATTTGTGATAAGGATTACAAAGTGATGTTCGAAAAAGACACGTGTTATGTACTCAAGTAGGGATTTCAAATTTCTGAGGAGTAGATTTTGATGACAGCTGATCTAAGCAAGGATCTTTATATGCTTGGCATGGCAAAGGCGGAGACAGTGAATAGAGTGGAAACATGTCTAGTGTCCAGAGATACTGAGCAAGATACACGTTCATGGCACAGGCGAATGGGACATATTCATATTCTGAAAATGAATCATCTTGCGCATTATCATTTAGTTGAGGGTGTACCTGTTAAACATTTTAAACTTCCAGATATGTGTGTGTCATGTAAAATGGGTGAACAGAAAAGGAAGTCTCACAAAAAAAAGAAAATCTTTTCAATTGATATGCCACTTAAACTTCTTCACATGGATTTGTTTGGTCCAATTAATGTGAAAAGTATAGGTGGTGAATCTTATTGTTTTGTTATGACTGATGATTTTTCAAGATTTTCATGGGTTATGTTTTTAAAGCATAAATCAAATACTTATGAAAATTTTATGTTTTTAATAACTAGGTTGGAGACTTTGTATAAGTTGAGAGCGTGACGTGTACGATCTGACAATGGGACTGAGTTTAAGAATCACCAAATGGAGGAATTTTGAAATTCCAAAGGCATTCAACTTTGATTGAGTCTGTAAGGACAATGCTAGCTGATTCTAAACTTCCCATTAGCTTTTGGAGTGAAGCTGTGGCTACAGCTTGTTTTACTCTTAACAGAGTCTTAATTGTTAAAAGACACAATAAAACTTGTTATGAATTGCTTTAGAATCAAAAACCCAATTTGGAACACTTGGCTATAGTCTTCCTAACAATAAAACTTGGGGCTCCTTGTACAATGCTAAAGAAAGATTCAAAATTCAATTCTAAAGTTGAAGAGGGTTTCTTTCTTGGCTATAGTCTTCCTAACAAACGTGTGTTTAATAAACGTAAGGGTTTTGTGGAATTATGGTATCATGTGGATGTTCAACGACATACACCTATACCAGACGGAAAGGGCCCAGATTAGCTTTTTGATTATAATAAATTGTTTGAGTCTTTTAATATGTCTTCAACTGTTTCTGATGATGAAATAACTTTACAAATGTTGTATGATTTGCAGAATTATGAAGAACAAGGTATTTCTCATCAATCTGAAGATGGAATTGCTACATCACATGAGGAAGGCACTTTAGAAGTAATTAATGATGATTGGTCATTTGATGATAATGATGATGTTTTTGAAGATGCTATCTCTCATGATCAAGATACTGATCAGAATATTACTAATTAGGATCATGTTAATCATCCGATTGACCAGATCATAGGAGATTCAACTGCAGGAGTACAGACACGCAATCAAGTCACAAATGCAGAAAGCATGTATGTGGAGTTAGAGAAAACTCATGGCAGTCAAGAGCTCTGGATGCATTCAGCATTTATTTCACAAATAGAGCCAATGACTATGACTGAAGCTTTACGTGAGCCTGCTTAGGTGGAGGCGATAAAGAAGAATTGAATCAATTTCGAAAGTTAGGAGTTTGGCTTTTGGTAGATTTGCCAAAAGGAGAGAAAAAGATTGGTACTAGATGGGTGTTGAGATGTAAACAGATGACAGAGGCGTAATTGTCAGAAACAAAGCTCGTTTAGTGGTTCGGGGTTTTAGAAATATTGAAGGAATTGATTATGATGAAGTTTTTGCACCTGTGGCAACATTGGAAGCAATTCGACTTTTTCTTGCTTTTGCTGTACACAAGAAGTTTAAAGTTTTTCAGTTGGATGTAAAATATGCTTTTCTGAATGGTTCATTGAAGGAAACCATGTAAGTTTTTCAGCCTCCGGGCTTCGAGAATCCTATTCATGGGGATCAGGTTTACCTCTTGGAAAAAACATTGCATGGTCTTCATCAGGCTCCACGTGCCTGGTATGATACTTTATCGACTTACCTTATTGAACATGGGTTCAATAAGGGTTAGATTAACAAAACTTTGTGCTTTCGGGAAAAGGGCAAGGACATTCTTTTTGTTCAGATTTATGTAGATGATATCATTTTTGGATCTACCGATGAATAAATGTGTTTGGACTTCAAAGAAGTGATGATTGATAAATTTGAGATGAGTGCTATGTCAGATATCAAATTTTTTCTGGGTTTACAAGTTTATCAAAATGATAATGGAATTTTCATTCATGAGACAAAGTATATTCAAGATGTGCAAAAACGGTTTAGCATGCTTGATTCAAAACCAATTTCCATGCCCATTCAGCCTAATCACGGGATTGAGCCTGATATTAAGGGGGAGTTGATTGATCCTACACTTTATCATGGAATTATTGGAAGTTTGAAGTATTTGACTCCCTCAAGACCAGATATTATTTTTGCTACAAGTATTTGTGCAAGATATCAATCTAAACCTAAAGTGTCACATCTGATTGCAGTCAAGAGAATACTTCGTTATCTAAAGGGTACACCAGACACCGGTCTGTGGTATCCTAAGGACGCTAACTTTTCGTTCAATCCCAACAGTGACTCCGATTATTGTAACACCCTGACCGATGGCGGAAACTTCGGGATGCCATGAGGGACGTGTAGATTGTTCATAAGCTCATGGGCATCTAATTAAATCATCACATATCAATTAATCAACCAAATTAATTACATCAAAAATCATGTTCAGCATGAGATAGTTACAACAATTACACAAAAGATTTAGCTAAACTAACTAAACTCTCCTCTTCAGAATTTCAGTTATTTTAGGTAGGTCCAAGAACCTAAGTGATGATGTCCAAAAGATGTAGAATTACCCTTCTCTACTTACTTCTCTTCATTTCCTGAAACATGTAGAAAATCAGGTGTCAACTACGAAGTAGTTGGTGAGTAATCATAAGTTTTTATGTTTCAAAAAATATTTACAACATGATTGTAAAGGGTTATAGTTTTCCAAGTAAAATCCACATATGCACCTGTAAGATAATCCAACACTGCCAACATATAACACAAACACTCAATCACATAATTCAACTAATCACAATTAATAATCACATATATCCACCCAATCTTAGTCAATCACAATTCAATCAATAATCAATATTCACCATAATCATCTCAATATAAGTTACCGCGGAGGACCTCAGTCAACTCAATCAACGGCGGAATTATCGCGGAGGAACGCAGTCAACTCAACCAACGATATTCCAATATAATTTAAGTGTCAATACATGCACTGCGGAGGACCGCATTCAACTCAACCGACAGTAGAGTCACTGAGGAGGACCTAAGTCAACACAACAGCAGTAATGCAATCATTACAGAGGACCTAAGTCAACTCAACCAATAATGACTCACGGAGTTATAATAATCCATATCAATCCATCAATAATCAGTGATAATTCAATAATATGAATATCTTAATGACAAACCAGGTGTCACCCATGTGTTATCAAAATAATATTTTAAATATTGGTATGCATGTTCCACCTCCGAGTTTAAAAACAAAATGGTTTAAAAAGGAGGGTATGAGAACTCACCTGAATTCCTTAGATTCATTGTTTTCGTAGAATGCGCGCTCACGTAAGAGAAATCAAGACACTTGAACAACCTGTATTTATCGCGTTTTTCATATTCATAAGTATCTATGTGTGATCATCATTAAGTTGTCATATTTCATTTGTCCTTAAATTATTAAGTGAGCAAGTTACTTAGGTTTATTACCTAGGTTGTAAAGTTACGCATTAAGACTATCTCATTTCATCATAAGAGAATAGATTTAGAACTTGTTAGTGTTAGTTATTCAATGATGATAATTAATTGTAAACTCTTTTGTATACTCCCATAGATATGTATATTTAAAGGTGCCACCCTAATCTTACACATATCTAAACACACATGCATGATTAATTAAGTTGGCCACCATCATATGAGTTATTAAAATTTAATTTAAGTTTAAGAGAATTATATTTAAGTTATCCTCATAAAATGTCCACATTATATATAAATCTCATAACCTAAAACTTGTGTTAAAAAAGGTGGTTCTTAAAACTTTCATGCATGCATGGTTGTATATAACTTTAAGTTCTTTGGTTTACCCTTGTTCTTAGTTCAAAAACTTAGGTTCAATATTCCCCTCCCATAGCTTCCATAATGGTCCTAGGTTTGTTAGGCAGGGTTTCGGCCCATGCCAAGGTTCGACCGGTTAGGGATTCGAGGACAAGGGTCTGTTCAGCCTGAGGTTCGCTGCCATGCTTAGTTTATAGAAAACATAGGTTCGGTTCCCACCTATGGTTCGTTGACATTCTGGATCGTGGCACACAAGGTTCGGCTGTTATGGGTCGACCAAGTAGGGTTCGCCGCTTGGGGGGTCTACCATGCAAGGTTCAGCCCTCCAGGTTCGTTCATGCCTGGTTCGGCCCATCTAGGTTCGTATTTCCCAGGTTCGGCAGCCCCCTGAACATAGGTTCGTGAAGTTCCCCTTGTGGCAGCTGCTTAGGGTTCGGCATATGGAGGTTCGTGTAGCTAGCAGGGTTCAGCCATGCTCCGGCTTGCAGCAACAGGTTCGGTGGGTGGGGTTCGCTGAGCCAAGGTTCGGGCAGCTAGGGTTGGCCCTACCCAGCTCAATTGAGGTTCGGCCTTGAAGGGTTCGACCAAGGTGCTAACAGGTTCGGCCGATCTGCATTTGTTTGCTGTTCATCGTCTTCTCCATCGAACCTCACCTATTGCAGCCAGTTACACTCATTGATTCTAGTCTATACATGTGCGTTTTAGTGTCCTAACTTTTAAATAATCGATTTCTAAGGATAAAACACAACCGGCTAGCATTCTTTCAAAACCATAAAGTAAAATGCATCTCTAAGACTCGTTCAAAAGCTGAATTTCTTCGTGGGTTTATGTTCTCCTCGGTCACACGAACGTTTAGACACCGAGATCTTGCAAATCCGTTGAGAAACGAGGGAGATCTTGTAGAGAGAAGGTAAAGAGAGAAAGATGTGGCGAAAATTATGGTGGCGAAAAGAAGAGGGAATGGCTTTTATAGCCCGGGTTCTTCCCGCGTGTTCGGTGTCGTTTAATACGCGCTTAAAAGTATTAAATGCTCAGTTTTTATCATAAAACACAACTAAAACATAACACGTTTAAATAATGTTGTTTCGTTTTAATAAGATGCTTGTTATTTCGTTTTATTTTAGTCAAATTATTTATTTAATATTACGATTTATTCGGATCCGTCTTTGATTGTAATTCCTAATAAACGTTTCTAACTTCTTTCTCTTATTTTAACATTGTTAAATAATATTTCGTTATCTCGTCGAAACGCGTTACTTACGTACGTATTCGTAAAGATCGTCACCTTTCCGAATCCAACGCTAGTATCGTATTTCGATTTGAGTTACAATTTATGGAATATCGTTTCAAATTATTATTCCTAATAATTTTATTCGTGTGGATCGTCACCCACGCGAATACATTATTATGTTAATATTTCTGAAATAATATTCGCGTTTAAGTTATTTTTGAAACCTCACCATCGCGTAAACATTTAGAATAATGCTTTCATTATTTTATTACTTTGAATATGATAATTTCCCAATCTAAATCCCACTAAACCATATCACTGACACATCCATGATAGACCGAAATAAGCTTATGTATAGGGCATATGTAGGAGTAGGTCGCAACCTATCCAGCCACCGTCCCACCACCATTTCGATAAACCATGACAATGTGTCCTTGACTATGTTTAGTAACCAAACACTAACTAACTCATAAACCTTTGTCATTACAAACCAAAACCCAGGATTCTCCTCACCAAAGCCTCAACACTGCTATAATCATGATAAACCGAAGATGGTTTATGTATAGGGCATACGTAGAGGTCAGTCGCAACTGCCTCAGCCGCCATCCCACCACCTCTTCGATAGAACATTATTATATCCTTGCCTATCTTAGGTAATAGAATCCTATACCTCTTAAAAATCCTAAATCAACAATCCCATATCGTGTGAGTTCAATTGCAATAACTCTCTGGTTGTGTTTAGTTATGTTTCAAACTAGACTTCCCAGAGTTTATGCTTATTGTGATAATATACGTTCTCAATAATGTATACCAGTGATAATGAAATTCATTAATCCATAATCATTAACAATTATCATATCAGGTCTTAACAGTACAATCGAACATGTACGGACAGACCCGAGATACAGTGATGTTACAGTCTCCCCTAGTTAAGGGAATTTCGTCCCGAAATTCAACTTGGAGTGACCGTAGTGAATTAATGTGGATACTTAAGTTTCATCTGATCTTCCCGTTCCCAGGTGAATTCTGGACCACGCTTCGACTCCCATCGTTCTTTGACAATTGGAATTCTACTGCGTCTGAGCTTTTTAACCTCACGGTCCATTATCTCGACTGGTTTTTCAACGAAGTGCATGGTATCATCGACACGAATGTCATCGAGTGGTACCTGAAGATCCTGATCAGCTAAGCATTTCCTTAAATTGGACACGTGAAACGTCGGGTGTACATTGCTAAGTTCAGGAGGAAGTTCCAACTTGTAGGCAACCTTCCCGATCCGTTCAAGAATCTTAAAACGGCCAAAATAACGTGGAGCAAGCTTAACCTTCTTCCCGAATCGTACCACTCCTTTCCAAGGTGATACTTTGAGTAATACCATATCTTCAACTTCAAACTATAAAGGTTTTCGTCGTTTATCCGCGTAGCTTTTCTGTCGACTGCGTGCAGCTAACAGATTGTCACGGATTTGGCAGATCTTGTCAGTCATTTCTTGAATAATCTCGGGACCAGTAATCTGTGATTCGACCTCGGTCCAACAAATAGGTGACCGACATTTTCTACCATACAGAGCTTCAAACGGCGCCATACCAATGCTCGCGTGATAACTGTTGTTATACGAGAACTCAACTAATGGTAGATGGCTATCCCAATTGCCACTGAAATCGATGACACAAGCTATCAACATATCTTCCAATGTCTGAATCGTCCGCTCCGTCTGTCCATCAGTTTGAGGATGATAGGCGGTGCTAAGATCCAATCTTGTTCCGAAAGCTTCATGAAGCGATTCCCAAAATCATGCCATGAAACGAGCATAAAGGTCCGATATTATGCTTAAGGGAATTCCATGTCGACTAACGATCTCATCAACGTAGATACGAGCTAATTTCCGCACAGGGTACGTCTCGCGTATCGGTAAGAAATGAGCCGACATGGTTAATCGATCTATTATCACCCAAATACTATCATTACCACTTGCGGTTCATGGGAGTTTGGTAATAAAATCCGTGGATATATTCTCCCACTTCCACATGGGTATTGCTTGTTGTATTAACAATCCCGAAGGTCGCTGATGTTTTGCCTTGACTTTAGCACAGTTAAGGAACTTGGATACATATTCATCAATATCCTTCTTCATTCCAGGCCACCAGTATAAGACTCTAAGGTCTTGATACATCTTGTTAGCTCCCGGATGGATTGATTAACATGACTTATGAGCTTCATCCAAAATCATCATCCTAAGATCACCCATGTTCGGTACCCACAACGGATTCAAATAATACATCAAACCATCAGCCTTAGTCTCCAATAGTAACTCGGCCCCGCAATACATCTCATCTTTTAGGCTATCTTAAGCCAATGAGTGTTGTTGGGCTATGAGAACATCATTACGAAGATTAGTGTGCACTTGGACACTATGGATTTGAATATGACTCTTGCAAATAAGCGCATCTGCTACTACATTTGCTTTACCAAGATGGTAGCAAATTTCACAATCATAATCGTTCAACAGTTCAACCCATCTCCGTTGTGTCATGTTAAGTTCTTTCTTATTGAGAATATGTTGTAGACTCTTGTGATCTGTAAAGACTACACACTTTGTGCCGTACAGATAATGTCTTCATAGCAAACACGACCGCACTAAGTTCCAAGTCATGTGTAGTGTAGTTCTTCTCATGAATTTTCAGCTGTCTTGATGCATATGCCACAACCTTTCCCCGTTGCATGAGGACACAACCGAGACCTAGGTTGGATGCATCACAGTAAACTACAAAATCATCATTTCCATCAGGCAATGTCAAGACAGGAGTATCACAAAGTTTCTGCTTCAATGTCTGAAATGCTTCCTCTTGCTTTGGTCCCCACTCATAAGGTTTATTCTTTTGAGTCAAAGAAGTGAGAGGAACAGCAATCCTGGAGAAGTTCGAAATAAACCGCCGATAGTAACCAGCAAGTCCAAGAAATGATCGAATCTTCGTTGGGGTCTTCGGTGTACTCCAATTCTTCATCGCATCAATCTTCGCAGGATCCACGTGTACACCCTTTTCGTTGACTATGTGTCCCAAGAATTGAACTTCCAAAATTCGCACTTGGAGAATTTAGCATACAGTCGTTCTTCTCTTAAGATCTTCAAAATCAAATTAAGGTGTTGCTCGTGCTCTTCCTTGCTCTTGGAGTATATCATAATATCATCAATGAATACAATCACAAATTTATCCAAGTATGGCCTGCAAACACGGTTCATGAGGTCCATGAAAACCGCTGGTGCATTGGTAAGGCCGAAAGGCATTACTAGAAATTCATAATGGCCATATCTTGTTCTAAAAGCCGTCTTGGGAATATCATCATCATGTACATGAAGCTGGTGATACACAAACCTAAGATCGATCTTCGAAAACCATGCCGAGCCTTGAAGTTGATCGAAAAGATCATCGATGCGCGGCAGAGGATATCGATTCTTAATGGTCAATTTATTCAATTCGCGGTAGTCGATGCACATTCGGAATGACCCATCCTTCTTCTTGACAAACAGGACCGGTGCACCCCATGGCGAATGGCTCGGGCGAATGAATCCCTTATCAGTCAGTTCTTGTAACTCCAAAGGCGCAAGTCTGTAAGGAGCTTTGGCGACTGCGTTCGCACCAGGTACTAAGTCGATTCGGAACTCTACTTGACGTTCTGGTGGAAGACCCGGCAACTCATCTGGAAATACTTCAGGAAAATCTCTTATCACGGGAACGTCTTTAATGCTCTTTCCTTTCTTCTTTTTCTCCACAATGTGTGCTAAAAATGCTATGCATTTCTTCCTAAGGTACTTGCATGCCTTTGCGCATGACATTAGCTTAAGACCTTTACTAGAAGTTTCTCGGAAAACTCTTAAAGTTTCACCCGAAGGTAAGGGAATGCGAATATATTTCTCATGACAAATGATTTCCACATTGTGGGTGGCTAACCAATCCATGCCTATGATAACATCAAAGCTACCAAGATGCATAGGTATAAGATCAATTGAGAAAACGTGATCATTTAAGTTCACTGTACATTCAATAAGAATAGTGTCAATATCAATAGTGTTTCCGTCAGCCACTTCCACGTTAAACGGTCTATCTAAATTTGTACGTGTTCCTCCAAGCATACATTCAAAATCATATGAAACAAAACTCCTATCCGCACCAGAATCAAATAAGACAGATGCATAAGAGTTGTTAATCAGAAATGTACCGTTACCACATCCTGGTTGGCTTGAGCCGTGGGAGCATTCAACTGAAAAGCTCTACCTCTCGCCACCCTTTGATTGTTTCCGGTAAATCTCGGGCACTGGTTTTTGAAATGACCCACTTCACCGCACTCATAACAGGCTCTTTCCTGTACAGGTACCTGGCGAACGGGTACAGCTTGAATAGGTTGTGCGTGTGGGGCTGGCAGTGCAAGAGGTGCAAACTGCATCCTTTGTTCTTGCGGTGCACTCCAACAAACATTAGCAAAATTGCCATACTTTCCATAGTCGTTTTAGACGCGACAGGGCAGGTTAGGCATGTGGTGATATCTGCAGACATTACATTGAGGAACAGTCCCAACATAATTTCTGGCAGTTGAATTATTTGTTGATTGTTGCGCGGAATTAGCAGAAGGAGTAGTAACAGCGAAATTCCTGGTATTTCGCTTCCTATTGTTGCTTTTTGAAGATATGACTTGTTCAGTTTTGACTTCAGTTGAAGCCTCCTTTGCAGCTGCTTTGGTGTCAGTCTTCTTATACCCTTTCCTTGTGAGAGTTCCAGCCTTCACATGTTTATCAGTTAAAGTTGCAGACAGGCGGATTGCAGCTTCTAGTGTGGTAGGGTTGCTACCATAGACTGTGTCTTGTATCTGCATGGGTAGACCGCCTATATATTTCTCAATAGCTCTCTCCAATGTTGTCACCAGATGAGGTACCAGTAGACTATACTCATGAAAGCGAGAATTGTAGATTACATTCTCACCACTGTCTTGCTTGAGTTCCCAGAACTCAGTTTCCAGTTTCCTCATCTCACTGCGAGGACAAAATTCAGTGGTCATCAGGTTTTTGACCCCAGTCCATGTAAGTGCTAGGGCTACATCAACTCCCCTAGTTCGCTTTTCGCCATTCCACCAAGTTAGTGCTCTCATTTGGAAAACACTTGTGGCATAGCGCACCTTCATATTTTCTGGACAGTCACTATTGATGAAGGTGTTCTCGATACTCTCAAACCACTGCAACAGACCAGTGGCCCTCTCAAAACCAGTAAACTTTAGTGGATTACAGGAGTTGAAGTCTTTGAATGTGCAAACTGGTGGGTTTGCACCACCCATGTTCCGGTTGAGAGTCTGATTGGCTTGAGTCAGTTGGTACACCAATCCAGTAATAAGTGTTGCTAACCCTTGTATGCCGGTGTCAGCATTACCATTAGCATCATCATTGTTTGTATCATCTCCGTTGTGACGGCGCGATGACATGTTTCTGAGGATGTTAGAAACATGTTACTACCGTTTCTGACGTAAGTTATACAAACTATGGTCAAATGAGTCCATTTTAAATGGTAGGATTACATATAGGAAATATATTTTTCTCCTATCTGTCATCAAACTCACAACATTGTAATAATCTCCTAATATTATACTAAAACATCCTAGTTGGTCATATCTAATAATAACTAAATATTCCTAAGTTCAAACATTTCCCACCCTATACCAACACTGACAACCTCCCGATGCAGTGCAACAAGCTTATATATAGGGCATACGTAGACTTGACCGTAGTCGCATCAGCTGCCGTCCCACCACCGTTGCATTGCACCACGATTATGCCCTTGTTAGAATGTAGGGTATACATATGTTTCTCAAGTGTTCCACTTCACAGCCTTATCCTATGTAGGATAATTATGAGTGAAGTGTGTTCAAGTACTCCTGACATCTAGGTTCGCCTAATGTCTAAGTTCACCTTAACACTAGGTTCACGCATTTTCTAAGTTCACCTAATGTCTAAGTTCACCTGACATTTAAGTTCCCCTAATGTATAAGTTTAATATATGTTCACATCTCAGTATCAAGTGTTCACATCATCACTAAGTGTTAGTATCATCACTATGCGTTCATATTTTCAACAAGTGTCCATATCGTTCATCATGTCCATCTCAGCACTAAATAATATGTTCGTCACTAAGTGTTCGTATCATTCATTTATCCTATTCACCCCACGTGTCCAATAATTGTGTTCATAAGTGAATATATATATATATGTGTGTGTGTGTGTGTGTCCATCAAATGAGATCATCCAATATGTCAATGCAAACCTAATTCAACCAATTTTCCCCTCAACCATAACTTTCCAACATTTCCTAATAATAAACTAAGTTCCTGACACTAACACACCCCCAATATACTACAAATGGTATATATATATGGCATATGTAGGTGTAGTTCGCAAGCGCCCCAGCCACCGGCCCACCACCTTTTTAGTACACCATGAGTGTGTCCTTTTCTGGTGATCAAAGATCAAACCAACAATTTCCTATACTAATAATTTCCTAAGCAATTAATTTCCTAAGCATATAAATTCTCAAATGGGTAGTTCCCTTACTCCTCAATACTGATATCCACCTAATGTACCGTAAATGGTAAATGTATAGGGCCTATGTAGAAGTCAGTCGCAACTGCTTCAGCCACCGTCCCACCACCTTTACGATACACCACGTGTATGTACTTATCGAATCATTATGGCACAATCAATCAAATATAATCAGCAAGTAACATATGTAAATCAGATGTATAACAGGAGTTTAGTTAACATGTAATAAACACATAAGCATGAAATCCTGAATATACTAACTAGTGTTTGAAATAATTCATACTAGGGTATCCTACGGTTATAGACTAGGTCAACCATTTCTAATAACCTAATTCCCTTTAACCCAGGTTCTGATACCATTCTGTAACACCCCGACCGATGGTGGAAACGTCGGGATGCCACGAGGGATGTGTAGATTGTTCATAAGCTCGTGGGCATCTAATTAAATCATCACGTATCAATTAATCAACCAAATTAATTACATCAAAAATCATGTTCATCATGAGATAGTTACAACAATTACACAAAAGATTTAGCTAAACTAACTAAACTCTACTCTTCAGAATTTCAGTTATTTTAGCTAAGTCCAAGAACCTAAGTGATGATGTCCAAAAGATGTAGAGCTACACTTCTCTACATACTTCTCTTCATTTCCTGAAACATGTAGAAAATCAAGTGTCAACTACGAAGTAGTTGGTGAGTAATCATAAGTTTTTATGTTTCAAAAATGTTTACAACATGATTGTAAAGGGTTATAGTTTTCCAAGTAAAATCTATATCTGCACGTGTAAGATAATCCAACACTGCCAACATATAACACAAACACACAATCACGCAATTCAACTAATCACAATTAATCAATCACATATATCCACCAAATCTCATTTAATCACATTTCAATCAATATTCACCATAATCATCTCAATATAAGTTACAGCGGAGAACCTCAGTCAACTCAATCAACGGCGGAATCATCGCGGAGGACCGCAGTCAACTCAACCAACGATATTCCTATATAATATAAGTGTCAATACATGCACTGCGGAGGACCACAGTCAACTCAACCGACAGTGGAGTCATTGAGGAGGACCTAAGTCAACACAACAGCAGTAACTCAATCATTACGGAGGACCTAAGTCAACTCAACAAATAATGACTCACGGAGTTATAATAATCCATATCAATCCATCAATAATCAATGATAATTCAATAATATGAATACCATAATGATAAACCAGGTGTCACCCATGTGTTATCAAAATAATATTTTAAATATTGGTATACATGTTCCACCTCCGAGTTTAAAAACAAAATGGTATAAAAAGGAGGTTATGAGAACTCACCTGGATTCCATAGATTCGGTGTTTTCGTAGAATGCGCGCTCACGTAAGAGAAATCAAGACACTTCAACAACCTGTATTTATCGCGTTTTTCATATTCATAAGTATCTATGTGTGATCATCATTAAGTTGTCATATTTCATTTGTCCTTAAATTATTAAGTGAGCGAGTTACTTAGGTTTATTACTTAAGTTGTAAAATTATGCATTAAGACTGTCTCATTTCATCATAAGAGAATAGATTTAGAACTTGTTAGTTTTAATTATTCAATGATGATAATTAATTGTAAACTCTTTTGTATACTCCCCATAGATATGTATATTTAAAGGTGCCACCCTAATCTTACACATATCTAAACACACATGCATGATTAATTAAGTTGGCCACCATCATATGTATTATTAAAATTTAATTTAAGTTTAAGAGAATTATATTTAAGTTATCCTCATAAAATGTCCACATTATATATAAATCTCATAACCTAAAACTTATGTTAAAAAAATGGTGGTTCTTAAAACTTTCATGCATGCATGGTTGTATATAACTTTAAGTTCTTTGGTTTACCCTTGTTCTTAGTTCAAAAACTTAGGTTCAATATTCCCCTCCCATAGCTTCCATAATGGTCCTAGGTTTGTTTAGGTAGGGTTTTGGCCCATGCCAAGGTTCGACCGGTTAGGGTTCACGGACAAGGTTTGTTCAGCCTGAGGTTCGCTGCCATGCTCAGTTTGTAGAAAACATAGGTTCAATTCCCACCTATGGTTCGTTGACATTCTGGATCGTGGCACACAAGGTTCGGCTGTTATGGGTCGACCAAGTAGGGTTTGCCTCTTGTGGGTTCAGCCATACAAGGTTCGGCCCTCCAGGTTCGTTCATGCCTGGTTCGCCCAATCTAGGTTCGTATTTCCCAGGTTCGGTAGCCCCCGAACATAGGTTCGTGAAGTTCACCCTGTGGCAGCTGCTTAGGGATAGGCCTATGGAGGTTCATGTAGCTAGCAGGGTTCGGCCATGCTCCGGCTTGCAGCAACAGGTTCGTTGGGTGGGGTTCGCTGAGCCAAGGTTTGGCCAGCTAGGGTTCGGCCCTACCCAGCTCAATTGAGGTTCGGCCTTCAAGGGTTCGGCCAAGGTGCTAACAGGTTCGGCCGATCTGCATCTGTTTGCTGTTCATCGTCTTCTCCATCAAACCTAACCTATTGCAGTCTGTTACACTCATTGATTCTAGTCTATACATGTGCGTTTTAGTGTTCTAACTTGTAAACAATCGATTTCTAAGGATAAAACACAACCGTCTAGCATTCTTTCAAAACCATAAAGTAAAATGCATCTCTAACCTTTAAGACTCGTTCAAAAGCTGAATTTCTTCGTGGGTTTATGTTCACCTCGGTCACACGAACGTCGAGATCTTGCAAATCCGTTGAGAAACGAGGGAGATCATGTAGAGAGAAGGTGGAGAGAGAAAGATGTGGCGAAAATTATGCTGTAGAGAGAGAGAGTAAGTCTTGCAAGAATGAGGAGGAAGAAGAGGGAATGGCTTTTATAGCCCGGGTTCTTCCCTCGTGTTCGGTCTACTTTAATACGCGCTTAAAAGTATTAAATGCTCGGTTTTTATCGTAAAATACAATTAAAACATAACACGTTTAAATAATGTTGTTTCGTTTTAATAAGATGCTTGTTATTTCGTAAAATGATTTCGTTTTATTTTCGTTAAATTATTTATTTAATATTACGATTTATTCTGATCCGTCTTAGATTGTAACTCCTAATAAACGTTTCTAACTTCTTTCTCTTATTTTAACATTGTTAAATAATATTTCGTTATCTCGTCGAAACGCGTTACTTACGTACGTATTCGTAAAGATCATCACCTTTCTGAATCCAACGCTCGTATCGTATTACGATTCGAGTTACGATTTATGGAATATTGTTTCAGAATATTATTCCTAATAATTATATTCGTGTGAATCGTCACCCACGCGAATACATTATTAAGTTAATATTTCTGAAATAATATTCGCGTTTAAGTTATATTCGAAACCTCAACATCGCGTAAACATTTACAATAATGCTTTCATTATTTTATTACTTTGAATATGATAATTTCCCAATCTAAATCCCACTAAACCATATCACTGACACATCCATGATAGACCGAAATAAGCTTATGTATAGGGCATATGTAGGAGTAGGTCGCAACCTATCCAGCCACTGTCCCACCACCATTTCGATAAACCATGACCATGTGTCCTTGATTATGTTTAGTAACCAAACACTAACTAACTCATAAACCTTTGTCATTACAAACCAAAACCCCGGATTTTCCTCACCAAAGCCTCAACACTGATATAATCATGATAAACCGAAGATGGTTTATGTAAAGGGCATACGTGGAGGTCAGTCGCAACTGCCTCAGCCGCCATCCCACCACCTCTTCGATAGACCATGATTATATCCTTGCCTATCTTAGGTGATAGAATCCTATACCTCAGACCACCTCTTAACAATCCTAAATCAACAATCCCATATCGTGTGAGTTCAACTACAATAACTCTCTGCTTCTGTTTAGTTATGTTTCAAACTAGTCTTTCCAGAGTTTATGCGTATTGTGATAATATACGTTCTCAATAATGTATACCAGTAATAATAACATTCATTAATCCATAATCATTAACAATTACCATATCAGGTCTTAACAGTACAATCAAACATGTACGGACAGACCCAAGATACGGTGATGTTACAATTATGAAGGATGTAAGATAGATGCAAAATCCACAACTGGTGGTACACAATTTTTAGGGGAACGATTAGTTTCTTGGCAGTGTAAAAAGCAAACATCTGTGGCTACTTCAACTTGTGAAGCTAAGTTTGTCGCTGCTACCAGTTTTTTTCACAAGTATTGTGGATATAACAACAAATGAGAGACTATGGTTTGAATTATCTTTAAACCCCAATTCATGTTGATAATGCGTGTAGGACCAAATAGGAGCTCGGAAACAATCCGATTCCAACGTAAATCTGCTTGACAGCCTCTGGAATAGTGCGGAATCCTATTCTAGGGTTTTCCAATCGAAATCAACAGCAACTGTGGTGAATCGAGTGTGTAGAATCAACGTGCGAGTGAGAATCGATCACCACGGGTTGAGAATCGAAGTTGGACGTGAAGAATAGCTCAAAACTTCAAGGGTTTGACACCAGAGTGCACTGGGAAGAATGAGGACTCGGAAAAGTTAGGTTTGAAATGATTTGAACATGCATTTATAGACTGTAGTCATTCGGCCGAATGAGTGGCCGAAACAACTCATTTGGCAAATGACTATGTCGAATAGACAAGTCAGTCGAATAAGTCATTCGGCGAATGGCTCATTCGCTGAGTATAGTCATTCGCTATTCTCATTCGGCGAATGACTTCATTCGTTAGAGTCATTCGCCCTAATGAGTCATACTCATACTCAAATATTAATTAATCAATTCAAACAATCATATAATCAATATTAAACATTAAGAACAATGTATAAAGACAACTTCCATTAATATAACTTTAATCTTTACATGATGATTAGTACAAAATTGAACTAGGGACATTAAGTGCATCAACAAACTCCCCCTTGGACCTAGTTCAGCTCTTGGAAGTGTCTTTCTTGAAATATTTCTCAGTAATAGCTTTCCAGTTAGCTCCAGCATGAACCTTTACGCGTATGCAGATTCAGATCACTCTCAATGACTGAAGTGTCTGTTCCATGTCCTGTACATCGAAGAAAATCTGATGACGATACAGTGCTATAACATCTTTGTGGGACAAGTTAGTCAACCACATTGGCTCAAAATTACGTATTGTCTCCCACTTCTTATCTTTGCATAAAACTATCATAGCTTCTCCAGTATGCCCGTCATAATACCATCATCGGAAGCCTTCCATAAAATCCTGACGCATCTTCCTCAAAGGAATCTTCTTCAAGACTTTAGGAGGAAGCCACTTCAGGATAACTGTATGCTTTCGGGTGTCTCCATCAATATCTGCCAGATAATAACGTTCAGGCTGTTGGGGCTGAAAGGTCACCCATCTCTTTCTGTACTCATACTGAATTTGCCGAGAGAATCAGGCAGACATCCCTGAATCTTCACTGTACAGCATCTTTAGACGTGCTAATTGATTGACTTCAAAGCCTGGCAACGTCTTAAAGTCATGGGGATGCTTGAAATAATAAATTCCTTTCTCTCTCTTCACCGCATAGCACCCTAGATCATGAAAGTATGCCCAGCTCAGAATTTGACCTCTAGCCTTGTAGCCTTTGGTTCTGTAGACTTTCTTGTGTGTAGCTGGCAACTTCATGGTGCTTTCTTTCTTGAGAACCTTCCAGTAGGCTTCCCGTTCCTCTTTTCTCTTCTTTTGATCATCAGTTTCGGCTTTGCTAACCTCAACTTTTTCTTCTAAGTATCGGATCAGTAGATCTTCAGTAGCTGGATCAAACTGATCAGTAAATGTGGGAAGCTCTTCCTCAGCTGATGTATACTTTGGATACTCCTCCTCGGTTATGCCCTCCAGAATGACCTCATCAATGTCATCAAAAGGTTCTGGAGATGGTTCATCAAACACTGGTACAGAAGAATCATCAGTAACAACCTCATCTGGATTGAGCCTGAACAGTTCTGCAATTTGCTCCTTAGATAGGCAATGAATGATTTCTCCCTCCTCCTTGTCATAGCTAACTGAGTGCTGTATAATGCCTTGAGCGTCAAGAATCATAGTGAGAGTCTCGTCCAATTGACGTCTCACAGGCACAGCTTCTACTTCCTTAGTAGCATCAGGTTCAGCAGTCTTTGTGGGAGAAGATGGAGGAGGAGCCTGTTTCTTCTTGTCGTTGGCACTCTTGGACCGAATCTCCGATGTAGAAGGGGTTGATCATCATCGTCATCATCATCATCAGTACTTGATGAACCAGAAGACCCACTTCCAGATCCGTCCTTAACATCATCACCTGATTCATCATCATTCTCTGAATCCTCATAATCGACCTTTTCCTCCTCAGACTCTTCTTCTTCTTCATCATCTTCTTCTTTGTCTGATTCATCGGAATTAGCAACAGTGCCTTCAATCCTGGGAATGCTATCCTTGAGACTGTCAAGCTCATTAGTTAGTCTAGCATTCTCAGTCTCTAAGGACAGGATCCGGTCACTGAAATCAGTGACAGTTAATGCCAACTGATGATGCTCATCAATATATTTCAGCAACTGTTCTTCTTGCTGGGCTGATCTGGCTCTGAGTTCTGCTCTCTGATCCGCAGCTTGAAGCAATAGTGCATCCTGATCTGTTATCCTCTGAGTAAGTTGAGCGATAACCAGATCTTGCTCTCTACTCTTCCTTTCCTGTTCCATATTCCTCTCCATCAGTCTCAGTACCATACTGTTTAGTGTGCTCAGCTGATCAACAACTGAAACAGTAGGTATAGACATGTCAGCCCGTGAGATGAAGGGACCAGCAGAAGCAGTAGAGAATATGGGAGCCTGAGTCATAGAGGTGGTCAGAGGGGCCGTGGTAGCACGAACATGAGTAGCCCTTGACCGTGTCAGTGAAGAAACTGAGACAGCTGCTACTGATGTGACAGTAGTTGTAGCAGCTGTCGTCAGTTCTGACCTCCTCTGGAAAGAAAACCTAGATCTCTTTCCTCTCCCAGCCCGAGAAGATGTAGGTTGTATAGCAGCAACAGACATAGCTGCAGTAACAGGTGCAGAAGACCGAGGAGGTGGAGAAAGATCAAACTCTGGAATAAATAAAGGATCAGTAACCTCCTCCATCTCTGCTTCACTCCTCTTCCTTTTCCTCTTTCTCATTCTCCCCCCAAGCCAAAGAGTCTCAAACTCCTCATCAGGTGTATCCTCTGAATCAGGACTACCAGCCTCATCAGCACCAGATCCACCTTCATCTTCACTTGAGTCCTCTGACTCATCTTCATCTGCTGCAGATGTAGTGACTGTAGTATCAAGAGGAATAGACACTGTGGAGGTTGTAGTCGTCAAGAAATCCAACTCCATCATTGAATCAATGTCAACTTCTTCATCTGTAGCTATAGATGTGTTGACTGCAACACCAGCAGTCACATCACCAGCTTTAACCATGCTAACTTGAGCAGTAGTAACAATCTCACTAACACTGGTACTCACATCAACAATGCTCACGGATATAGTGCTCACACCCACTGAGCTCTCACCACCACCACCACTTCTTCCACCAGCATCTCTAACACCTGCACCAGTATCATCATCATCCTCATCATCACTAGGCACAACTATGTCCTCCACCTCAGAATCAGAGTCATCATGCCTCCATCTCCTACCAGGTGGAGCAATATAATCTGGCTTCAAAAGATGACCAAACAATGATCGTAGAGTGGGCTTCCTGTCTTTTCCTCTGTATGACATTATTCTGTTGAGAGTAGTGTCATTCATGTGTTCCAGCTTAATAATATCAGCATTGATCTTCGGCAAGTCAGGTAACTGTGCATCTATCAACTGTTGCAGGAACCTCGGGTACATCAGGAATTTCTTGTCTCCCTTCAAAGCTACGTTCTCCTTCATGTGAGTGAAAACCATCTCAGAGAAGTTGAATGGTCTGTTCAGCACAAGTGCAACAAAGGCACACTGTATGGTCTCTCGCATGTCATCAAATCCTCCTCTCCTGGATCCAAGACAGTGAATCAGAACATGAGCAAGATACTTAAACTGCGGAGACATATAAGCTTTGTTGAGAATCCCAGCTCCTAGATCTCCCTCATACTTGCATCTCATAAAGCAGCCGCGAACTAGGTAGCGATCTAACAAATAAAGCTGATCAGGAGAATCCTGAAAACCACAAATTCTCCTGATGTGCTCGGCTGAAATGACCACATCATGTCCAAGAACCTTCCCTCTGATCACTGGAGGTTCAGCCTCACAATCGATATCTGCCGAAGCCCAGAAATCCTGTTGATGCGATTGATATGGCACATGTATAGTGGAGATGGCTGTAAAGATCCTCGAACGCCTGAGAAAGGTAATAATCTCAGTGTAGAGCTTTGCGTTCGGAGTGGTAAGATCAAGATGTGCGCATATGTTGTTCTTCGTCACTGATTTATATCCAGCCATTCTGAAAATCAGAGAAATACAAATGTCAGAACATTTCAGTTTCTCAATAGTATCGAATCAGAACAGTTAACAGAAAGATCAATTTGGCCGAATGTTATTGATTTGGCCGAATGACAGGTCATTCGCCGAATGAGTCATGCTTCGAAGGAAGTCATTCGCCGAATGAGTCATGCTTCGAACGAAGTCATTCGCCGAATCAGTCATGCTTCGAACGAAGTCATTCGCCGAATCAGTCATGCTTCGAACGAAGTCATTCGCCGAATGAGCCATGCTTCGAACGAAGTCATTCGCCGAATGAGCCATGCTTCGAACGAAGTCATTCGCCGAATGAGCCATGCTTCGAACGAAGTCATTCGCCGAATGAGACATTCGCCGAATGAGTCATGCTTCGAATGAAGTCATTCGCCGAATGAGACATTCGCCGAATGGCGTCATTCGCCTGTCTTTTGAAATTCAAACTCCAATTTTCAAAAATTCAAATCAGTCCATAAAAATCAAATATACATGTTCAGAATCGACTGATTAACAAGTTTAAAACAACACATATTTGATTTTAAGTCCATTTTGATAGTTTATTACAAGGGCGAAAAGAAAAACCCTAAAACCCTAAAATTTGTTCGGATTTTGATGATTTCATGGTCCAAACTTGATGATATTCGATCCCAATGTACCTGATATGACAATAAAAAAGACTATCAGTGGTTGGGTGAGTAGGAATAACGAGAAAAAAATCGACCGAAGAAAGAAGTTTTTCCGGCGAATGTAAACACACAGTAGGGGCGAAAGAGAATTTTGGCGAATGAGGTAGTTTGTCCGAATTACTGTTTATATAGGGTCCCACATTAGCCCAATGTGAATGCCGAATGAGTCATTCGACATTTCTTCATTCGCCGAACGTGACTGACGAATGGGTCATACGGCATGAGTCATTCGCCGAATGAGTATGACGAATGGGTCATTCGTCACAAGTCATTCGCCTAATGAGACTGATTCTGTCATGAGTGATTCGGTCGAATGACTCATTCGTCGAATGGAGTCATTCGGCCGAATAAGGGAATCTCACACTTCATTCGGACGAATGAAAATTTTCACTCTCAAAACACAAGATAATTAAAAAATTAACATTTTAATCAGTCAAACAGATACCCTTTATGAAGATATGTCTGGTTGGTTCAGGATTCAGATAGGACAGACATCTGAACCTACAAATGATCATTTAAACTAAAATGGAAAATAGAAAATCTTTTTGTACTTTTCTGAAACAAAATACGACTGTACAACTAGCAACTAAATACAAAGAAACACATGTTTTTGTGAGAAGTCTATTGAGAAAGTAACACATACACCTAATTACATCAAATCAGCTTCACTGAATGTTTCACTTCAAACACACTTGTCCTATAATCATGATTACTGATATATTTGTCCAATTTTAAACCTGATTTTACATAACTTCTAAACAAGATTTATGATCACTCATGTTTTCTGATTGCGTTACCCATTTCATTTTACCATTTAAAGATCAAAATCAGTTTATAACTCATTTCAGCATATCTTAATACCAGTCATCATAAATTCTATAAGGTTCCAATTTTATTATCTTTTTGTATTTTTCTTGTTCTATCCAAATGGACGGCTTCAGCTAGATTCGTCCCAGCAATATGGCACGTGTATGGAATCGAACTTATTTTGTTTAAGTTTTTCTCAAGCTTAATGCCAGCTTGCTTTGATTTTTCTTCAAGCTTAATACCAGCTTGTTTTTGTTTTTCTTCAAGCTTAATACCAGCTTGTTCTTCTTTTTGTTCAAGCTTAATACCAGCTTGTTTTTGTTTGAAACCTCATTTGATTCTATGATGACCGGTGTATGCTTGATTTGAGTCAAAAACTATTTTTCACTCAACTGGTTTTCTGAAACGGATCCCACCAATCAAACTTTCAAAGTCATCACAAATTGTCTATCCATTTTGTAATATCGGCCTATCAGTACATCACATTATATTTCTCATGTGTTTTCAGCTTTCACATTCACTTTAGCTTCTATGACATGATAGATTAATGTATTACTTTCTTAAAAAAAACTTTCTCATTTTTCATAATTTTTTTTAATGTTTTTGGTTTTTCAAATTTTTTAATGTTTTTGGTTTTTCAAATTTTTTAATGGTTTTGGTTTTTCAAATTTTTTAATGTTTTTGGTTTTTCAAATTTTTTAATGTTTTTGGTTTTTCAAATTGCATACTTTTTCTCCACCTAAAAACCTAAAACATAAAATCTTTTTGTATTTTTGTTTAGAATAATGAAATAACAGAAATACTGAATTAAAAGAAATAAGAGAAATAAATAAGAAAAACGATGATCATTTGTTAGATTCAGATGAAGATAGAACTTCATCCTTTTGGAAAACACCATTAGCCGATAACAGATATAAAAATCTGGGTTTATCAAAGCTTTTGTGAAAAGATCGGCTTTCTGGTGATCAGTGTGAATTTTAACAACATCGATTAATTTCTTTTCAAAGCAATCACGTATGAAGTGATATTTAATGTCGATGTGTTTTGTTTTCGAGTGCTGAACAGGATTTTTAGTGATAGCTATGGCAGCAGTGTTATCAACATATATAGGAGTGTTAGAAAAATGTAACCCATAGTCCCTGAGTTGCTGTTGGATCCAGATGATCTGAGAACAACAACTAGCAGCAGCAATGTATTCAGCTTCACAGGTTGAAGTAGACACCGACGTCTGCTTCTTGCACTGCCAGGTAACTAATCGGGTTCCAAAGAACTGACATCCCGCAGATGTTGATTTGAAATCTCTCTTGCAACCACCATAATCCGAGTCACTGTATGCAGTAAGTTCAAAATTATCAACATTAGGGTACCATAAACCAAGATCTGGTGTACCCTTCAGATAACGCATAATCCTCTTGACAGCAATGAGATGAGAGACTCTTGCTTTAGACTGATAACGTGCACACAAGCATGTGGCAAACATGATGTCTGGCCGAGAAGCAGTAAGATACATAAGAGATCCAATCATTCCTCGGTACAGAGTGGCATCAATTAACTCCCCCTTTTCATCTGGTGTAATCCCGTGATTGACAGCCAGTGGGGTACCAGCAGGCTTTGCATCAGACATACTGAATCGGCTCAGAATGTCACCAACGTATTTGGTTTGATGAATGAAAATCCCTGCCTCAGACTGATCCACCTGTAGTCCTAAGAAAAATTTCATTTCTTCCATGGAGCTCATCTCAAACTTCTCTTTCATAACCTTCTCAAAATCTTTGCACAGACTATCATTTGTAGAACCGAATATAATGTCATCCACATAAACTTGCACTAAGAGTAAATCACCATCTTTTTCTCGAATGAACAATGTACAGTCAATGACACCTCTTCTGAACCCGTTGTTCAGAAGATGAGTAGATAGTGTCTCATACCATGCTCGCGGAGCTTGATGCAATCCATATAAGGCTTTGTGTAGCTTGTAGACTTGGTCTCAATGCAATGGATCTTCAAACCCGGGAGGTTGACTGACATAGACCGTCTCACTGATCTCACCGTGAAGGAATGCACTCTTGACATCCATTTGATAAACTTTAAACTTCTTAAAGGATGCATATGCCAAGAAGATACGAATTGCTTCAAGTCGAGCGACCGGTGCAAACACTTCATTGTAGTCCAAGCCTTCTATCTGTCTGAATCCCTGAACAAACAGACGTGCCTTGTCTCGAACAATGATGCCATGATCATCTTTCTTGCAACGAAGAACCCACCTAGTGCCAATGACTTTTGCAACTTTTGGTCTGTCAACAAGTTGCCAGACACCTAACTTTTTAAATTGCAGCAGTTCTTCTTGCATGGCATCTACCCATGATTGTTCTTTTAAAGCCTCAGTGACAGTTCGGGGTTCCACCTGAGAGATAAAACAGGAATGAGCACAAAAGCTTACATCTGCAAAATCAAGAATGTCAGCAAGTCCCCCTGAAGAAAGCTGAGTTCTAGTTTTTACTCCATCTAATGGAGTCCCAATTATGTTTTCTTGAGGATGAATACGATTGATTCTTCCAACTGGATGGGGAGGAATCTCAATCTGTGGATATAGACAGTTCAAATTCAAATCCTCAAGATCTGGTACAAGATCATTAACATTTTGTCCTGGGGCAACTGTTGGAGCAGAATTATCATCAGTGTCTGAGCTGTCATCATTTGCCTGTATAATGGGAACTGTAGTGGATGAAGGTGGTACGGGATCATTAGGTGCATTTTGTACATCATATAACATTTGAACCGCAACATCTTCATCTGAATACATGGGAGGCATATTGAATGAATCAAAAAGATCTGAATAATCAAACATCCAGTTTGGCCCTTTTCCTGGTGGAGGCATAGAATATTTCTGCACATCAACATGGTACCACTCCTCAACATTCTATGTTGATCTATTATAAACCCTTTTTATTTGGAGTACTATACCCAAGAAAATATCCTTCTTCCACCTTTTCATTGAACTTGCCCTGCTCATGTTTCTTAAGCATAGTGCATGGTGCACCAAAATGTTCAAGATACTTAAGATTAGGCTTTCTGTTATGAAGCAGTTCAAAGCAAGTTTTCCCATGTCTCTTCACTATCAAAACCCGATTCAAAGTGTAACAAGCATTTGCTACAGCCTCATTCTAGAATTGAACTGGAAGAGAAGAGTCAGCAAGCATCGTCCTAGCAGCCTCAATCAAAGTCCTGTTCTTTCGCTCATCAACTCCATTCATTTGCGGAACATAAGGGGCACTGAATTGTTGAACAATTCCCTTTGAATTGCAAAATTTTCCATGTTATGGTTTTTGAATTCTGTTCCGTTGTCTGTTCTGAGTATTCGAACCTTGAGCTTATAAAGAGATTCAAGTTTGGTAACCAATACTTGAATACAATCAAAAGTTTCAGATTTCTCCTTTAGAAAGAACACCCAATAGTATCTGGAAAATTCATCAGTAATGACAAGACAGTATTGATCTCCAGCTATACTCTTACGACTAACAGGACCAAAAAGATCCATATGGAGAAGCTCAAGTGGAACAGTGATTGAGTGATACTTCTTTGGTTTGTGAGACTGCTTGACTTGCTTGCTCTTTTTGCAGGATACACAGATATCAAACAGCTTGAAATTCTTCAGACTAACCCCTTCAACCAGATTGTTGTGTACCAGGTGATTCATCTTGCGTAGAATCAAATGACCCATCCTCTTATGCCAAAGTATTGAATCTTTCTCAGTTGCCTTTGTCATAAAACATGAAGCTGTGGAGGATGTTGTTGAAGCTGTGGCCATGTTAATTACATACAAGTCTTGCTTTCTGGGAGCTGACAATAAGATCCAATCTTCAAGGATAACCACACCTTCTTTAAAAATGTAGCATTTTGAGTCATCAAAGAGAACCTTGTACTGTTTATCACAAATCTGTGATACAGAAAGAAGATTATTCTCAAATTGCTTGACATATCTGACTCTGTCAAATGTAACTTGCCCATTTGATAACATTCCCTCTCCCATGATAAAACCACCTTTGTCACCCGCAAAAGTTACATATCCACCATGAACAGATTGAACATTTGAGAGCAGACAGATATTTCCAGTCATATGCCTTGAAGCCCCACTATCGACAATCCAAGAGCTGTTTAGAGCAGCTGTTGGGGCATTCTGCACAAAAATAAGACAATTAGTTTAATTTGGGAACCCAAGCCTTTACAGTCTTGGGTTGACCCAATGAGTCTCGGATCATAACATCGATCCATTTACCATCTGAAACAGCCTTGTCTGAAGTGGGTCAAACTGAAGTCTCAGACTTTACTTTCCAGATTGCATTTTTACTGAAAGAATTTTTCAGATAAATGGATGATGATTTAACTTGATCAACATTTACCATCTTGGGAACATTCAAGTTCACCAGTTTCCCTTTACCCTTGTCCAAATATTTAAGCTGGTTTGGTTGTTTGGGTTTTGTCTGAATTGACTTGGATTCAGATTTGACAGGTTTAACAAAAATCTGATTTTGTTTTTTGGGTGGTGCAACCTTTGGTCTGATCAACTGTGGGCAAGATCTAACAAAGTGCCCAGATGCACCACACTCAAAGCAAACCGCTTCTCCCTTTTAAGAAAATGTTTTAATTCACAAAAAGATTGCCTTTTTGGTTTGAAAACATTTGTTTTAGGCATGTTCTGATTAAAACCCAAACCTTTTTTCCCATTTGGAACAAGATTGTCGAACTTGTTCAACACACAAGCTTCATTTTCTTTTGAAGCTTTCACAAAACCTAAGGCTTGATATATTTTTGAAGAGGAGATTGGGTCACCCTTTTTGATAACAGGGAGTGGATTCTGAGCAGTAACACAATCAGATGAATCATCAGATTCATCCTCAGAATCTGAAACCCAATCCTCTACAAGTCCATCCACCGAAGATTCTTTTGACAAAGAGGAACCTTCATCAGTAATCATCCCAATCGGATCAATTACTAATGGAGTTATAACTTGAAAATCTTTAACATCTTTGTCATTTGGTGAATTGAAAAAGCTGTTTAAGATTGGTGGAGGACATCTTTGATAACTCATAGTTCCCTTACCCTTATGATCAGCTTCTTTGCTCATCATGTGCTCAATGATATAAGATGCACTCTCATAGCTCTTAAGCTTTTGTCCTAGGGTCTCATAATCACACTCAACCATTGCTGACTTCTTCTTTACCTCATTAATGGTATTGAGATAAGAAGTTATAGCATCTTGCTTGTTAAGAACAGCAATCTCAGCCTCATGAAGTTGTCTATTTAAAAGTTCAATTTTAGCTTGAACATCTTTTTCATTAGCTTTTAAAACTTTGTTAGCATCAATACACTGGTTGAGATCACTGATCAAAGCAGCATTGTGGTTTTGATAGGAAAGGACCTTGCTTTTAAGATCAACACAATTAAAACAGATAGAACAAGAAGATGAACAATCACCAGAATCCTGATCAGACTGAGAAGTTGCAGCAGGAGTAGCAGATGAGTTTACCATCAAGGCAAACTGAGTAGGAGATTCTTCAACATCAGCATCAGACTCAGATTGAGTGTCAGAATCAGTCAAGCTTTCAGACTCTGATCCAGATGTTTCTTCTGTCTTGAGCTGTGCTCCTTCAGCAGTACTCTCTTCATGTAGATCATCTGTCTTCTGGATCTCAGCAACACATGCTTTATCTTGTCCCCCTTGTTCAGAATTGAATCTGAAATCCCAATTTTCACCTTTATCCTGCTGAACCATCAAAGCTTTACTTGCATTTGAAGAACTAGTCTGAGCAGGAGAATCAATAGGGACACGTCTTCTTTTTGTATTTGCTGCAAAAGACTTCTGATGATGAAAAGGATTCTTGTTTCCTGCTTTCTTTGGATGTTTGCATTGCCTAGCAAAGTGACCTTTTTCTCCACAATTGTGACGTGTGACTGATGCCATGTCAAAACCAAACTTAGACTCCTTGTTTAAGTTGATGTCTTTACCAGTCCTTTTGACAAACTCCTTAGCTCTCCTCACAGCACTTGCCAAAGCCCACATAATATCAATCCTTTCCATATCATCTGGATCTATCTGAGAATAGTCATCATTTGTCAGATAAGGATTGTCAATCTATCATGCTACCAGTCCATCATAAGAACTAACCAAAGTAGACAAAAGACCCATATGCTCTTTAGCAATCTCAACTGTAACTTTATCAAAATTCTCTGTCTTTAGACTTGTGACTGGTTGATGATGTTCTTTCTGAGAACTTGAAGAGGATGATGAATGACTGAAAAGAATTTGATTGGAAGATGGAGCTTCAGTGGTCTGAGAAACAAATGCAGTCTTTAGTGGAGCATGAGAAGAGGCTTTCTCTACAGTAGGTGTAGAGTAGTACAATGAAGGATCCTGAACTTGAGCAACCCTTTTAGCTTTCCACTTGTTCTCAATTTCCTGTTCCTTTAATTTCTGGATAAAATCATTGATATCCATGTGTGACATCATCTCATTCTGTTTAAGTACCATCAAAAATGATTCCTATTTTGGAGGAAGAGCACCTACTAAACACTGAATCTTCTCCTGAGTAGTAGTCTTGACTTCATGATTAAACAACTCACTCAAGAGATGGTAAAATCTAGCAATCAAATCATCCAATGATTCATTCCCCACATACATAAAGCTGTTGAATTCCTTCCTCAATGCCTTTGACTTGATGTTCTTCAAAGCATCATTTCCCTCGTATCGCTATTGTAAAGCATCCCACAGATATATAGACGATGTAAACTGTCTGAACTGATGGAAGATATCAGTAGCAATGGATTGAGATAAAATGGCATAAGCTTTCTTCTCATAATCATAAAGCTTCCTTTGAGGCTCAGTCATCCGTGTGACTAGCATAGGAGTTCCATCTTCATTAAGAGGCCTCAGATATCCTCCTTCAATCATCATCCATAAATTGGTATCCACTCCATTGATGTGAATCTCAATCCGATACTTCCAGTGTGGTAATCGTCTAAAGATAGCAACTTGGGAGCCTTGTTAGAGTTTCCTGTCTCAGTCTCAGTCAACAATAGTGTCTGAATGCGGTGGTTCTGGTTCGCCATAAATGCTAAGTCTTCCATTTGATCAAAAACAACAATATTTAACACTTAGAAAAATTTTCTAACTGACTACCGAATGAAAATCCTTGGGGCGAATGTCGGGGCCCGAATGAGTTAATTGTGGCGAATGAAAGACTGAGTATGACTGTTAGGGCGAAAGAACCTATTCGGCGAATGAAGTGTCGAATCAAGCTATTCGCCGAATGAGAACTAAGAATAAGGCTATTCGCCGAATGAGTAACACGAATGGAGCTATTCGGCGAATGAGAATGGGGAATGATGCTATTCGGGCGAATGAGGCTGATTCGGCCAAACCTATTCGGCCGCCATGCTCATTCGGCCAATCTGAGGGTTTTTGCAACAAAAATCGCGATAACTTGAGATTTTGACCAGATCTAAGTACCAAATTTGGTACAGAACATCATGAGATGATAATGAACAAATTGGGATAAACGATTTGACAAAACAACCACACACACCCACGGATTTTCAGTGAAACAGTGACATGAAGGACAAGAAACTTAGGGTTTTTGCAGATCTGGAACGAATAATCAAAGATATGATGATTTGGATTGAAAATCAAGCAGAATCAAGAGCCAAAGCTCTGATACCACTTTGTAGGACCAAATAGGAGCTCGGAAACAATCCGATTCCAAGGGAAATCTGCTTGACAGCCTCTGGAATAGTGCGGAATCCTATTCCAGGGTTTTCCAATCGAAATCAACAGCAACCGTGGTGAATCGAGTGTGTAGAATCAACGTGCGAGTGAGAATCGATCACCACGGGTTGAGAATCGAAGTTGGACATGAAGAATCGCTCAAAACTTCAAGGGTTTGACACCAGAGTGCACTGGGAAGAATGAGGACTCGGAAAAGTTAGGTTTGAAATGATTTGAACATGTATTTATAGATTGTAGTCATTCGGCCGAATGAGTGGCCGAAACAACTCATTCGGCGAATGACTATGTCGAATAGACAAGTCAGTCGAATGAGTCATTCGGCGAATGGCTCATTCGCTGAGTATAGTCATTCGCTATTCTCATTCAGCGAATGACTTCATTCCTTAGAGTCATTCGCCCGAATGAGTCATACTCATACTCTAATATTAATTAATCAATTCAAACAATCATATAATCAATATTAAACATTAAGAACAATGTATAAAGACAACTTCCATTAATATAACTTTAATCTTTACATGATGATTAGTACAAAATTGAACTAGGGACATTAAGTGCATCAATAATGAGGTTGCTATTGCTACTACAAAAAATCCAGTGTATCATTCGCGTTCTACACATATTGATATTATGTTTCATTTCATACGCGATTGCTATGAAAAGAAACTTATTAATATGGTAAAGATACATACAAATGAGTAACGAGCAGACCTTCTCACCAAGGCTTTTGATAAAAAATCGTTTTAAGTATTTACTCAAATTAAATCGCATTCGGGTCATGGGTGAAGTTATTTCAAATCAACTTCCTTCATAGTCAATTTTATTGAATTAACATCAAGTATTTTTATTTGTTTTGTGTTTTAGTTTTTAGGGGGAGAAAATTTGGAAAATTCAAAAACATTTGAAAAATCAAAAACACAAAAACATTAAAAAAATTAAAATTTTGAGAAATTGATTCGACCTAATGAGAACTGATAGCACATTGTAGCAATCGGAAGCATATATGTATCATACTAGAATTTAAACATAAAGAGCATTTAAAATTACTTAGTATGATATGGTGATTGGTTTTTAACTTAGTTGAGATAACATTTGACAAAATTTTGATTATATTTTGTGAGAAACAGTTGCTTAGAACACAGTTCTTAGCTTTGTCCTAAATGAGTGATTGTTATTTTTACAATATGTTTCTTGAACAAAAATTTATTAATTTACTAGTTTTGATCATGTGTTCAATTTTAAAAGAAATTCTAAATTTTGTTTTTCCTTTGTTTTAGTTTAAAGCTGAAACATTCTCTGTGTATACTTACGTATCGACCTGATTGTTATAGCTTTAAACAATTCAAATTTGTTTTCTTGGTTTGATTAAGTTTTGGACAATCTCTGTGTATATGAGAATATCGATCTCATTGTTAAAATCTTAATCTTAAATTATTGTTTGGTTCATTTTCAGGATCATCTGAGCATACGAAAGTATCAACCTTGATTTCAAGATTTTGAACAATTTCAATTTGTTATACATTTTGTTGTTTTTCAAAAGAAATTCTATTTTGTTTTTACATGATCAAGCTAGTTTAAATTGTATTAAATTGTTTCAAGGACATTATTGTTTGTTTAGTTATTCACAAAACAGGGATGTGTTCAAGTAAATGGAGAACATAAAGTATTTGATGGTTTTGTTTTCAATTGATATTTTAACTAAGTAATTAAATTTAAAGTGGATGTATATACTGGCAATCATCTTTGAATTGTAATTTGTTAATAAATATATTCATTAATTCAATCAGGTGTGTTGATGATTGTAATACAATATGATCTCATGTCTGGATCTTTCTCACCCAACATATGTGTTTGTTTCATGATTAGGTTCATTACATTTGTAGTATGTTTGAAATAAAATTTAAAAAATACAAAAAGATATTTGGTATATATCTGATGTTAAATCAATAATTTTTGATTATTTGTTTTAACTCTGAAACATTAAAACATTGGTTTGTTTGAAAATTTAAATAAAATTGATTTTTGAAAAGGTTTGCTTGGAGGTTCGTTTGATAGGTTTGTGAGGAGGTTCGTTTATCAGGTTTGCTTAGAGGTTCGTTCAACAGGTTTGTTGAAAGGTTCGCTTAAAAAGGTTTGTTTGAAGGTTCGTTCAAAGGTTTGTTGATAGGTTCGTTCAACAGGTTTGTTTGAAGGTTTGTTCAAAAAGGTTTGTTCATAGGTTCATATAAATGCAAAGGTTCATGACTCAGCTTCATCACATTCATTAGATACACAACCACGAACCTTCACACTTTGATTTTGATTTTTTTGATTTTGGATCTCTCAGAATCTTTGCCGTATATCATTAGATTCGGAATTGTCTTGTGATTCTAAATAGGTAAATAGATTGGATTTTGACCGGCTAGATTTGCATAAATTTTGATTTTTATGTTTAGTTAGTCGAACCTAAACTCATGGATTGAAATCTGTTTAAATCTAAATTTGAGAGAAATTGCTTTCATTAAAGTTGTTAATATGTGAATGGCGAACCTATGGGTATAATTTGTTTAATCTATTTCATAGATATGGATTTTGAATTTAAACTGGAACACGTTCGTTTGAATTAATACAGGTTCGTTGATTTGAATAGGTTCGTTTGAACTTAAAAGGTTCGGGCCGAACCACTTCAAATTATTGAACCGAACCTTGGATGGTCAAAGGATTGTTTAAATATAAGGTTCGTTCATTTATAGATTCATGATTTTTAAACAGGTTTGTCTTGTAGATAGGTTCGTCTAAACTAGGTTCGGCACAGGGGGTTCGCTGGTTTCATACTTAGAAATTTTTTTAAATTTTTGTTTTTTTTTTAATTTTTTAATTGGTGTTTGTTTGTTTTGTTTGTAGGGATGGCAAATCTAACCTTTGGTGATAAACACAATCTATGAGCTTATCTGGATCCAACGACGAAGAATGGCAAGAAGTTTAGACCGATGATCGAGTTTTTGAGAAGATCAAGGATATATTATGCTATCTCCAACTCATGTCACATCTATAGATCACATATTCGGAGTTTCTGGGAGTCAGCTAGACTGATTACTATGGATGATTCTTATGTGATTGAAGCTAATGTGCTAGGACAAGCTATTAGGATTACTGAAGCTGATATTAGGAGAGTGTTGTAGTTTGGTGGTGAACCTGCAGGAATGACTTTGATTCCTGAAAGGTGTATCAAGGGATGCTTCATGAGGATCAGATATTTTGGAGTGTATAGTGAGTATTCAATCAAGAAAGGCAAGTTGCCTTTACAGTACAAGTTTCTAGCTCATGTACTTCTTCATTGTCTCAGCATGAGGAAAGGTACTTTTGATGAGTTGAGAGATTTGATGAGGTCTGCTATGGTGGCTTCGATTCTGAGCAAGCCATTCAACTTTTCTGCAATGATCTTTAGATACTTGTCAGACAACATTACCAAGGCTAAAGATAGATTCCTTATGTATCCCAGATTCATTCAGATGTTGATTGATGAGAGATTTCCAGAAAAGAATTTGCCAAGGGTTGCATCTGATATTCTCAAGCTAAAGCATATGACTGATTCCAGTGTTGGACAAATTAAGATTTATCAGAAGAACACTGATGAGATTCTAAAAAAAGATGTGATTTGTCATTGTGCTAGAGCTAACTATGTTGCTCCATTGGATGATGCTTAGAGACACGAAGATTCAAACTCAAAAATGTAAGCAAATGGATGATGATGATGATTATCAACAAGCACCACCTCCTCCTCAAGATCCACAAGCTAGACAGTCTCAAGCTCAATCTTCTCAATCACATCAACAATCACATCAACAATCACAAGAACCAGTACAAGAAACACCAAGCATAACTCCTACTACATTTGTACCTCTTCAAGTCATTTATCCAGATCAACAAGATGCTCAAAGACAAGCAGATGCTACTGCTTCTTCTCCACATGTTGATGCTGAAGATGTTGATGCTGAAGATGTTGATTGTGAAGTAGATTAAGAATCTAATGATTCAGAGATGGAAATAGTTCAAGTTGGAAACAGAATGGTGAGGAGATTGAAGAGAAGGCCAACACAACAACAGAATGTAGAAGAAAGAGAAACAAGAAATGATCATAACTTTACAGTTGATGAACCAAAGACATCAAGGCCAAACAAGAAGAAGAGGATGGCTAAGGTGACTAAAAAGAAGAAATCAAGGACTCCAAGGATTATAGTATTTTCTCCTGTGACTACATCTTCTACACTTGCTTCCATTTGTGTATCCGTACCAGTTTCTATTGCTACAACTGTTCAAGAAGCTGATGTTTCTACTTCTCAAGTTCATGTTCATACAAAAACTTTTATGCCTAATCCTAATTATGTAAATGTTGAATCATTCATGCCTTCATTTTTGAAAGCTACAACAGTTACAACATCATCCCAAGAAACTTCTACTTCTAGAGTTGATTCTATGTTTGAAGGATTGGATGATCTAGACTTAAATTTATGTTTGTATTATGATGATTCTGAGTTGTGAAGAAGGATTTCTATTCTATCACAAGCGTTTGTTATATACAAGAAGTAGAAGGAGAAAGCTGAAACTGAAAGACCATCTTCATGAAGTCAAACTGACATGGATGTGATGAGAAGCCATATTGCTCAATTACAAAAGTGGAGAGAAGAGGACGTACAAGATAAGAAGATAATGAATGAAAGGATTGTGTCTTTAGAGAAGTTGGCCAAAAAACAGAATGATCAGATTGTTGAGTTAAAGAAAGAAAATTAAATGTTGCAGCAAAGGATGAATGATATTCAAGTCAAAGTTAGTCATTCTGAGACTCAGGCTGAAGATAATGGAAGAGTTCATATTTCGGAAGTTGCTAGTGTTGATCCAGTTTATGTTAACATTGATGAATAAGAAGAAGAAGAAAAGGTTGATTATGAGGACTCTGACTTTGATGAAGATTCAGGCTTTAATGCATTTAATGAAGATGGTGGAAATGATGATGATGATATGACTAGAGTTGGAGGTTCAAGTCTATTGAATTCTATTACTGGAGCTATAGTGATCTATCAACCATCTGGAATTTCATTTAATGCAAATCATGTTTCTTCTGTTTCCTCTGATAAAGTCAAAGATAGTGAAGCAATGGAGATTGAAGATTTGACAGAGTTGGAGTATCCAAAGCTAGTTGTTGATAATTCATTACCAACATTTATGGAGTTATTCAAACAAACTGCCAATGGAGATTTACAAAAGATGATTGGTGAAGTAACTGAATTTAGAGACTTGGAAGAAGGAGAGATTGAAGGTGGTTATTCCAAAGAAGATCTAGCTGTGTTGTTTGGGATAAAAGTCAATGATCTACAGAATGCTAATGATTCAGGAAAGATGATAGTTGGAGAATTAGATCAGTCATTTGAAGTTGAGCAAGATAATTATGTTGATGAAACTTTATATAATCTGCAAACTTTGAAGAAAATTTTTGACATTGAAGTTCAGAAAATAGTTCCAAGCACAACAAGTGATCCAATGAAGATCAAGACTCATATGGATATGTGGAGAGAGAGTCAAGAAGAACACAAGTATATCATTGATCATTTAATGATTTTTAAGCAATTGGTTGAAGTGGTTGATGAACCAGTTCAAGAAGATCAATCAAGACAATTTTCAAAGTTCAAGATTGGATCTAAATCCAAGATGAGGGGAAGATTTATGAGTTATGGATACTTTCATAACATTCCAAGAGTGTTGAAGAATAGAGGATGCTATGTTGTGAAAAGAATAGATGAATGTCAATACTTTGGAAAGGCATATGATCTTATGTCTGTACCTTCTTTTGAGTGCATGCAGTTATCAATATTGAGAATGATAAAGCCTATTCAGACTGAAAACAATGAAAGATTTGAGAAGTTGTTGAAAAAAGAAGCCAAGACAGGATGGAATTGGTTGGTTCCACAATTTTCAGTGTTAAAGCATAATACTTATGTGTATCCAAAGCCAAAAGTTTACTCTAGACCAAGATTGAGAAAGATAGAACAAAATTGGAATTCTTATTTCAAATTTTGGTTCTATGATGAAAGATCTTCTGAAGCAGTTATCTTACTGAAAGAAAATGAGAAGTGGAGGGTGATTAGATTGCTTGATCATGTTTGGTTGGTTAACTGTTCAAAACAAGATATTGATCTTCTAAATGAAGTTGAGATTTATGCAAGTGAAGGATTTCATGATGTTGGTGTGAGTTACAAAGACATGGCTTTACAATTTCAAACGATAGCAAGGATGTGTTATACTTTGGGAATTCATTCTAGATGCAGATGGGATGATGTGAATTACTTGTATGTTGAGTTGATGGCATTGCAGAAAGAGATTGATGATAGAGATGCAAAGATGGAAGCTGAAAGATTATCAAAGATTCCAAAGTCAGTGGCTATTCGTGCTGCAGACAATGTTTGTGAAGATCAATCATCAAGTGGAACTCAGATTGCAGGTTGATGACAAAGACTTTAAACATTTTGAAGGAACTATTAAGGGGAATTTTGTTAGGACATTTTGTAATAGTTTGCTTTCAAAAATGTGTAAGTTAAGTTAGGTTTTGCTAAGGTTCGTCTGGCCCCAGAACCTAGGAAGGTTTTGTAAAGGTTCGGCGAACCTATGGTTGTGCCTTGTAAAGGTTCGTCCAGCGAACCTAAAGGTTCATCTGGCAAACCTAATGGTTCGGCTAGGTTTGTCTGTGTGTTGTGTATATATTACAGGTTTGTCTTCATTTTTGTGTGTGTGACAGATCTGAGGGGGAGAGAACCTGTGAGATAGTTGTGAACTATGGGTTCAAGTTTCATTTCATTGTTAATTGATTTTGTTTATCAATGAACATGATGTTTGACTTTGTGTATCTTTGATTCATATAGATCTAATCTAGATTCCGCATAGATTTGATTGTTAATAGAATTCCGTTGATCGATCCAGAGTAATCTACAATCCATTTCCTCAACATCTTCTGGATGAATCTGATCCAGTTCAGCAGGTACCATGCTTGTCTGATTCAAGTCTCCAGCCATGAATGCATTGTAACTTTTCATGAAGGCAGTAAATAAGACTAGATTTTCTTCCATAGCTGGTGCAGTCACTACTTTACTGTCACTACCTCCCTGTGATGCCACATTTAATTCTCTAGCTAGAGCATGTGGTTTGACAGAAGTTGCTCCAGTTGAACTTTGAGATAGAAAAGCACTGTTTGAGCTTCCAACTCCAGCTGCACTTAAGCTGTTGTTGTGATTCAAGGTTGGTTGTTTATCATCCATGTCATAGGACTTAACAATAGAAATAAGTTCAGTTAAACTGATTCTATACAAGTCCTTTGTTTTCTTAATTAGAGCCACATTTATATCCCAGCTTCGAGGTAGAGCATTCAACATTTTTTTATTGATCTCACCATTTGACAGAAAAATCTCTGCCCCTCGCATTTCAGTAATAAGACAAACAAACCTTTGAAGTTGAGTTTCCAAGCTTTCCCCAAGAACATGATTGAACATGTTAAATCTTTGATTTAACATATCTCTCCGGCTCTCTTTCATATCGTTGTTTCCTTCATACATTTGAATCAACGCTTACCATAGTTCTTAGGCCGAAGTACATTCCTTATATCCTTGAGCAATATCAGGTCCTAGTGCCATGGTTAGTGATGCTAATGCTTTATCATCTTGTTCTACCATCTCAAAGTCATCATCAGCGTATTCTTCAATCGGCTTGGGAACCCTAGTAGTGCACCCATCCGGAACACACATAGGCACCCTTTTTCCTCTCTGAATGGATCTCCATATCTTATCATCTGAGAACTTAGCATGATTTTCAAAACGCCATTTGCACTCAGTAAACCCATCGGCATGTAGCAATCTTGGAATCCTTGTAGTTGTGCCCATCTGAGAGTCTGGTTGTAGATACATGGTGTTTTGATTTTGATTATGAGCTTCCATCGTAAATGATAAGCAATTACTTTGAAAAATAATCAACCAAGAACAGTAAAGTCAACCGAAAACATCAATTTCAGCCGAGAAAGCCAAGCTTCACCGAAAACTCCTGATTCAGCTGAGAACAGGTAACTCTACCAAAAACACCTGAATTAGCCGAGAAACCCCTTCAATCGAGAAATCTTTTCAATAGATAGAGATACTATCGAAAACACTTATTCAGTTGACTGAATCTTCAGTATAATTTCTTAATTTTCTCCAACCAATTAATCAAATTTTCACAATTATCTTCTTTCCTAAATAACCTGGACAAAACTTCCAAGAATACCAATATGTTTTCTTCAAAAAAAACAATCCTTGAATCCTTCGACAATCAACAACTTTTCTTGATATTTGATATCGAAAGAGCCTTGAATTAGTTCGAATGGCTCCGATACCAATTGTACGTCCCAATCACTTGAATCTTAATAATTCGATATCGAATCAAACTAATCAAAGTGCGGAAATCAATAATTAGTTATCAAGAAACATTAACACACATTCAAAAAAACTTGCATATGAGATTATATTTATCAATAAGCACTCCTATGATACAAGAACAATGAAGAACAATTTAGAGTGAAAGACGAAAAGAAAACTCTCTGAAATTACTGAATGAATGCGTAACCCTAATTATGAAACAAAACAAATATATATGACCAGAAAAACTATGACCGAAAACCCAAAACCGAATATTAAACCGAAAACACTTTATTCCATCTATCAGCTCCACCGAAAACAATGAGCTCCGCCGAGAACAACTTATCACACCGAAAACCCATTGATATCACCAAAACAAACATTATGTTATCATAATCCTTATATTCTTAGCCCTTACAGGCCTCCTACGCTTATCAGCATAGGATTTCTGACCGTCTTGTGCCGCCTTCAAATGAGCTCGATTCTTATCTATACGTTCATTTGTTTCTTTAACTACCTTTTTATTCGCCAGTTCTCGTTGCCCAAATTCTACCCAACACATAGGAGTACAACATTTCCTTCCGTAAAACATTTCATATGGAGGCATTCCAATACTAGAATGATAACTGTTATTGTATGAGAACTCGGCTAAAGGTAGATAATCATCCCAACTACCTCTAAAATCAATTATGCAACCTCGTAACATATCCTCTAACGTTTGAATGGTTCTTTCACTCTGGCCATCAGTCTGAGTATGATACGCCGTGCTTATCAAAAATTTTGTACCTAGTTCTTCCTGAAAATTTTTCCAGAAATGAGAAGTAAATCAAGTGTCTCGATCAGAAACAATTGTTATTGGCACACCATGCCTAGACACCACTTCTCTAACATATATTTCAGCTAGTTTCTCAGAAGAATAGGACTCGCAAATAGGTAAGAAATGAGCACTCTTCGTCAACCTATCCACGATGACCCATATCGTATCGTAACCCTTCCTAGTTTTAGGAAGTTTAGTAATCAGGTCCATCGTGATATACTCCCATTTTTAAAACACACAACACTTTTCTAAGGGAAATTCTTATCATTATATAAATTCCCATTAGGGATCACACTCGTCCCTAACACATAATATGCTTATAAGATTTGTTATACACCTTTGTGTTCTACCTTGGTTCTCACTAGAACTCAATCAATTTGTGATGACAATCACTCTTATTGTCTCTTAGTACTCATAGGTAATGCACCACACAAGACATTACTTCCACACATAAGAGGATTCTACAACACATGTACCTTAGTCAAATACTAATCCCTAACAACACAACTAATGACCATATAGATTACAAAGTTTACACATCAAACTTTGCTAATAAGTTACTTTCACCCGATAATCCCCATAACCTCTAATGTGGATTTTTCCACTTATCCTTACCCTTGAGTACATGTCCACACCCTTATGGATAATTTCTCAACTGAAGTAGATGTCTACACCCTTATAGTTCATCAAAACTTATTATTTTTAACACAGGTATTTATACCCTTGTGAATTACTTCAAACTCTACCTTAGTAATGGAAGTCCACGCACTTGTGAATAATCCTAAATTACATCTAGAATATTCACAACTTAAGATATTCACCTCATATTCTTACCTACGTAAGATAACAACATTAAGGGCCCTTCCACCCAAACACAATGCCACATAGATCTCCTATGTGCAAACTATATCAAGTGTTTCAGTAACACTCCACACACGTATGTGAATTACTTCTTTATAATTTTACATTTAGTATTTACCACTAACCTAACACTCATGTGAATTATTACAAAAAATTTGTGTATAGCATTTTTAACACTACCTGCTTTTAAATTCAATGTGCACATAGTTACCTTTTCACCCCGTCTAAATCCAACCCTATACACCAACACTTTCAAGTTGTATGAAAGAAAGCTTATATATATGGTGTACATAAGGTAGTATGCCTAGCCACTAACCCACCACCGCATCGATACACATTGATCATGTCCATGTTAGTATCTCTGGTGTTAGACCAATTTACCCTTTCATTGCATTCATACTGATGCAATACCCCATTCCTCAATTACGTATGTTACATCTCATACGTTTAACTCACTACACCATTTACCAAGTTTCTTCGCACCTCGGAGATATCAATTTCATCCTCCACTGGATAAACCTAATAAGTATAGTTTAATCACACGTTACACCTTCCATTATATTCCTAAGTTTGAAATGATATCCCAAGCAACATTTTGATGCCATAAGTGTACTATCAGACTGGCCAGGTCTAACAGTATACTTATTGCATAATCATGTTCTTAGATTCCTCACCTCAAACCTTGGTCAAGAAGTTCGGTTCAAATAGTACACATATAGTACAAGCCATGCACTAGGCTTATAGCACACACAATGCATATAATACACACGTTGTATTTAAGACACACAAGTCATATAGAACTATTTTAGACACACCAGTCACATAGCACTATTTGAGACGCGCAAGTCATATAGCACACATGTTGTACTTAGTCACACATCATTTACAATAAACACGTTGTACTTATACACATCACATACAGTACACACATTGTACTTAAACACACATACATAGAGTACACACACTCTACATTTTTGCACATCTGATGCAGTAAACAGTCTGTACTTGAAAATACAGCACAAGTAGTACACACATTGTGCCTAAATACACTTAATACATAGTACATACATTGTACTTTTACATAACAAGGATAACATGATTTCACATCCTTTCACTTACCTTGTACCTCAGACGTTGTGATCGGGTCTTGGATCGATAGCTTCTTCAACTCTAGAGCACTACGATTGAGTTCAAGCATCCCCGTAATACTTGAATCCCTCAAACGAAGGCTCTGATACCAACCTGAGACAACCTGATCCCACACGGACCATAAAACACATTGTGGAATTTGGTCCCATAAAATTTTTTTGCAAGGGTTAGTTTGAAAACTCAACAAAAAACCCTTTATAACGGTCACATAAAAAACTGAAACAAACTTGTTTAAAACCCAATTATATAGTTTAATATATAAAAACACATCTATTATTTAAATAAACAAGTCTTCTCAATATTAACTTGTATCGCCCGAAGCTTCATTCGATCCAACACCACCCTTTCCAGATCAAATTCGCCTTTATTACTTAAGTACATGCATAACACACGTTGTTTTCACCATTAGTTAGTTAGAACTAAGTAAGAACACCAAAACAACTTTAACACATGTTTATGGAACATTCCTGGGGGTTACAGTGCCTTAGAATGCCACCCAAACAGCCAAACACGAATTTAGAAAAACTATGTGGTTTCACCAATTTAAACTCCCGGCTCATTCGGTTATACACATTCTAGTGATTTGACTCATTATTACCAACTCATTTGGTTTTCCACCCTCTAGTGGTTTAATTGATCAATTTTACCAACTCCATTGGCTATCTACACACACATGTGGTATAATTACTCAATCACTGGCTCATCCGGCTATTGATATGCAAACTATGTTTCATATATATTAGTTACACATAACAGTTCGTATTGGAACTTAATACACATATGCCAATGGGCTTTTCCCATTCAAATTGTTCTAATGACTAAATTATGCATAAATCATATAATTCAACACTCAAGTAGACACGTTCAACTTTATATATGTAATGTTTAGTAAGATGAATGACTTACACACTATTCTGTATAAATACCCATATGTCCAATGGGTCTATCATATAGCAAACACAAATTTACTAATGAACACCTAAGTCACTTAACACAATCACACACATTGTGAATTTAGCCACGTTTCAAGCTCAACTTGTTTCAATTAAGTGACTTACAACCCATACACATACACAATCTACTCAATAATCACACACACATTTCAATTCTAACAATAATTAAACAAAACACACAACTTTGACTTTAAAAGTCAACATACTGGTAGAAACTACCATAAGTCAATAGTCTACTAACACTTTCATATCCTCAATGTAAACTCTAACCACACACATTATGGTTTGAATTTTTGTTTATGCACTCATTGCACCCCATACACATATTAACCCTCATGGTTATTAAGTTTAGTCTACTCATTAGTAGATAATAACATTGCCACCACAATCTTATTGTACACTTATTTGTACATTTAATTCAACACACACATTGTGTTTAATACACATAATTACTATGCAGCACATGTCACCCAAGACATTAATGTCACACCCGTGTGACTTACACGTCCGTCGTGTATAGATGCCCGTATGTCCAATGTGTCAATCACATAGTAAAAAAGTACTATTCGGCACCTGTCACTCAAGACATTCACATAACACTCATTGTGATTTACACACTCATTGTGTATTGTTGCCCATATCCCCAATAGGTCAACCATGTAGTAAATTCAATTTACTAACCATCATTTAGAGTCAATTTATCTTAATCACACACCTTGTAAATTTAACAACATATTAAGTGACTCAATCAATTAGGTGACTTACTTGTGGCCCAAAGCTCTAATTACAAAACAAGCTCCTTTCCTTGCCTATGAACTTTATTTTCATCACGTATGCACACATTGCAATCATCTTAACAAACACACATACATACAATCAAGTTCAACCCAATTGACCCGTTTGACTTTCTCAAAGTCATTTTATCACACAATTGACTCTATCTTACTACATCTAACAAGTTTTAGACAACTATCACTATTAATCATATTCCATGCCTTCCTTAGGCATTTCATCAAATATTGATGTTCATTACACTAGTTATGATCCTAATCACCCCATGATTACCCATAATCACCCATTTTAGTCAAGATTCACCAAAGATCATAAATGTTATCAATTTTAACATCAATTTACTACATATTAATTTATAACCCGTGGATTATGATCCATATTCACCAACAACGCTTTCTAACACGAGTTCTACCCAAAACCCACCATTCCCATCAAAACCCATGAACAAGTATCTTAGCTACTTCTAAAACATTTATTTTGATGTACCTAACCCACTAGTATCATCTATTTATGTACAACATCACACATACTCAATTTCTTATTTTTATCACATTTTGGAAAATCTCATTTTTTTTGTAGCAACTTTCAGAGTTGCTGCTATAATCAGCATTTTTGACATATTTACAATATGTTTTAGCTCTTCATGTCAAATATGGGTTGTCGTACACTCTTAGACCTTTCCATGCATATAAAAGACGCCTCAAACGAATACACGTTGATTTTATACACAATTTACAAAATCAGGTCAGCACATTCATTTTCACAATTCAGGTTGCTGTTTTCTATGTTGCTGCTGTAATTTCCCTTTTAACCTTTAAACCCATCCTACGTTTGTTTTCAGATTTTCATGTAAAATGATAGATTTTAGCCCTTTTAAAGAGCTTTCTAAGCATATAAGGCTCATTTTCTCATGACTTTTCTATGATTTTATACAGATTTTATAATAACAGTGCAACAACACAATATCTTTCCATTCAGCATATAATCTCTTTTCTTTCAAGCAATTCATCAACCACCTTATGTGCATGATTTACTAACTCTTTTTCATTCAATTTCAGCTATCATAAACCTCCCATGAACACCCATGTTAATAATCATTGATTTATAATCAAATTAGGTGTTTAGTTACTTGATCACCCATCTACTTATGGTTTCTAACCCATTTAAACAACCAATTTCAAAATTTAAACTAAACCCATATACTTATGGTTTCTAACCCATAATTGAAAATATAATAACGTTTATTTATAAAAATACACACGACCGTTAGAACTGGTCGTTACATTTTCTCAAGTATTTTTGTTCTTCAATCATCTACTAGGGTATAACATCCTTAACTCCTTATTTATATGCTAATAAGTTAATACCCTTTGTATTACACAGAATGAATAAAAATATAAAATATTTATAAAATAATTTAAACAATATAAGACGATTTTTTAATATATATAATATGAATAAAAATTTATATAATTTAACACATTTAATGTAAAATAATATTACGTCTTAAAACACCATTTTGTTTTCAAAGATGGTTTATTTAAATATTTTGTTTGAATTTTTTTTATATTTTATAATGATTTGGTTTTCCAAAAAAATGTTTTTTAATATTAATATTGTTATAATGTAATTTTTTTTTAAATTTAAAAACGTATAAAACTATATTTAACAATTAATATTATTATTTAATATAAAATGTATTTAATAGGAGAGATAAGCGGGAAAAAAATAAGATATTATAGTCACATGACATGTGTCCCTAAACCATTTATTTATCTGAATAGTTAGATACGTAGGGTCAAGACCAGCCACCAGCCCACCACATGCTTGATGTCGCTCCCCAAGCCGGCGGGCTGGATCGACTTCACCTTTGGGCGTAATGGTCTCGGGGCACGATCACATCGGTGTTTTTAGATTGAATACATAACACATGATATGTAATTTAGATACTAAACATACATGCTTTAATAATTACAAAGTTAAATTACATGGATTCGAATTCAATAATTTAACCCGGCAATCTAAGTAAAGACATGATTTAAATATGTCTTGAATAGTAGTGGCACTGCAAAATGTACTAAATCATATGTTGTTGTTACACAAAATGAACAAAATCTGCTAGGTCCTCCTAATAAGCCACCTTGCTAATCTCCTGTCTTTGGTGACTAAAAATGTTCGTCACTTAAGAATAATCATGCAAAATAAACTCAATACTAGGTTGGTTAGTTTATATGTTTATTTGGTTTGAAAATTTTTTTGGAAAACATGTAGGACCTAAGAAACCCTCGGAAACAACTCGGTTCCTTGAGAGATCTGCTCGACAGGCCCTTGAATAGTACGGAATCCTATTCAAGGTTTTTCTAATAGAGACCACCAGTCCCCGTGGCAATCTGACGATAAGGAGTAAACATTTTTATCGAAATCGAACACCACGGGGTGAGAATCAAAGTTGGACAGGAAGGAGCGGCTCAAAACCCTAGGAAAATGATAGAGGAGTGCTCAGGGGAGAGAGGAGGCTCGTAAAAGTTATGAAACATTTGGTTTTCAGCCCTGTATGTAAGTTGTACTCATTCGCCCGAATGAGTAGTGCGAAACACTCATTCGGCTGATCCATTCGCCTAATGAGCTTAGTCAACCGAATGAGTCATGCGGATGACTCATTCATTCGCCTAAGTCATTCGCTAGGCGTTCATTCGTCCGAATGAACTCATTCTTAGGTATCATTCGCACGAATGAGTCTGTAAGAAAGTCAAAGTCAAAATCAAACATAGATAAACATAATAAACTCAATTAAACATATATGAAAAATACTCAAAAGTCTATTTCATTAATAATATGAACTTTACATAATCCAAGACATACAAAATACTGAACTAGGGACATTACATGCCACAACAAACTCCCCCTTAGACCTAGTTCCTATTTATCAGCATCTTTCTTGAAATATTTATCTAAAATAGCCTTCCAGTCAGTGCCTGCATGAATTCAAAATACTATGAAAATCCGTATAACTCTCATGAATTGTAAAGCCTGCTCCATATCTTCAACCTCAAAGAAAATATGACATCTGCACGGGGCCTTCACATCTTTATGTGACAGATTGGTTATCCACATGGGATCAAAGATTCGTACAGTATCCCATGTGTTGTCTTTGCATAAGACAATCACTGCCTTAGCAGTTCTTCCGTCATAATACCACCATCGGAAACTGTCCAAAAAGTCTTGAGGCATCTCCGGTAATGGAATCTTCTTCATGACTTTAGGAGCCAGCCACTTCAGGATTACTTTATGTCTGCGGGTATCTGCATCAATCTCTGGAAGATAGTATCTCTCCAGTTGTTGTGGCTTGAAATTTATCCATCTCTTCCGGTACTCGAACTGGATCTGTCCTGAAAACCAAGACGACATCCCTGAGTCTTCACTATATACCATCTTCAGACGTGCAAGTTGATTTACTTTGAATCCCGCAACGCCTTAAAGTCATGGGGATGTTTGAAGTACTGGATCCCTTGCTCCCTTTTGACTGCATAGCATTGCAAGTCATGAAAGTATTCCCAACTCAGAATTTGACCTCCGGCTTCATATCCTTTGGTCCTGTATACTTTTGTGTGCGGAGTTGGCATTTGAGGAACACTCTCCTTTTTCAACACTTGCCAGTAAGCAGGCCATTCCTCTTTCCTCTTCTAAATGTCTTCTGCTGAAGACTAACTGCCACTGATCTTTTCGTCTGTCTTTCGATTCAGCTCCTCCTTAGAATGTAGATCGGATAAGTCAGTAAAAGTAGGCAACTCCTCTTCAGCTGAAGTGTACTTTATGTCCTCTTCTCTGTAATGTCTTCCAAAATCACTTCATCAATTTCATCAAAAGCTTCTAGAGTAGGAAGATCAGAAGCAGAAGTGGGAGCATCATCCAAAATGACCTCATCAGGATTTAACCTGAATAGCTCTGCTATTTGCTTCTTGGTGAGGCAATGTATGATTTCGCCTTCCTCCTTGTCACAACTGACAGAGTGTTGAATGATGCCCTGAGCGTCCAAAATCATCGTCAACTTTTCGTCCAGGATCCGTCTCACATGCATCTCTTCAACCTCTTCAGTGTCTTTAGGCTCATCAGCCTGACTCAAAGTTTTCTTAGGAGCTTTGTCATGTTTAGTATTGGTTTTGACTTTGGTGGGTGTAGTTGGCTCTTCTGCACTGGAGGAACTTGCAGAGCCACTACCAGCACCGTCATCATCATCACCAGAGTCATCATCATCTATGGAATCATATTCCACCTTCTCCTCATCAGACTCTTCTTTTTCTTCGTCTTCTTCTTTTTCATCTTTTTCTGAATCATTAGAGACAGGCTCAGATCCCTCAATCCTAGGAGTAGCATTTTTAAGGCTTTCAACTTGCTCAGAGAGACGCAAGTTTTCAGCCTCAAGAGCTAAGATCCAGTCATTGAATCCTGAGGCAGTCAAAGCCAGCTGATTATGCTCGTTGACAGACTTGAGCAATCTCTCTTCCAGATCAACAAATCTAGCCCTCAAATCGGCTCTCTGATCACCAGCCTGTAACAGTAGAGCATCTTGCTCACTGACTTTCTATGTGAGCTGGGAAATAGCCAGGTCCTGCTCGTGGTTCCTCTCCATCAGTCGAAGGACCAAACTGCTCAGTGTGCTGAGCTGTTTAGCAACTAAAACAGTTGGTATAGTAGTAGCACGTGTAGAAATAATGTCACACCCCGAATGATCAGATTGTTTACATAGCACATGATAAATAAATGAGAAATGCTAACACATACATGATATAGAATTACAAGATTTAATTACAATGTATCGTTCATAATTAAATCAAGTAAATCTACCAAAAAGAATCAATGTAACTATATCTTGTATCTGTACAAGATATACAAAAGATGATTCATAGTTTAGTCATCAAAAGTATGCAACATCAAAAGTAGCTAGGTCTTCTAAAAGTCCACTAGCTAATCCGTGCATATAAGTAGCTACACCTGTTCATCACCTGAGCAAACATGCATTTAAACAAAGTCAACACTAGATTGGTGAGTTCATAAGTATGTTAGTTGAAAACCTCGATTCATTCACATGCATATTCACAAAGTTTATAATGTTACTTGTATGATATTTGTTCACATGTTCACCCAATGGCTTCTCAATAGTTATATTTACAAGTACTATATTATCCTGGTAGTAATGCTTATATATAGGGCATATGTAAGGGAACTAAGCCCTAGCCAACATCCCACCACATCACTACTAGAACTCCACACTACTTGCAATACAACTATTGATTTCCATTCCCATTCCACATGTTTATCCCATTCTTTATCACCTGTGATATCATGTATAGAATAATATGATAATGTAGCTGTAGTTATCAACCGAAGTTTAGACAACCATTATATATGTTAAGGATGTTAGATTTAATAAATTTGTTCCTTGTATTATTCTATAATTGCAGGGGTTAATTGTTGCTTCACTTTTAAATATTAAGAGTGTTAGTTAACCAATTGTAATTTGTTCTTGAACTATAGTGCATAGAGCCTAAAATGAATCCATTGAAATCCTCACGTAATCATATTTCAATGCATCCGATTTACCTCTACCACTTTGTAAACCCAGAGACCTCATCGAAACAGTTACTCGTAATATGACATGAGAATATACATTACTCAGTCTAATAGACAACAAGAAACGATGGATTAATTACTTATCACTGCAGATTAATATCACCGTGTGTCGCTTTCCAGAACCAGACTTGAGGTAGCCCTGTCATTTGATCATTCTTTGTTCGATGCTCTCTTGTAGTATGTATTGAGTTGTAAAGCTAAGTGTTAAAAGGATTTATCCTATTACACTTACTTAACTCTTGTGTCTAATGTTATTACAAAGATATATAATATCTTTATAACATTCATATGTTTGCCTGTGATTGTTCCAATGTTTGTTTATGTAAGAATAACTAAGTGTTATAAGATAGAATCTTAAAACTATGTTATTCTAATGTGTTGATGAACTAATAAGATATATTATATTGTTCATCTGATTATCCCTGTCATATCATGATCATACAAGCATGCATACAATGATAAGCGATAATAAACAGTTAAGTATTATCTAAATCAAACTATAAATAACATGTTAAGAAGAAGTTTTAGATAAATAAAAGTAAACATGTTTCTCAGCCCCAAGAGTTTAAAATCAGTTAAGATTAAAGTAAAAGGGGCATATGAACTCACCTTGTTGTTGTAGAGTTGACTTAGCTTAAAAGAATGAAGACACGCGCTCTTGTTTGTACTTGAGTTTGCTTTCATGATCCTGTATTGATTTCACGTTGTATGTAACCTATAAGTTTAAGTTGTGATAATTTGTGTATGTGCATGTGTTAGCCTGAAAGTTGGCTAACACCCGTAAGTCACGGTCTTTATTCGGACTTGATTTGATGGTTATAGATTATGCTAGTCCCTAACCAATTTAAGGTGAACTTAGTATATCCTGTTACTTGTTTTATGTTTAACTTGATTTGAGACTTGTCACAAGATGTAAACTTGAAATCCCTTATCATTTTCTAAGTATAAAGTCTTGCTTTGTAGTTTAAAGTCTCATATGTTGTCCTTGTAACCTTGAATATTTTAGGTTTCGTGAAATGTATTAAACCCAAAATCCATCACCTTTGTAATATTTGTTAACCAATCCCATACGTGTTATCCTTGATAAATTAATTTCATGTATTAATTTGCATCTTGAATCAAGTGGGCCGACACTTAACATGGGCCGAATCAAGTCCTATTGGGCCGAGAAGTTCGATTGGGCCGCATAGAATACGTGGTTGAATATGAAGTTTGGGCCGAAGGATTGGGCTACATAGAGGGGTTGGGCCGACAAAAACAATGTTGGGTCATGAACTTAGGTCAAATAAGTGTATTGGATCGAACAATGGGCCCAGGCCGAAACTAATGGGCTGTTGGACCGGTTTGGTTGATGTTGGGCCTATTGGGCCAGTTGACTGAAGTTGGGCCGAATAAACTATAGTGGGCCGAATAAACTTCTGCACCAATTCCACCATGTTGCAACCGGTTGGTCTCACGAGCAGCTAACCTACTAGGTTCAGAACCATGGTTCGGCTGAGTAGAGGCTTCACAAGGGTTCGTTGCACATGGGATTACAGGGTTCGGCTAGGGTTGATCAAGAAGGTTCGTGTAGAATACATGAGGGTTCGCTTCTAGTGCTGATCAGTCAAGGTTCGTTTGTATAAAAGGGGTTCGGCTATTCTGAAAATGGTTCGTTGAAGGAGGTTCGTGACACGTGGGTTCGTAGGTCTCCCGAAGGGTTTGGCTTACTGTTGTCACCGCAGGTTCGTGAAGCCCCAAAATGGTTCGCTCGTGATCACTGAGTCAACATGACCCGGTCACCCACATCGAATTCCAAAGGCTTACGCCTTTTGTCGTTATAACTATTTTGGCGGCTACGTGTTGCTTAAAGTCTCTGTTGTATCTGGGCAATCTAATCAATAGTTTCCTGAATAAGTTCAGGCCCAGTGATTCTGTTGTCTCCCACTTCGGTCCAACAAATTGGAGACCGACATTTTCTACCATAAAGTGCTTCAAAAGGAGCACTTCCAATGCTGTTGTGGTAGCTATTGTTGTTGGAGAACTCAATGAGAGGTAAATGTGTGTCCCAACTTCCACCGAAGTCTAGGATGCATGTTCTCAACATATCCTCTAGGGTTTGAATGGTGCGCTCGCTTTGCCCATCCGTATGTGGATGATAAGCAATGCTCGAGTTAACACTTGTCCCTAAGGATTGTTGCAATGATTGCCAGAACCGCGAAGTAAATCGATTGTCCCGGTCTAAAATAATAGACAATGGCACTCCGTGCCTCACTACTATTTCGTCAATGTATAGCCTCGCTAGTTTCCCCATCTTGTATGTCTCTCTGATTGGTAAGAAGTGTCCGGACTTGGTTAATCTATCAATGATGACCCAAATCGAATCGTGTCCGCTGGAAGTGTGGGGTAGCTTGGTAATGAAATCCATAGCTATTTGTTCCCACTTCCATTGTGGAATCTCTGGTTGTTCTAGCAAACCCGAAGGCTTCTGGTGCTCAGCTTTGACTTTGGCACATGTAATGCATTTGCCAACATACGTGGCAACATCTTTCTTCATACCCGGCCACCAATAAAACGACCTAAGACCTTGGTACATCTTATCGGCACCAGGATGAACTGAATAACGTGTCTTGTGTGCCTCGTCAAGAATGAGTGTTCGAAGTTCATCTATTGCTGGAATCCAAACACGATCCAGATAATAGATAACTCCATCTTGTTTTGTTTTGAAGTGTTTCTCGGCTCCACAATCGAGCTCGCGTTTCAGGTTGTCTCTTGCCACTGATTCTTGTTGTGCTTGTAGAATGTGATCTCTCAAACTTGTTTGCACGGTCATTCCCATTGTGCGAACGCGTAAGGGTTTGACTCTTTCCTTCCGACTCAAAGCATCTGCAACTACATTTGCTTTGCCCGGATGGTATTTGATCACACAATCATAATCGTTCAGGAACTCAACCCAACGTCTCTGTCTCATGTTAAGCTCCTTCTGATCAAATATGTGTTGTAGGCTTTTGTGGTCTGTGAAGATAGTGCACTTGGTACCATAAAGGTAGTGTCTCCAAATCTTTAAAGCAAAGACAACAGCTCCCAGTTCTAAGTCATGTGTCGTGTAATTCTTCTCGTGTATCTTCAGCTGTCGGGAGGCATAAGCAATGACTTTGTCTCGTTGCATCAAAACACATCCGAGTCCGTGATGGGAAGCGTCACAATAAACTACAAAGTCATCATTGCCTTCTGGGAGTGTTAAGATTGGAGCATTGCACAATCTTTGTTTCAGTGTCTAGAATGCCTCCTCTTGTTTCTAAGTCCACACAAAAGGTTCAGACTTCTGTGTGAGTTTGGTGAGAGGCAAGGCTATCTTAGAGAAATTCGAGATGAATCTCCTGTAATAACCTGTCAATCCCAAGAATGATCTGATCTCAGTCGGTGTTGTAGGCACATCCCAGTTCTTGATTGCATCAATCTTGACAGGATCCACGTGAATACCATCACTGTTAATCACGTGACCCAAGAACTGAACTTCTCTTAACCAGAATTCACACTTAGAGAATTTGGCATAGAGTCGTTCCTCTTTCAGAAGATCCAAAACGGTCTTGAGGTGTTGCTCATGTTCCTTCTCGTTCTTTGAATAAATCAGTATGTCATCGATGAAGACAATAACAAACTGATCTAAATACGGCTTGCACACCCAGTTCATCAAATCCATGAACACTGCCGGTGCGTTCGTCAATCCAAATGGCATCACCATGAACTCGTAGTGACCATATCGGGTACGAAAGACCGTCTTGGGTATGTCTTCCTCTTGAATCCGGAGCTGATGATAGCCTGATCTCTGGTCTATCTTTGAAAAGTACTGTGCTCCCTGTAACTAATCAAACAAATCATCAATCCTCGTTAACGGGTACCGATTCTTGATGGTGAGTTTATTGAGTTCTCTGTAGTCAATACACATCCTGAAAGTTCCATCCTTCTTTTTAACAAAAAGAACCGGAGCTCCCCATGGGAAAAGTTACGTCGGATGAATCCTTTGTCGAGTAGCTCTTGTAATTGATTGGAAAACTCCTTCATTTCTGATGGAGCAAGTCTATAAGGAGACTTAGCTACATGAGTCGCTCCCAGAATCAAATCAATTAGGAACTACACTGATCTCTCGGGTGGCAGTCCCGGTAAATCATCCGGAAACACATCCGCATAGTCTCTCACAACTGGTATATCTTGAATCTTGATTGCCTTCTTGTCTTTCTCGATCACGTGAGCTAGGAATGCAACACATTGCTTTCGTAAGTACTTGCGAGCCTTCATGCACGATATTATCTTGACACTGCGTTTCGCTTGGTCTCCACGAATCTCCAAGACCTCATTATTCTCCACTGGAATGCGTAATAGTTTATCGGAACAGATGAACTCGACTCGGTTAAGAGATAGCCAATCCATTCCGACGATGATGTCGAAACTGCCCCAGCTCCATCGGTATCAAGTCGATGGAAAATGTGTGATCGCCAAGTGTTAGTGGGCAATTCCTAAATATTGTGTCTACTGTGATCTGTTTGCCGTTAGCTATCTCAATAGTGTAAGGGGAGTCTAACAATTCCTTATCATAATTAAGATGGCATGCAAAGTCGGATGAGATGAAACTCTGATCCGCACCAGTGTCAAATAATATGGATGCTTAGAAGTCAGATAAGAGAAATGTACCCGTGATCACATTCGGGTCCTGTCGAGCAGCAGCTGCTCCAATCTGGAAGGCTCGTCGTCCAGGTGCTTAAGCCCTTTGTTGATTTCTCTTGGGACAATCCCGAGAAAAGTGTCCAGGCTCGCCACAGTTGTAGCAAGACCTGTGATCAGCAGCAGCAGTAGTAGCTGCATTGTTGTTTATGTTTGGAGCTCCCGTGCTCCTGCAGCGGTTGGCCCAGTGACCAAACTTCCCATAGTTTGTGCATTGCTTGCACTGTGTGTTTGGTTCATGATGATACTGGCAAGTGTTGCACAAAGGTGTTGTGCCAGTGTAGGGCTTTCTGATCTGTAGCGGTGGTGCTTGGTTGAGCATTAGGGCTTGAGTGGTGGCAGCAAAGTTTCTAGCCACTTTTTGTTTCTTACCCGGGCGTTTGTCCGGCTTCTTGGAAGTTCCAGCTTTGGCTGAGTCAGCCTCTTTCTTGATTGCTCCAGAAGCAACCATCACATCTGTCATTGTTGATGACATAGTACAGCCATTTCCATAGTTGTTGGATGAGCAGCAAGGATAAAACCTTGCATACAGGTCGGCAATCCTCCGATGTACTGCTCGATTCTCTTTTCCAATGTGGGCACTATATCCGGTGCCAAAACTGCCAGCTCGTGAAATCCGGTGGTGTAGGCCAGATGCCCAGCACCCATCATAACAAGATTGAGTAATTCAGTCTCAACCTTTTTGATTTCATTCTTTGGACAAAACTCTGCCCGCAGTAATGCCTTGAAATCATCCCACGGCATTGACAGGGCCTCATCCCTGCCCCTGGTATATACCTGAGCATTCCACCAAGTTAACGCTCGTTTGTGGAACGACCCCGCAGCATACTTTACCCTATACTGTTCCGGGAAGCTGCTGATCTCCAGTGTTGTTTCCATCTTTTCGATCCATTGGATCAATCCGACGGCTCCTTCGCTGCCACTGAAGCTCGGTGGCTTGCAACCTACAAAGTTTTTGTAGGAGTAGTCTTGGTGATGGCGGTTGTTTCCACTGCCTTCTCCAGATGAGCTGGCAACGTTGTTGTTGTTGTTGGTATTGATCAGGTTCATCATCTCTGGGATTACATCCCTCAGTTGACTGGTCGATAGAGTGGCCAGTGAGATGGTAGCAGGGTGTAACTGATGAACCGGCGGTGGCGGAGGAGGAGGTGGTTGTATAGGAGAGTTAGGCGGTGTAGGTGTAGATGAGTGCGGTGCCAAGTCTTGTGGTGGTGGCAGTATAGCAGGTGGTGGTCTTCTTGGCGGCATTCTGATCATAACCGAAAGAAAATCGGTTAGTGCGGTGATCAGATGCAGAAGACACATGCAACAGAATCCTATGTCACATGATTTCTATATGAGGGTCCCTAGGTTATAGTCTAGGTCAAACCGTTTAAGTAATATGACCTATATTTCTCTATAACCATGGCTCTGATACCAATCTGTCACACCCCGAGCCGGCAGGAACGGATCGGGTTTTCCCGTCGGGCGGAAGGTTCCCGGGGCGTGATATCGTGAGTGATAATCGAGTGATCAGATTGTTTACGTAGCACATGATAAATAAATGAGAAATGCTAACACATACATGATATAGAATTACAAGATTTAATTACAATGTATCGTTCACAATTAAATCAAGTAAATCTACCAAAAAGAATCAATGTAATTATATCTTGTATCTGTACAAGATATACAAAAGATGATTCATAGTTTAGTCATCAAAAGTATGCAACATCAAAAGTAGCTAGGTCTTCTAAAAGTCCACTAGCTAATCCGTGCATATAAGTAGGTACACCTGTTCAACACCTGAGAAAACATGCATTTAAACAAAGTCAACACTAGGTTGGTGAGTTCATAAATATGTTAGTTGAAAACCTCGATTCATTCACATGCACATTCACAAAGTTTATAATGTTACTTGTATGATATTTGTTCACCTGTTCACCCAATGGCTTCTCAATAGTTATATTTACAAGTACTATATTATCCTATTAGTAATGCTTATATATAGGGCATATGTAAGGGAACTAAGCCCTAGCCAACATCCCACCACATCACTACTAGAACTCCACACTACTTGCAATACAACTATTGATTTCCATTCCCATTCCACATGTTTATCCCATTCTTGATCACCTGTGATATCATGTATAGAATAATATGATAATGTAGCTGTAGTTATCAACCGAAGTTTAGACAACCATTATATATGTTAAGGATGTTAGATTTAATAAATCTCTTCCTAGTATTATTCTATAATTGTGGGGGTTAACTGTTGGTTCACTTTTAAATATTAAGAGTGTTAGTTAACCAATTGTAATTTGTTATTGAACTATAGTGCATAGAGCCTAAAAGGAATCCACTGAAATCCTCACGTAATCAGATTTCAATGCATCCGATTTACCTCTACCATTTTGTAAACCCAAAGACCTCATCGAAACAGTTACTAGTAATATGACATGAGAATATACATTACTCAGTCTACTAGACAACAAGAAACGATGGATTAATTACTTATCACTGCAGATTACTATCACCATGTGTCACTTTCTAGAACCTGACTTGAGGTAGCCCTGTCACAGGTCATATGTTACAGGCCAACGAATCAATACGATCAACATACTAGCCCTTCAAGCTAGAGGTTTGTCAAACCTATGGTACCACTATGCTATTGTCGGTTTAGTCACGTCAAAGTAACTGGTCAGCGAATTATAGGGGCTTACATGATCAACTTGAACTAATGGCACATGATTGAAGTGATATAATACAACAGGTCAATAGCAACTAATTGTAATTGTGTTCATCCGTGTTAATGTTCTCAATGTCATATGTTCTCCGTGTTATTAACAAGGTTAAATAAGAACTTGTCTTATTACATTATGTTAATTATTTGAGTGAATGATGTTGTTATCATGAAGTTACATTATCATGATTATCATTCTTTGTTCCATGCTCTCTTGTAATATGTATTGAGTTGTAAAGCTAAGTGTCAAAAGGATTTATCCTATTACACTTACTTAACTCTTGTGTCGAATGTTATTACAAAGATATATAATATCTTTATAACATTCATATGTTTGCCTGTGATTGTTCCAATGTTTGTTTATGTAAGAATAACTAAGTGTTATAAGATAGAATCTTAAAACTATGTTATTCTAATGTGTTGATGAACTAATAAGATATATTATATTGTTCATCTGATTATCCCTGTCATATCATGATCATACAAGCATGCATACAATGATAAGCGATAATAAACAGTTAAGTATTATCAAAATCATAGTATAAATAACATGTTAAGCAGAACTTTTACATAAATAAAAGTAAACATGTTTCTCAGCCCCGAGAGTTTAAAATCAGTCAAGATTAAAGTAAAAGGGGCATATGAACTCACCTTGTTGTTGTAGGGTTGACTTAGCTTAAAAGAATGAAGACACGCGCTCTTGTTTGTACTTGAGTTTGCTTTCATGATCCTGTATTGATTTCACGTTGTATGTAACCTATAAGTTTAAGTTGTGATAATTTGTGTATGTGCATGTGTTAGCCTGAAAGTAGGCTAACACCCGTAAGTCACGGTCTTTATTCGGACTTGATTCGATGGTTATAGACTATGCTAGTCCCTAACCAATTTAATGTGAACTTAGTATATCTTGTTACTTGTTTTATGTTTAACTTGATTTGAGACTTGTCACAAGATGTAAACTTGAAATCCCTTATCATTTTCTAAGTATAAAGTCTTGCTTTGTAGTTTAAAGTCTCATATGTTGTCCTTGAAACCTTGAATATTTTAGGTTTCGTGAAATGTATTAAACCCAAAATCCATCACCTTTGTAATATGTGTTAACCAATCCCATGCGTGTTATCCTTAATAAATTAATTTCATGTGTTAATTTGCATCTTGAATCAAGTAGGCCGACACTTAACATGGGCCGAATCAAGTCCTATTGGGCCGAGAAGTTCGATTGGGCCGCATAGAATACGTGGTGGAATATGAAGTTTGGGCCGAAGGATTGGGCTACATAGAGTGGTTGGGCCGACAAAAACAATGTTGGGTCATGAACTTAGGTCAAATAAGTGTATTGGATCGAACAATGGGCCCAGGCCGAAACTAATGGGCTGTTGGACCGGTTTGGTTGATGTTGGGCCTGTTGGGCCACTTGACTGAAGCTGGGCCGAATAAACTATAGTGGGCCGAATAAACTTCTGCACCAATTCCACCATGTTGCAACCGGTTGGTCTCACGAGCAGCGAACCAACTAGGTTCAGAACCATGGTTCGGCTGAGAAGAGGCTTCACAAGGGTTCATTGCACATGGGATTACAGGGTTCGGCTAGGGTTGATCAAGGAGGTTCGTGTAGAAGACATGAGGGTTCGCTGCTAGTGTTGATCAGCCAAGGTTCGTTTGTATGAAAGGGGTTCGGCTATTCTGAAAATGGTTCGTTGAAGGAGGTTCGTGACATGTGGGTTTGTAGGTCTCCCGAAGGGTTCGGCTTACTGTTGTCACCGCAGGTTCGTGAAGCCCCAAAATGGTTCGCTCGTGATCACTAAGTCATGCAGGTTCGGCTGTCATAGGAAAAAGTTCGTGGGTGACAAAAGTTCGGTCCCATAGCAGGTCGAGAGGTTCAGCCAGCAGATCGCACGAACCTGTGTCACTCATCTCCTTCCTCAGCCGTGATGTGGTTGTAGATTTGTCACATGATGGCAGAGATTTCACTTAATGTTCATCGTGGGTTTCTGGTTCGAATTTACAAGTGTTTGGCCGGCTAGGTATAGGGTTCGAACATGATTTCAAAAGAAACCCTATTTTCATATTTTTCATGGCATCATACCTTGAATTTCAGTGGGTAACTTTCCAGATCGGTTGTACTTTCTTGAAGAGGAGATCGAGAGCTACGCGTGGGTTCAAGAATCACCCAAATCCGTTGAGAAATGTAGAAGTTATGGGGTTTTGAAGGTGGAAAATTGGTGGTGAATGGTGGTGGCCGGAAAAATGAGTTAGAGAGAGTGTGTGGATGATAGAAATGAGAGAAAACTCTCATTTTAGGGTTTTTATACCACGTGTGGTGTTCGGGTTTGTTTCGGTTGCTCGGTTCGCGTTTTCGTCGTGTATCCGGAACTTTACGCGTATTTAATTGTAATAAATAAAAGAAGATTATTTTAATTAGTTGATGAGTTTCAAAATTGTAAAAATGTTAAATATTTTATTTTATTTAAGTAATTTCGTTCGTGTCGTGTTTCGTTATCGTTTCGTCAGATCGCGTCACCATCGCGCGTATTCGTTCGAATCGTCATTCGAACGAACATGACGATGGTTTTGCTTTCTGACTTTTGTTTTCTACTTCCCAGTCATCATTTCAGAACGTTAAACTCACAGATATGTTTGTGTGAATCGTCACCCACGCAAGCACATTGTCAGTTCGTTATTCTGAAACGACACTGCAATTTATGTTTGAATTGTGTTTCCTCACTGTCGGACTCAACTAACACCCTGATATCACATTGTTTTCACATTGAATTGTCGGCCATCTGATTCCTGTCATCTATGGATCTCAGATCGCAACCGATTTGTTTCTATTAATTGTTTGAACACCGTTGTTTCTCATGATCTATTGTGTTAACTGTACTTAGGTTTTCACTTAAGTACACACAACTAATGTTTCAAATGTATGTTGTACTTAGAGTATTTAAGTTTACACAAAAATACGTACAACTGTTTCTTGTATTTAGAATTCTGTTAATACAAACACTGTTCATAAACATGTATGTACACATAGTTACTATTGTAAAGTACACATACCGTACGGACTTGCCGGCCGATCAGGTACTAGTTGTCACAAATAGCCCTCGACCTGGTCAGTGAAGAAATCGTGATTGTTGCAGCTGATATAGCAGTGGTTGCTGCAACAGACACCGACTCTGACCTTCTCTTTAGGACAAATCGTGTCCTTCTTTTGGCACGAGGGGATGAGGTAGACTGAACATCAGCAGCAGTAGTGATAACAGTAGTAGATATGACAGTGGAAGTACGTGGAGGAAGAGAAAAATCAAACTTAGGAACAAAGGAAGGATCCCTAATCTCCTCCCTATCAAGCTCTGTCTCACTTGGCGTCTTCCTTTTCTTCATCAGCCTTGACCTAACCATAACGTTCTCAAACTCATCATCAGTTTTGTCAGAGTCTGAGCTGCCAAAATCCTCTTCATTATCATCCTCACCACCATCTTGATTTGATTCTTCAGAATCATCTCTCTCTTCAGCTGAGGTAGTGCCACCCATCTCTAGATGAGACTATTGTTGTACTAGTAGTCATAAAATACAGGTCAAGAAGAGCACCAACATCAACATCATCATCAGCAGCACCACTAACATCAGTAAAACCACCAGCACCACCACCAACATCAGATCCAACACCACCAGCTCCAGCACCACTAACACTCACACCTGCACCACCACAACATCATCATCATCATCATCATCATCATCATCTCCATCAACTCCATCATCATCTCCAGGTACAATGATATCCTCCTGATCTGAGTCCGAATCCTCGTGTCTCCATCTCCTCCCAACAGGTGCGACATAATTAGGATTGAGGAGATGGCCGAACATACCATGAGTAGGAGGCTTCCTCTGCTTTCCCCTATAAGCTACAACTTTGTTAAAAGTGGTGTCATTCATGTGCTCCAATCTTTGAATATTTGAATTGGCCTTAGGTAGATTCGGCACTTGTGCGTCAAAGATCATCTGGAGAAACCTCGGATACATCAAAAACTTCTTGTCTCCCTTGAGATACACATTCTCCTTCATATGAGTAAAGACCATCTCCGAGCAGTTGAACGAGATGTTCAACACTAAGGCCACAAAGGCTCCCTGGAGTGTCTCTCGAAGGTCATCAAATCCACCATGTCTTGAGCCCAAGCAGTGAATGAGAACATGGCATAAATACTTGAACTACGAGCATAAGAAGGCCTTGTTCAGCACTCCTGCCACTAAGTCACCATCATACTCGCATCGCATGAAACTTCCTCGAACAAGATATCTATCAAGAAGGAAAGCCTGATCTAGAGAGTCCTGAAATCCACAAACCCGTCTGAGATGTTCAGCAGATACTACAACATCCTGTCCTCAGACCTTCCCTCTGATAACAGGAGGCTTTACCTCACAGTCAATGTCAATAGAGCTCTAGAAATCTCTCTGATGAGATAAATATGGAACATGAAAAGTAGAGATAGCTGGAAATATCTAGGAACGTCTCAAGAATGTGATAATCTCTGTAAAATGTCGGGCATTCGCCATGGTGAGATCAAGATGAGCACAGATGTTGTTCTTGGGAACAACCTTGTATTCTGCCATACTAAAACACAGAAAAATAATAACATGTCAGTTCACTTCAGTAGGCAATTGAATCAAACTCAAATTTTTAACAAAGTGTTCAAGTTGTGCGAATGAAGCACTGTCACACGAATGGGACTCAAGCGAATGAGAATGAAGAGCGAACGAATGGTGTCATCCGAATAACACACGAATAGAGTCATTCGGTTGAACCCATTTATTCGCATGACCATATGGTCCGAATGATCTCATTCAGTCGAACCAATTCATTCGGTTGAACCTGTGGTGCGAATGAGTCTCAATCGGGCGACCGATGGACTTCGAACACCCAATCATCCAAAAACTCAAATCAGACCCTAAAAATGGTAACAATTAACACAAAGGGGTCCGATTATGGTTTTACAACTGATTTTAAGTGTTTTAGGGTTCGATTTGACTAGATATTTGAGTGTAACAGTTACGAGCCCTAAAAACCCTAGAAGTCAAACAGTTTTGGTTCAATCTGAGGTCAAACTTTGATAAAATTGATTTCAGCAGTACCTGAGATGATCACAAGAACAATGATGATGAGAAAATGGTAATTTTGTGGTGAAATGTTAAGAGGATGAACAAGCAGCTGTTTCGAGCGAAAGGGAAAAACACAGATACTCCAAATGAAGAGTGAGGTGAATGAACTCATTCGGCCGAAGGGCGTTCATTATATAGAAGAACTCATTCGGTCATAAGAACTGAATGGCCCTATTCACATGAATGAATCATGCGAATGACTCATTCGCATGAATGAGTTCATTCGCTCTGATTAGACATGCTCACACTCATTCGGGCGAAAGAAGATCAGCACCCAAAACAAACTCGTTTTCAAATTTTTACATTTTGATCACAAAAAAAATATTGTTATGAAGTTCAGTCTGGTTTGGCAGTAGGAAAAGATGAGATTGAATATCTGAACCAACAAATGATCATTTAAAACAATTTCAAATGAAAATCTTTTTGTCTTTTTCTGATAATCAAACACTGTACAAACTGAAACTAAAATAAACAAAATGCGCATATTTTTGTGAGTAACCTTTCAAGAAAATGACACATACACCAGATCATGTCAAATCAGCATTCAAGAATGTTTATACTTCTGACACATTTGAATTCTGAAGCGACTACTGATATACTTGTCCACTTTAAACCTGACAGTACTTTGTTTCTAAAATAATCAATAATCACCCATGTTTTCTGACTGAGTTACCCATTATATTCAACCACTCTAGGTCAAAACCAATTTATAACTCATCTCTGCATAACTTAGTACCTAGCATCATAAGTTCTATATGGTTTCAATTAATTTTCTTTTTGTATTTTTTTCTTTTTGATTTGTTTCTCAAGTTCAACACATTCTCATGGACGGCTTCAGCTAGGTCTTTACAAAGCAATATGGCACGTATACAGAACTTTGTTGACAAGATAAACTTGTTCGATCCAAATGGATGGCTTCAACTAGGCTGCAACCCAGTAATATGGCACATGTATGGAATCAAACTTATTTTATTTTTGTGTCTTTCTTAGCTTATCCTATCTGAATGGACGGCTTCAGCTAGGCTGCAACCCAGCAATATGGCACGTGTACAAAATCGGATTCACTTTTATTTTCTTGTGATTCAATCATTCACATATGAATGGACGGCTTCAACTAGGTCTTTACGAAGCAATATGGCATGTGTACAGACTTGAATTCATGAATCATTGGAAACCTCATAAGATCCTATGATAACAGGTGTATGCCTGATTTGAGTCAAAAACTGTTTATCCCTTAACTAGTTTTCTAAACTGGATCCCATAAATCAGACTTTCTAAGCACTCACCAACAGTCTGTTAACTTTGTAAAGTTGGCCTATCAGTACATCAGATCATAATTCCCATGTGCTATAAGTTTATGCATTCAATCTTGCATTTAAGACATGACAGGTTAACACATCACTTTCTCTAATACGACTTTCTCATTTTTACAATTTTTCAAATGTTTTTGGTTTTTCAATTAAACTACTTTTTCTCCCCCTAAAAACCTAACACTAAAAATCTTTTTGAGTTTTTGAATAAGTAAAAGAAAAATAACAGAAGTACTAAAAAGTAAAAATCAAACAAAAGAAACTAACTAACAAAATAATGATCATTTATTTGATTCAGATGAAGAAATGACTTCATCTTTTTGAAAAACACCATTAGCTGAAAATAGATATAAAAATCGAGTTTTGTCAAACGCTTTAGTGTAAAGATCAGCTTTCTGGTTATCGGTGTGAATCTTAACAACATCAATTAATTTCTTTTCAAAACAATCACGTATGAAGTGACAACTATGGCAGCAGTGTTATCAACAAATATAGGAGTGTTAGAAAACTGTAACCCATAGTCCCTGAGTTGTTGCTGAATCCAGATGATTTGAGAGCAACAACTAGCAGCTACAATGTATTCTGCTTCACATGTTAAAGTACACACTGACTTCTGCTTCTTGCACTGCCAGGTAACTAGGCGTCTCCCAAAGAACTGACACCCCGCAGATGTTTACTTGAAGTCTCTTTTGCATCCACCATAATCTAAATCACTGTAAGCAGTTAGGTCAAAGTCTTCATCATTAGGATACCATAAGCCCAGATCTGGAGTACCCTTCAGATAACGCAAAATCCTCTTCATAGCAATAAGATGAGAAACTCTTGGCTTTGACTGATAATGAGCACACAAACAAGTAGCAAACATGATGTCTGGACGTGAAGCTGTGAGATACATAAGAGATCCGATCATTCCTCGGTACAGAGTGGCATCGATTAACTCCCCCTTTTTCATCTGGTGTAATCCTGTGACTAACGGCCAGTGGGGTACTAGCAGGTTTTGCATCCAACATACTAAACCGGCTCAGAATGTCACCAATATATTTGGTCTGATGAATAAAGATCCCTGCCTCAGACTGATCCACCTGCAATCCCAAGAAAAAATTCATCTCTCCCATGGAACTCATCTCAAACTTATCTTTCATAACCTTCTCAAAGTCCTTGCACAGAACATCATTTGTGGATCCAAAGATGATATCATCCACATAAACTTGTACCAAGAGTAATTCCCCATCCATCTCTCTAATGAATGGAGTGCAGTCAATGACACATTTTCTGAACCCATTGTTTAGAAGGTGAGAAGACAGTGTCTCGTACCACACTCGTGGAGCTTGGTGCAATCCATACAAGGCCTTGTCTAGCTTGTAGACTTGGTCACGATGCAATGGATCTTCAAACCCAAGAGGTTGATTGACATACACCACTTCATTAATCACACCATAAAGAAATGCACTTTTAACATCCATTTGATAAACCTTGAACTTTTTGAAAGATGCATAAGCCAGAAAGATTCGGATTGCTTCAAGACGAGCAACCGGTGCAAATACTTCATTGTAGTCAATCCCTTCAATCTGCCTAAAACCTTGCACCACCAGACGTACTTTGTTACGAACCACAATGTCATGATCATCTCGTTTGCAGTGCAAAACCCGTCTTGTGTCAATAACCTTTGCACCCTAGGGTCTATCAAAAAGCTGCCAAACGCCAAGTTTCTTAAACTGCGACAACTCCTCTTGCATGGAATCTATCAAGATTTTTCTTTCAAAGCTTCAGTGATGGTTCTTGGTTTAACTTGGGAGATAAAACATGTCTGCAAGATCAAGAATGTCAGCAAGACCACCTGAAGATAACTGATTTCTGGTCTTCACTCCATCAGTTGGATTTCCAATGATATTGTCTTGAGGATGAATTCTGTTGATTCTGCCTACAGGATGAGCAGGAACCTCAACCTATGGATCAAGATTGTTAATATTGAGATCCTCAAGAGCAGGTACAATATTATCAACAGGTGTTTCTGGAATATCTTTATGAGAGTGATGATCATCTGAGTCTGAATTGTCATCATTTGCCTGTACTGGAGCTTGAACTGAAGAAGGTTGCACTGGTTCATCAGGTGCATTTTGTGCATCATACATCATTTGAACAGCAACTTCTTCATCAGAATACATGGGAGGCATGTTGAAAGAGTCAAATAAATCATAATAGTTGAACATCCAGTCAGGACCCTTCCCAGGTGGTGGCATAGAATATTTCTGAACATCTACATAGTACCACTCCTCCACATTGTGAGTTAATTTGTTGTAGACTCACTTATTTGGAGTACTGTACCCGAGAAAGTAGCCTTCTTCCACCTTTTCATTGAACTTGCCTTTCTCAAGTTTCTTAAGCATCGTGCATGGAGCACAAAATGGTTCAAGATACTTAAGATTTGGCTTTCTGTTATGGAGCAATTCAAAGCAAGTCTTCCCATGTCTCTTCACAATCAAAACCCGGTTCATAGTATAGCAAGCATTAGCAACAGCTTCGTTCAAGAATTGAACCGGTAGGGAGGAATCAGCAAGCATAGTCCAAGCAGCCTTAATTAATGTTATGTTCTTTCGCTCAGCAATACCATTCATTTGTGGGATATACGGAGCACTGAACTGCTAAATAATACCACGTTCATTGCAGAAAGTCTCCATATTGTGATTCCTGAATTCGGTCCCGTTATCTGTTCTGAGCATGCGAACCTTGAGCTTATACAGTAATTCAAGCTTAGTAACAAGAACTTGAACACATTCAAATGTTTTAGATTTCTCCTTCATAAAGAACACCCAAGAGTATCTGGAGTACTCATCAGTAATAACAAAGCAGTATTGATCTCCAGCAATGCTCTTGAGATTAACAGGACCAAACAGATCCATGTGGAGAAGCTCAAGTAGAACAGTAATTGAATGATACTTCTTAGGTTTGTGAGACTACTTCATTTGCTTTCCCTTCTTGCATGAAACATAGACATCAGACTGCTTGAAGTTCTTCAAAGTCACTCCTTCAACCAGATTATTGTGAACCAGATGATTCATCATTCTCAAACACAAATGACCATCTTCTTGCCAAAGGATAGAATCTTTCACTATAGCCTTGGACATAAAACATGAAGCTGTAGAAGATGTATTTGAAGCTGTGGCCATGTTGAGAACATGCAAATCTTGCCTTCTTGGAGCAGACATCAGAATCCAGTCTTTAGGAATTGTAATGCCTTGCTTGAGAATGTAACAGCTGGAGTCGTCAAACAGAACTTTGTACTTCTTGTCACAAATCTATGCGACTGAGAGTAGATTGTGCTCCAGCTGCTTTACATATCTGACCTTGTCAAATGAAACTTTGCCATTTGAAAGAATTCCCTCTCCTGTAATAAACCCTCCTTTGTTACCAGCAAAAGCCATATACCATCCTTTAATAAAATGAACATCGAAAAGAAGAGATATGTCTCTAGTCATGTGCTTTGATGCCCCACTATCAACGATCCAAGTGCTAAGAGCAACATTTAGGGCAACCTGCACTTACACAAATTATTAGTTGAATTTTGGAGCCCAAGCCTTTACAGTCTTGGGTTGACCCAAAGAGTCCAGGATTTTCATCTCAATCCATTGTCCATCTGAATTGAATTTGTCAGGAGGTTTAGAAACAGGATTTTTAGAGGACTTAGCCATCCAAACAGTGTTTTTATTGAAATATTTCTTTAAATACACTGATGATAGCTTGGATTGTTTCTCAAAAACAATTTTAGGTGTATCATGATCAATCACAACCCGTTTACCCTTATCTTGAGGTGTGATAGGTGAAGGAAGTTTTGGTTTAACTTGAGGTGAGGGACAAGAAGGTTTTACCTTTTTAACAAAATTCTGATTTTGTTTTTGATGTGGTGCAACTTGTGGTCTAATCAAATGAGGACAAAATCTAGCAAAGTGTCCATGTGCACCACACTCAAAACAAGCTCTTTTATCTTGATGATAAAACTGTTTGGGTTTGATAAAAGACTTTTTGTTTTGATGAAAAGCATTTGTTTTTGTCTTTTCATGCCTAAAACCCAAACCCTTTGTCCCATTGAAAACAAGGTTATCTGCCTTGTTGGACTCATTTGCTTCACCATCCTGTGAAGACTTCACAAACCATATAGCTTCGGATAACTTTGAAGACATGATTGCCTTAGATGAGATTGAGTCAACCTTTGTGACACTAGATGTTTGATTCTTAACACAAGATACTTGAGGAGAAACATCAGACTCATCCTCAGAATCAGAGACCCAATCTTCAACCACTCCCTGCACAAAAAATTCCTCAGACATTGAGGAACTTGAAAGTCTTTAATAACAAGGTTTATAAAAGATTATTTTCGAAAACACGAGTTTATAGTAAAAGAGTTTATAAGTCGCATTATTTAAAAGTGTCTGTCATTTATAAAATCATTTGAATAAAACTGATATAAATAGTTTAAAGAACTTTTCTAAAACCTTTTTAGTAGAAAATGTGAAACAGTTGATAAGACCATTATAAACAGTTGATAATTCCTTTGAAAGAAATTGAGAAATCCCTTGGATTTCTAGAGTGAACCTGTAACGTTTATAAAGTAACATAAACATGTATCATGTAATATGATTGAAATAAGAGTATTTGATCACGTGTTCCACCCCAAAATAGTTGTAAAAACAGTAAAAAGAGGGCTAATGTTCTCACCTATCTGCAGTAGACTCTGAACTATAACAATTAGCAAGTAGCAAACAGGACTTCTAACTGGTTCCTAAATCATTGTAATCATACATAAGATATAAGATTTATAGTTGTAAAGACTTTGATTCCTTGATTGACTTGCGATAACATGAACTTGATTAACTCCTAGTTACATGATCTCATGATTATGATTGTTGTGTAAACTTGAAAATCATGATTGTGTTACTTGATTTATAAATGCTTCTTGAAACAAAATGTGTCATATTGCTCTATGCATAACTCGTATACATCAAAGTAATATGTTTTTATGAGTATGATAACCCTTTATTAATCATGCATTGTGAAAAGATGTTTCAATTGTTTTTAAGTCTTTGGGATTGTGACTTGATCCCCTAATTAGGTTAAGTTGCAACTTAAACCAATTACAATCAATTCACAATTACCTTAAGCTTATGGGCCACACTAAGGGCCTTAAGCCCATAAAACTACTATAGGCTTAAGTAGAGGTCCATGGCCTCTTAGGTTAACAATGGCCAATTGGAGGTGATATTGGGCCAACACTTATATTTATGGGCCATGTAAAATACCAAGGATAATGTTGGATCAATTAAAGATCATAATGGGTCGTTACAACTCAATTGGGCTTGGTTTGATCTATGGGGCCAATTGCTAATTGGGTTGGGCCGGTTAGAATTGAGTTGGGCCGAAACACCCATGACTTCCACACCATGGCAGCGAACCTATGGCTGCCATGGTTAAAGGTTCGGCTCCTTTGAAAGAATAAGGTTCGTGGTCATGAATCCATTAACTGATGATAGGGCTCGGTTACTGCATAGAGTTACAAAGGTTTGTGGTCCACTATTGAATACTAGGGTTCGGCTAATGAAAGACACCCTAGGTTCGCCCATGCAAGCTTGAAGGTTCGGCTGATTAGGCTTCATGCAAGGTTCGTTGTCTATGCATGGTTCGCCACCATACAAGGTTCGTTGTTCTAAGGTGACAAACCTATGGTTCGCTGTATGTATACAAAGGTTCGTGGCATCCTCATGGTTCGTTGACATGGCACAGGTTCGTTAGGACTTGATAGGGTTCGGCCATGAAATGAAGATTCGGCTGACACTTCAATGAACCATGCAGGGTTCATGATGTTCCATAGGGTTCGGCTCAAGTGGATGAGGGTTCGCCTAGATGTTCATCAGCATGAAGGTTCGTTGGATCCCTTAGGGTTCGGCTCACTAACCACCACCGAACCTGTCAACTTTCATCCTCACCTTCATCGAATCCTCATCTCCAGGCCACGATCTAAGTTGATTTAACATCAAGGAAGGTTGCTATAGGTGCGAAACCAGAAAGGGTTGTGCGAGAATCGGCTAGGTGTCAGGTTTGAACAAAAACCCACGAAAACCCTATTTTCGAGATTTTTATTCAAGCATACCTCGTTTTTGGCAGGTGAAAACCTCCGATCCGTTGTACTTTCGTGTAGGGAATGTCAAGAGCTTCGCGTGGACACCTAGAACACCAAGATCCGTTGAGAAACGAGTGAGATACGCGCGATTGAAGTTGGTTTTCTAGAGAGAGAGAGGGTTGAACGAAAATGTAGAGAGAGAAAGGGTTGTTGGTGGAATAAATGAGAAATTTAGCCTTGTTCAAGGCTTTTATAGCCCGCGCGGTATTCGGGTCCGTTTCGGTCGCTCGGTTCGCGTTTCCGAAATGTAACGCGTATTTTACGCGGTTTTAAATAAAATAGTTGTTAAACCCATCAAAATGATGAGTTTCAAAATTGTAAAAATGTAAAATAATCTATTTTAATTATTTTTACTCTTCGTGTGTTGACGGATCGTTGAACGACCGCAATTGCGTGTATACCCGCAATCGCGTACGTTTTTCGACCGCATAAAATGTTAAGGCGTTTAATCATAATTATAAGTTCAACATTCGTATTATTATGGATCGTCACCCATAACTCTACTCAGTCTCGCTAACGTATTACGATTCTTGTTAAATTAATTTTCATAATATTCGTCTCGACACTACGCACTAGCACTATCCCATTACACCGAACGCAGTATATGTATAGGGCATACCCCAGATTCCAGCTACCTGCCGTACCTGACGCCGTCCCACCACTGTTTCGATATAATACGTTACTGTTCTTGCCTAGCGAACTCGACTGTAAATAGATAATATATACTTGTTCCTAAATAATAAAGATCCTAACGCACAAGCACATAATGAACACATGAATCACATTGACTGATTTGATATGAAAACACATTTGTCCTAACACTGTTTACTACTGCCATTACTAAATGTACAAATGTTACAGTCTCCCCTAGTTAAGGGAATTTCGTCCCGAAATTAACTAGCCGAAAGTACTGTAAAGAGATGAGGGTACTTAAGCTTCATCTGGTCTTCACGTTCCCAGGTGAACTCAGCACCGCGTTTGCCCTCCCATCGTACCTTTACGATCGGGATACGGCTGCGTTTAAGTTTCTTGACCCCATGATCCACGATTTCGACCGGACGTTCTATGAATTGCATGTTGTTCTGAATCTGAATGTCTTCCAGTGGAATGTGAACATCATGATCTGCCAAGCATTTCTTAAGATTTGATACATGAAAAGTATCGTGGACATTGCTTAGCTCCACTGGAAGTCTATGTTTGTAGGCTACGGGACCAATCCTTTCCAGGATCTCAAAAGGTCCAACGTACCTTGGTGCAAGTTTCCCTTTCTTCCCAAATCAGACAATGCCTTTCCAGGGAGAAACTTTGAGTAAGACTCGGTCACCGACTTGAAACTCAAGCTGTTTCCGACGTCGATCAGCATAACTCTTCTGCCGATCTCGTGCGGCCTTAAGCCTTAATTGAATGATTGTGATTTTTTCTGATGTTTCCTGAATGAGTTCTGGTCCTACGACCTGTGAGTCACCAATCTCGGTCCAACAAACCGGTGATCGGCACTTTCTACCATATAAAGCTTCGAATGGTGCACATTGAATGCTCGTATGGTAGCTGTTGTTGTAAGAAAACTCAATGAGTGGAAGACGAATATCCCAACACCCACCAAAGTCAATCACACAAGAACGAAGCATGTCCTCGAGTGTTTGGATAGTCCTTTCGCTTTGACCGTCGGTTTGGGGATGATACGCCGCGCTAAGATTAACACGAGTTCCCAAAGCCTTTTGCAATGATTGCCAAAAGCGAGAAGTGAAACGACTATCACGATCAGATATGATTGATGTTGGAGTACCATGTGACGCGCAATGATTTCGTTGATGTACAATGTAGCTAACTTCTCCATTATGTAATCCTCTCGGATCGGAAGAAAGTAAGGAGATTTGGTGAGTCGATCAACGATCACCCAAATCGAATCGTAACCTCGCGGAGTTCTCGGCAACTTGGTTATGAAATCCATGGAAATTTGTTCCCATTTCCATTGAGGAATTTCAGGTTGCTACAGAAGTCCCGAAGGCTTTTGATGTTCTTCTTTGACCTTTGAACATGTAAGACATTTTCCCACGTACAGTGCTATGTCTTTCTTCATTCCTGGCCACCAGTAAGATGTCCGCAAGTCTTGGTACATCTTATCTGCTCCAGGATGAACTGAGTATCGCGACTTATGAGCCTCATCGCAGATGAGTGTGCGCAATTCTTCTGACTTTGGAATCCAGATGCGGCCGTTGAGATATAGCACCCCGTCAGATCGAGGTTCTAGTTTCTTCTCAATCCCGCAATCTAAGTCTGTTTTCAGCTGATTGTCTGTCACCACTTGTTGCTGTGCAATACGAATCAAATCTTTCAGGTTTGGCTGTGTGTTGATCTCCATGGCTCTGACACGAATTGGTTTGACTGGTTCCTTACGACTAAGAGCATCCGCCACCACATTGGCTTTACCCGGATGGTAGCGAATCTCACAGTCGTAATCAGTTAGAAGCTCAACCCAACGTCGTTGTCTCATGTTGAGTTCTTTCTGATTAAGGATGTGTTGCAGGGTCTTGTGGTCTGTATAGATGACACATTTAGTACCATACATGTAGTGTCTCCAAATCTTCAATGCAAAGACCACAGCCCCTAACTCAAGGTCATGAGTAGTATAATTCTTCTCATGAACCTTGAGTTGTCTTGAAGCATATGCAATGACCTTATCCCGTTGCATAAGTACACAACCGAGACCAAGGTTTGAAGCATCACAGTAGACAATGAAATCATCACTGCCTTCTGGGAGACTAAGGATAGGGGAGTTGCATAACTTCTGTTTAAGAAGTTGAAATGCATCTTCTTGTTTCTGTCCCCATTTGAACTCTTGACTTTTCTGGGTCAAAGTAGTAAATGGCAAGGCTATCTTTGAAAAGTTCGCGATGAATCTTCTATAATAGCCTGCCAAACCCAGAAATGAACGAATTTCTGTTGGAGTAGATGGGGTAGTCCAGTTCTTAATCGCCTCAATCTTTGCTGGATCTACATGTAACCCATCTTTGTTTATGACATGTCCTAAGAAGTGAACCTCCTTTAGCCAAAATTCACACTTTGAGAATTTAGCATAAAGTTGTTCTTCTCTTAGTAATTCTAGGACTTTCCTCAAATGATCTTCATGCTCTTGTTCCGTCTTTGAAGAGATCAGTATATCATCAATAAAGAAAATAACAAACTGATCTAAATACGGCCTGCAGACTCGATTCATCAAGCCCATGAACACTGCAGGTGCATTGGTCAGCCCAAATGGCATAACCACAAACTCGTAGTGTCCATATCGAGTTCTAAATGCAGTCTTTGGTATATCCTCATCATTTACTCTCAACTGGTGATACCCAGATCGTAAATCAATCTTAGAGAAGCAAGTTGCTCCCTGTAATTGATCAAACAGATCATCGATCCTGGGCAGAGGATATCTATTCTTGATCGTCAACTTGTTTAGCTCACGATAATCGATGCACATACGAAATGAACCGTCTTTCTTCTTGACAAAGAGTACCGGAGCTCCCCAAGGAGAGAAACTCGGTCTAATGAAACCTTTGTCTAAAAGTTCTTGGAGCTGACTAGACAGTTCTTGCATCTCAGACGGTGCTAATCGATACGGTGACTTCGCCACTGGATTTGCTCCAGGGACGAGATCGATCCTAAACTCTACTTGTCGGACTGGTGGTAGTCCAGGCAAGTCTTCTGGAAATACTTCCGGATAATCTCTGATGACTGGAACGTCTCCAACTGCTTTCTTTTCAGGTTTCTTCTCTACCACGTGTGCTAGAAACGCATAGTATTTCTTCTTCAGATACTTCCTCGCCTTGATGCACGATACAATCTTCAATCCGCGGCAGGGTTTCTCGCCGTAAACTAACATCGTTTCGCCGGACGGTAGAGGAATTCGAATGAGTTTCTCCGAACATACGATTTCGGCATTGTTTTTGGATAACCAATCCATTCCTACTACAACTTCGAAGCTTCCGAGAGTCATAGGAATAAGATCGATGCAGAAAAGATGGTCGTTTAATCTTAGTTCACAACCATGTATTATGGAATCCACAACTACGGTTTTACCATTTGCTACTTCTACGGTATAGGGAGCAGTAAGTATAGATGGTTGCATATTAAACAAAGAAGTAGTATGAGCAGAGATAAAGCTTTTATCAGCACCAGTATCAAATATGATAGAAACGTAATGACCATTAAGGAGAAATGTACCCGTGACAACTGCTGGCTCCTCGCGTGCTTCGGCAGCTCCGATAATAAAAGCACGAGCAGTAGCAGTGTTGTTGTTGAGTTTTGGACACTGGTTTCTGAAGTGTCCCTCTGCTCCACAATTATAACAGGCCCTTCCACCTGTAGCAGTAGAAGTTGTGGCAGCAGTTGTTATAGCAGCAAGATGTGCAGATCGGCATGTAGCTGCCAAGTGTCCCATCCGCCCACACTTGAGACACTTTTTGCATTGGGTAGTTGGTAGATGATGATATTGGCATTTGGTGCAGAGTGGGAACGGGCCAGTATATGGCTTTCTGACTGAAGCAGATTGTGGCATCGCAGTAATGGGTGTGGCATGAGTAGGTGTAGCTGTGGTCAGGGCTGCAAAGTTCTTGATGGTCTTTTGCTTCTTCTTCTTGTGATGTTGTTGTTCAGACTTCTTGCCTTCATCAATCTGTGCTCTCTTGTACCCCTTTCGGGTGAGCACCCCAGACTTAACGTATTCTTCGGTAAGGCTAGCTCCAAGATGAATCGCTTCCTCCAGAGTAGTGGGGTTATTCCCCATCACAGTTCCTCTGACAACCAGAGGTAAGCCTTCGATGTACTTCTCTATCCTGCGGGATAGAGGAGTAACCAGGTGTGGCACCAGAATGCACAACTCATGGAAGCGAGTTGTATACTTTGCGTTCTAACCACTATCTTGCACCAGATTCCACATCTCTACCTCAAGTTTCTTCAGCTCATGTCGTGGACAAAACTTATCCACAAGTAACTTCTTGAAGTCCTCCCATGATAAAGCTAATGCAACTTCCCCTCCTCTGGTGTTCTTCTCAGAGTTCCACCAGGTGAGTGCGCCTTTGTGAAAAGCGCTCGAGGCCATTTTGACCTTCAGGTTTTCAGGACATCCTGTGAAATCAAGAATATCCTCGATGCTTTCCAGCCACTGCAGTAGGCCAATAGCTCCTTTAGTACCAATGTACTTAGGAGGTTTAGCATCATTGAACTGCTTGAAAGTGAAGTTAGCAGTTCCAGTGTTGGTAGCATTTGAGTTATGTGCTGAATCACTAGTACTTCCCCGAAGATTCTGGGTAATATCAGTGACCATGCCCGGAATGACATCTCTCATGTGTATAGCGATGGCTCGGGCAATCTTGTTGATCTCATCATCATTGCCACTTGTCGAACCCCCTCCGTTAGGATCACGTCGGGGAGGCATTCTACGAATAGAAGCCACAAGTGGGTCAGTAATGAGAAAGGATACAATTGAATTTGCATGATAAGATTAGTGATATATCCATACTACTAGTATTATCATTCAATTGTAATATGAGCATGTACACGTATAAGCAATCAGCTCATTAGCATACTTCTCACGTGAATGTGTATAACGTTCCATGATCTCACTCCACCAAACCTACACACTGACACTTTCCCGATATACAGAAGATAGCTTATATATAGGGCATACGAAAGGGTCAAGCAAACTGCCAGCCCAGACGCCATCCCACCACCGCTTCGATATACCACGATCATGTCCTTGCTAGCATTTGGCAACATGTTTGTACTGATTTCCAAGTGTGTTCCATTGATTAAGAATCCCATGATCTTTGATCAATTTGAACTATGATTAAATCCATGATTGAACTATGATTATGTTATGTGTGCACCTGCTAACAGTTGTTAACATGTAGAACTAAATCATATGAGTGCTCTACATTGTTATTGTTAAACTATGCTAGTAAGTACTAATGATGTAATCACTTAAGAATTTCACTTAAGGTTTACATTGAAAGAATGTTCACAACTTGATTAATTCACACAAAATGTTTGACTCATCCAAGTCTAAATAGCACAATGATTTGATTCACCAATGATTGTATCTCATGTGTTTGACTAATGTTCAATGATTCCAGTTGCTCCCGAATCTTTACTTCAAATATGAACGCCGGATTCCCCTGACATACCGAAATAAGCTTATATATAGGGCTAGCTCTCACCGCCCACCACTTACCTCAGCACGTCAGCGTAAATCCGCCGTTTGTATTTGGAGTTAAGATTCCAACTCTTGATTGACTATGATTATGAATGTGTAAACCGTGGTCCTTAATTTACTTGAAATTAACACCTTAGGTTTTAGTATGTGTGTCCTAGGTTAATTAACCTAGGTTCTCAATAATTACATTATTGAGTATAATGATCTCCTGTGAGAACTTCAACTAAAGAATACTGTTACATAGATTCTAAGTTATAAAGTTCCTATGATAATGAATACCCGATTAATGACAACATGACTAGGATTTCAGATCCAAGATTCTAAAATTATAGATCTTGACCTCTGAATTCCTATGATGAACATGACAAGGATTTTAGATCAAAGATACTAAGAATGCAGATCTTTGCCTCTAATTTCCTCTGATGAACACTGATTGAGAATTCCAGATCGAGGATACTAAGAATACATATCCTTGCCTCTGGAATCCTTTAATGAACTATGTGTGAGAATTTCAGATCAAGGATACTAAGAATAAAGATCCTTGCCTCTAAAATCCTTTAATGAATATATGTGAGAAATTTAATTCGGTTTCTGAAATTATAGAATTCCGATTCAAATTCCTTGACTCGATATCTAATCTTAGAAGTGTATCCCTAAGATCTTTCAAGCTTAATGTAGACTTAATACTTACTTAAGTTACTTAGATCCTAAGTATCCTCAAGCCTATAGTACTTAGTCCTATTAGATAGCTTAGGTTATAGTCTAGGTCATTAAACATTGGGTTTTTCCTAGTTCTCTACAACCTTGGCTCTGATACCAACCTGTCACACCCCCTGCGCCGCGTGCGGAATCCACGGCGCGGTGACGTATGAATAGTTGAATCATGCACAAGTATTGAATAAGAACAACCACAATGGATTACTATGTTTCAAAATGTTTAGACAGTTGTTTAGTTACAGACAATCTATCTACCAAAAGAAAGACAACTACAGACCCAAAAATATTGTTTACAAAATAAGACTTCAAACAAGACAATTAAACATTTAGGATTTAGTGTGTTTCTAATCCATCCTAGCATGTTTCTTTATCTTGTTCTATCTTAAGATGGTCTCCTTAGTTGTCCCTTAGAATGCCTTAAACTTGATTACCTGAAACACGTGAAAAGTAACTGTCAACTACAGAAGTAGTTGGTGAGAACAATAGGTTTAACATTTGAAACATGAACTTGTAATGTAAGGCATATGTTTAAAGCAATAAATGAATTACATGGATGAGCTGCAACCCAAACTAACACCAAGTATGTAAAATGAGTGTAAACAGTCCAAAGACTATTTGCACGAAAACCAACTTATAATCAAGTCCCAAACTACGTTTGGAGTCAGAAAATAAGTCAGCAACAGTGAGAAAACCATACGTAACCGAAATCTGCAGTTAGTTTATAAAACAAATTTAAAAGCTTACTCCAGAAATCGGCCTGCCCAAATGTGTCCGCTTTCCCTTGTTGTGATCACCCAGTACTAACGCTAATGAATATGAAACTTGATGGGTTTATAAGTTTGTTTACAACAGTGGACACCATGCTTTTAATCTTTGCTTTAAAAGAAACAGTGATTTAATGCCTTGTTTGATAACATGATTTGAAAACCTTGTTTGAGAACAATGAAATGAATCTTTGTTTGATCATCTTCGCGAAAACCATTGATTGAATACCTTGTTTTGAAACCTTTTATTATGTACATAGGATAGTGTCCTTGTATAATAACAAGGTTTATAAAAGATTATTTTCGAAAACACGAGTTTATAGTAAAAGAGTTTATAAGTCGCATTATTTAAAAGTGTCTGTCATTTATAAAATCATTTGAATAAAACTGATATAAATAGTTTAAAGAACTTTTCTAAAACCTTTTCAGTAGAAAATGTGAAACAGTTGATAAGACCATTATAAACAGTTGATAATTCCTTTGAAAGAAATTGAGAAATCCCTTGGATTTCTAGAGTGAACCTGTAATGTTTATAAAGTAACATAACATGTATCATGTAATATGATTGAAATAAGAGTATTTGATCACGTGTTCCACCCCAAAACAGTTGTAAAAACAGTAAAAAGAGGGCTAATGTTCTCACCTATCTGCAGTAGACTCTGAACTATAACAATTAGCAAGTAGCAAACAGGACTTCTAACTGGTTCCAATATCATTGTAATCATACATAAGATATAAGATTTATAGTTGTAAAGACTTTGATTCCTTGATTGACTTGCGATAACATGAACTTGATTAACTCCTAGTTACATGATCTCATGATTATGATTGTTGTGTAAACTTGAAAATCATGATTGTGTTACTTGATTTATAAATGATTCTTGAAACAAAATGTCTCATATTGCTCTATGCATAACTCGTATACATCAAAGTAATATGTTTTTATGAGTATGATAACCCTTGATTAATCATGCATTGTGAAAAGATGTTTCAATTGTTTTTAAGTCTTTGGGATTGTGACTTGATCCCCTAATTAGGTTAAGTTGCAACTTAAACCAATTACAATCAATTCACAATTACCTTAAGCTTGTGGGCCACACTATGGGCCTTAAGCCCATAAAACTACTATAGGCTTAAGAAGAGGTCCATGGCCTCTTAGGTTAACAATGGCCAATTGGAGGTGATATTGGGCCAACACTTATATTTATGGGCCATGTAAAATACCAAGGATAATGTTGGATCAATTAAAGATCATAATGGGTCGTTACAACTCAATTGGGCTTGGTTTGATCTATGGGACCAATTGCTAATTGGGTTGGGCCGGTTAGAATTGAGTTGGGCCGAAACACCAATGACTTCCACACCATGGCAGCGAACCTATGGCTGCCATGGTTGAAGGTTCGGCTCCTTTGAAAGAATAAGGTTCGTGGTCATGAATCCATTAACTGATTATAGGGCTCGGTTACTGCATAGAGTTACAAAGGTTTGTGGTCCACTATTGAATACTAGGGTTCGGCTAATGAAAGACACCCTAGGTTCACCCATGCAAGCTTGAAGGTTCGGCTGATTAGGCTTCATGCAAGGTTCATTGTCTATGCATGGTTCGCCACTATACAAGGTTCGTTGGTCTAAGGTGACAAACCTATGGTTTGCTGTATGTATACAAAGGTTCGTGGCATCCTCTTGGTTCGTAGACATGGCACAGGTTCGCTAGGTCTTGATAGGGTTCGGCCATGAAATGAAGATTCGGCTGACACTTCAACGAACCATGCAGGGTTCGTGATGTTCCATAGGGTTCGGCTCAAGTGGATGAGGGTTCGCCTAGATGTTCATCAGCATGAAGGTTCGTTGGATCCCTTAGGGTTCGGCTCACTAACCACCACCGAACCTGTCAACTTTCATCCTCACCTTCATCGAATCCTCATCTCCAGGCCACGATCTAAGTTGATTTAACATCAAGGAAGGTTGCTATAGGTGCGAAACCAGAAAGGGTTGTGCGAGAATTGGCTAGGTGTCAGGTTTGAACAAAAACCCACGAAAACCCTATTTTCGAGATTTTTATTCAAGCATACCTCGTTTTTGGCAGGTGAAAACCTCCGATCCGTTGTACTTTCGTGTAGGGAATGTCAAGAGCTTCGCGTGGACACCTAGAACACCAAGATCCGTTGAGAAACGAGTGAGATACGCGCGATTGAAGTTGGTTTTCTAGAGAGAGAGAGGGTTGAACGAAAATGTAGAGAGAGAAAGGGTTGTTGGTGGAATAAATGAGAAATTTAGCCTTGTTCAAGGCTTTTATAGCCCGCGCGGTATTCGGGTCCGTTTCGGTCGCTCGGTTCGCGTTTCCGAAATGTAACGCGTATGTTACGCGGTTTTAAATAAAATAGTTGTTAAACCCATCAAAATGATGAGTTTCAAAATTGTAAAAATGTAAAATAATCTATTTTAATTATTTTTACTCTTCGTGTGTTGACGGATCGTTGAACGACCGCAATTACGTGTATACCCGCAATCGCGTACGTTTTTCGACCGCATAAAATGTTAAGGCGTTTAATCATAATTATAAGTTCAACATTCGTATTATTATGGATCGTCACCCATAACTCTACTCAGTCTCGCTTACGTATTACGATTCTTGTTAAATTAATTGTCATAATATTCGTCTCGACACTACGCACTAACACTATCCCATTACACCGAACGCAGTATATGTATAGGGCATACCCCAGATTCCAGCTACCTGCCGTACCTGACGCCGTCCCACCACTGTTTTGATATAATACGATATTGTTCTTGCCTAGCGAACTCGACTGTAAATAGATAATATATACTTGTTCCTAAATAATAAAGATCCTAACACACAAGCACATAATGAACACATGAATCACATTGACTGATTTGATATGAAAACACATTTGTCCTAACACTGTTTACAACTACCATGACTAAATGTACAAATGTTACACTTTTGATCAGTCCATTTACTGATCATATGCTCAATGATGTATGAGGAGCTTGCATAGCTCTTGATCTTCTGACTTAAAGTTTCATAGTCACACTCGACTATCGCTAATTTCTTCTTTATCTCATTGATGATATTGAGATAAGAAGTAATAGCATCTTGCTTATTCAGCACAGTGATCTCAGCCTCATGCAATTGCCTGTTTAATAGCTCAATTTTAGCTTGAAAATCTTTTTCATTTGATTTTAAAATTTTGTTTGCTTCAATCCGCTGGTTGAGATCGCTAACGAAGTCAGCATTGTGTTGCTGATAAGCCAACACCTTAGTTTCACTATCAACACAATTAAAACAACCAGAATGAAATGGGGAACAGTCATCATATACCAGATCTGACTGAGCTGAAGCATAAGTATTCAACATCAAAGCAAACTTTGTAACAGATTGTTCTTCAAATCCAGCATTTGATTCTCCTTGAGTTTCTGAATCTAATGAGCTTTCTGATTCTGATCCTGATGATTCATCCAGACTTGTCTATGTTTCTTCTGAATTACCTTCATCACTGGATTCAGCAGCTTCTTTGATCTCTGCAACACATGTTTTATCTGCTCCACCCTTTTCAAAGTTGAATCTGAAATCCCAATTTTCTCCCTCATCATTTTGAACCATGAGTACCTTGTTTGCATTTGATGAACTGGCTTGAGCAGGAGTGTCAATTGGTACTAATCTCCTCTATGGATTGGCAGCTGATGATCTTTGCTTCTGAAAAGGATTGTGGTTACCCATCTTCTTAAGCTTGTTGCACTGTCTTGCAAAATGACCTTTATCCCCACATTTATAGAAAGTAACAGATGACATATCAAATCCAAACTTGGAGTCTTTGTTTTGATTGATGTCTTTCCCAGTTCTCTTAACAAAATCTTTTGCTCTACTAACTACACTTGCAAGAGCCCACAAAATGTCAATCCTTTCCATATCATCATGGTCAATCTGAGAGTAATCTTCATTTGTCAGATGTGGGTTACCAATCTGCCCAGCTAACAGCCCATCATAAGAACTCACAAGTGTAGACAACAAACCCATATGCTCCTTTGCAACCTCCACAGTCACTTAGTCAAAGTTGTATGTCTTCAAATTTGTGACAGAATGACTATCGTCTTTCTAAGAGGTGGAAGTTGAAGCTGAATGACTGAAGTGTGCCTGGCTTGAAACAGGAGCTTCTTTGGTCTGTGAAACAAAAGTTGTCTTCAATGGAGCATGAGAAGAAGCTCTTTCTGCAGTGGGAGTAGAATAGTATAATGAAGGATCTTGAAATTGAGCAACTCTCTTTGCCTTCCACTTGTTCTCAGTCTCTTGTTCCTTCAGCTTCTGAATGAAATAATTAATATCCATATTAGCAATCATCTTACTCTGTTTCAGAATTATAGAAAGGATTCCCACTTGGGAGGTAAGGCATCTGCCAGACACTGGATCTTCTCTTGTGTAGTTTTCTTGACTTGATGATTATAGAGCTCACTCAAGAGATGATAAAATCTAGCAATCAAGTCATCTAAAGATTCATTCCCCACACACATGAAGCTATTGAACTCTTTCTTCAAGGCTTTAGACTTGATGCTCTTCAATGCATGATTCCCCTCATACCTTTGTTGTAAAGCATCCCACAATAACTTTGAAGAAGTAAACTGTCTAAATTGATGAAAGATGTCTGTAGCAATAGCCTAGGACAATATGGCATAAGCTTTCTTTTTAAAATCATACAACTTCCTTTGAGGCTCAGTCATCATAGTAACAAGCATAGGTGGTCCATCTTCACTAAGTGGTCTCAAGTACCCACTCTCAATCATCATCCAAAGATTGGTGTCAACTCCATTGATATGAATCTCAAATCGATATTTCCAATGCGGATAATCATCTAATGAAAGTAACTTTGGAGCATTGTTTGAATTCCCGGTCTCTGTCTCAGTATGAAGCAGGTTCCGTATTCTATTGCTCTGATTAGCCATCAAAGCAAGTTATTCCATCTTGTCAAGAGAAAACTGATCCAACACTTAGAAAATTTTCCAAAAATTGTTGGCCGGATGAAGTAATTTCAGCTAAATGTCGGGGTACGAATGAATCCGAATGAAGTAACTTGGCCAAAAGATTCTTTTGATGCAAATGAGGAGACAACCGAATGACTACTCAGTCGAATAAATCTGAACTAGCCGAATGAAGAGTTCTTCGCACTAACATTTGGACCGAATGAGACTTATTCGGCCGAATGACTGATTCGCACACTGGTTATTCGCATGATCGACTCATTCGCATAAACTGGGGTTTTTAGCAACAAAAATTCGATGCCTTTGGATTTTAATCGTATCTGAATACCAAATTTGGTATGGAACCTCAGGACACTATCCCTAACCTTTTGGAATGCACTGTGGATCAAAACAATCACAAAAACCCCCTGATTTCTAATGGAACAGTAACTTAGAGCCCAAGAAACTTAGGGTTTTCAAAAATCTCGAACTAAGAATCTGCAATATGATGATTTAGATCGAAAATCGAGCAGAATCAAGAGCCAAAACTCTGATACTACTTTGTAGGACCTAAGAAACCCTTGGAAACAACTCGGTTCCTTAAGAGATCTGCTCGACAGGCCCTTGAATAGTGCGGAATCCTATTCAATGGTTTTCCAATTGAAACCACCCTTCCCCGTGGCAATCCGACGATGAGGAGTAAACGTTTTGATCGAAATCGAACACCACGGGGTGAGAATCAAATTTGGACAGGAAGGAGCGGCTCAAAACCCTAGGGATATGACAGAGGAGTGCTCAGGGGAGAGAGGAGGCTCGGAAAAGTTATGAAACATTCTGTTTTCAGCCCTATATATAAGTTGTACTCATTTGGCCGAATGAGTAGTGCGAACCACTCATTCGGCGAATGGCTCAGTTAAATGAGCTTAGTCAACCAAATGAATCATGTGGATGACTCATTCGTTCGTCTAAGTCATTCGCTAGGTGTTCGTTCGTCCGAATGAACTCATTCTTAGGTATCATTCGCACGATTGGGTCTGTAAAATAGTCAAAGTCAAAATCAAACATAGATAAACATAATAAACTAAATTAAACATATATGAACAATACTCAAAAGTCTATTTCATTAATAATATGAACTTTACATAATCCATGACATACAAAATACTGAACTAGGGACATTACATACATCAACAAAACATTTATCCAGTTTAAAACATATCAAAGTTCTCAATTTTGTTCTCCACATCCCATATAGAATCATTCTCCCACTGTTTTGCCCTTCACAAGGTTTATCATGACTGAGAACTTGAGTTATTAAAAATAACTCTCGTTCAGACCACGATATTTTAAATATTGGAATTTCCCACATAATTTTCATTAAGCAAGAAATTCCTCTGGTATTAAAGTATTTTTACATACCGTACGCTACAGCTTCCACCTTAGACCTCACTACTGACATCATGCCATCTTGTCAACTATCGCTTATAAATACGGCATACGAAGAGTAAAGCCCAACCGCCATCCCACCAGGACCTTGACAAGACATGATCATGCCCTTAATGGAAACAAAGGCTTTCACTCTGCAATCACACACATGTTATTAATCATCACATTGTTCTCAAATGAATAAGTTTACTGTTTCTCACCCCTAACTCAAAGTGAAAGTCAACCCATTTAATAAATAAATTTCAATTGAACAGCATCGTGGTAAACACTAAGTCAAAGCACTATGCTCCCAATCTACAACCATTTGGTTTGGAATTATGTTCTCATGGAGATGTGTCGGGCTCCATATACGAGGTAGGGGAGTCCTCCCACCAGGCGGAGCTTAGGGTACACCTTCTCCAGGTGGCTTTAGATCTTCAGGGGATTCGCATCGAGTTGCAGGAGTCACACACTAATCTGAAGGAGACTCGCACCACTCTATTAGAGACGCTCACATCTCACCTGATACTGATGGAGTAGGTGAATGCATTAGACGCAGGCACACGAGCCTGGCGGATTATTATTGTGAAGAGGATGAGGCGGTTGGTGGTGCAAATGGTGATTGCTGCATTTTGGTAGCAGGTTTAGGCGTTGTGGGTGAGAGTTGTGAGGGTGAGGGAGATTGTTGAGAGGCTTAGGATGTTGAGCGTGGATGTTAGATTGATAAGATTGGCTATAGCGATGGCAGCTATGGCCATGGTGATCACCTGCTTATCGTATTTCCTACTGTAAGTATGATTATGGTGTAGAGGTTTTTGGACTTTTCATTATGGATATCATGAATAGTGAAGAATAGGTTGGTTTGAGATAATGGGATGATTTTGGGCATGTAAAATAGACCCCATCTGATTAGAGTGTTGTTAGTACGGTTGTATTATGGCTCTCTTGTATATCAAACTCTATGGTTATACAAAAACCATATCGTAGTAATAAAAATATTTTATTTTTGAATATCTATTGTCTGTGTGATAACGTATCTAAATACCTTTTGTGGTATCATGTCTATTGTTTGTGTGACAACGTATCTCAATACCTTGTGTGGTATCATATCTATTGTTTGTGTGACAACATATCGAAATACCTTGTGTGGTAACATATATATTGTCTGTGTGACAACATATCGAAATACCTTGTGTGGTAACATATCAATTGTCTGTGTGACACGTATAAAAGTCTTGTCTTGAATATATCAAAAACATGTGTAATAATCACATATCAACAAGATTTTCCCGTATGACTGAATATGGTTGAATTTATGTGATTGAAAGGGGTACATCTTTAATGTTCTTGAACTGACCTGACTTTGTCTGCATGTGAGCTGAACAATGGATCCACAACGAGGTTGATAAGCCAAGAAGACGACTGAGAACATTGTTAACCCTGAAACAAATCAAGTTCCACCTGTTAATCCTGAATCAAATCCGGATTCACATATCAATCCAGAAGAAAACATGGTTGCAGCTAATAATACGGAAACAAATACAGTTCTTCTTGAGAACCCAGAAGTGAACATGGTTCCACCTGCGGCTGCAAGTGGATAAGAACTGAACGAAGCAATGATAGCATGAACTGTGAAAGAACAGCAATCTGTTGTAGTTCTGGGTATTTTAACGTAACATAAACAACATATCACTTCTAAATCTGGTGGGGACCATGACCACACTGAACACAATGCCACTGGTGGACACGTAGAAACTCATCATACCACCTGTACAACAACTATTCATGATCCACCACAGCAGGGATGTACTTATAAGCACTTTGCTTCCTGCAAGACTCGTACTTTCACAAGCAAACAAGGAGCGGCTGGACTTTTGAAATGGATCGAGGAAATGGAAACCAAACTCAAAATCAGCAAATGTTTGGCGGAGCATAAAGTGTCTTATGCTGCTTGTTCTTTGAAAGATTCAGCTCTAACCCAGTGGAGTACCCAGGCGAAAACTTTGGGTTCAACCACAGTTGATTCAATGGGCTGAAATGATTTTAAAAGTTTGATTATGTCAAATTACTGCCCAATCACTGAAATCCAGAAAGTGCAAGAAGAATTCTGGAACCATTATATGATCAGTGCTGATTGTCTGGCTTATACCGATCGTTTTCATCTACTCACTTTCTTACTTCCCAATATGGTTCCTATGGAAGCAGCTTTGATTGAGAAGTATATAAAAGGTCTGGTTCCCCAAATTCGGGAAATGGTGACTGTAGCTGAACCAAGCACTCTCAAACGTACAATCTTGTTGACCACTAAGCTTACTGATGAGGAAGTAAGAAGCGCTACTTTGTCAACTAAAACTCAGGTGGTTGTGGGCCGTAGTGATCTTAGTGTGTCTAGTACGACGAGGGGTACCAAAAGAAAGTGGTTTCGCAAAACCAAAACGAAACCTACGGCTTAGACCAGCCAGAGCAAACCAACTGTGAAAAATTACGGTGTGGCTATTCTTGAGAGGAAAGCTTATACTGGGCAGCGCCCAAATGCAATAAGTGTTCTTATCATCATAGAGGACCATGTCCTGTTTGTGATAACTTTAATCGCGTCAGACACTACACCAGATACTGTAACTTTCCTGCTCATCAGCCAAATCAAGCACCATTACAAACCACTCAAACAAACCTGTCATGCTTCAAGTGTGGAAGCCCTGACCATTTCATAAGAAACTGTCCAAAAAACAATAACAACACCAATCATGGTAATGAAGCTTGGGGAGAGCTTTCCAGATTGGTTCAACAGAGGCTAGGCATAATGCAAACATTATCATTGGTACGTTCCTTCTCAATAATCTATACGCACCAGTTTTGTTTGATATGGGGGCATATAAGATTTTTATCTCCCTTGAATTTGCATCATTACTTTCATTGCCTACTACATATCTAGAAAATCCCTATGTCATTGAACATGCAAATGGCAAGTTGATAAAAGCTAACAGTGTCATTCAAGGATGTTCCTTGAATCTGAATGATCATCTTTTCAATATCAATCTACTTCCTATTGAACTTGGAAGCTTTGATGTCGTTATTGGCATGGATTGGCTTTCTGATAACCAAGCGGAAGTTGTGTGTCAACACAAGTGGTTCGTATTCCATTACCTGATGGTAATACATTGATAGTTTTAGGAGAACGAGCACGTAGAAAACTTGGTATCATATCTTGTATGCGAGCTCAGAAATGCTTACGGAAAGGTTGTCAGGACTTTCTAGCACATGTGACAGAGAAAAATAATCCACAAAAACGTATTGAAGATATTTTGGTAGGGATTTTCCTGAAGTTTTTCCTGAGGATATATCAGGATTACCTCCAGTGAGACAAGTTGAATTTAGAATTTACTTGATTCTAGGTGCAGCGCCTGTTGCTAAAGCTCCTTATCATTTAGCACCCTCAGAAATGAATGAGCTTTCAGGTCAATTACAAAAACTGGTAGAAAAAGGTTATATTAGACTACATGGAACTAAATAAATTAACAATCAAAAACCGTTATCGACTACCTCGTATTGACGATCTATTCAATCAATTGCATGGTGCTACTTATTTCTCAAAATCGATTTAAGATCCGGATATCATCAGTTACGGATTCATGATGATGATGTTCCTGAAACTGCTTTTAGAACCCGATACGGATATTACGAGTTCTTAGTAATGCCATTTGGGTTAACAAATGCACTTGCAGTTATCATGGATCTAATGAATCGAGTATGTAGACCTTATCTTGATAAGCTTGTGATTGTATTTATTGATGACATTCTCATTTACTCCCGAAACCAACTGGAACATTCTCAATACTTGAAACTAATCTTAGAATTGTTAGAACGTGAAAAGCTATATGCTAAATTTTCTAAGTGTGAATTTTGGTTACGAGAAATTCAATTTCTTGGACACGTAGTAAATGAGAACGGTATACAATTGGATCCTAGTAAGATTAGAGTTGTAAAACAATGGGAGACATCGCGAACCCCAATTGAAATACGTCAATTCTTAGGACTCGCATGTTATTATCATTGATTCATTAACAATTTTTCAAAAATAGCCTGGCCACCAACAACTTTGACTCAGAAAAAATCAACCGTTTATACGGGGTTCCCAACAGGAAAAGGCATTCCAACTATTGAAACACAAACTTTGCAACGTAGCTATACTTGCATTGCCTTAAGGTATGATAACTTCACTATATACTATGATGCTTACCATCAGGGTCTCGGGTGCGCGTTAATACAGAAAGACAAGGTAATTGCTTACACTTCTCGACAATTGAAAATACACGAGAAGAATTATAACATTCATGATCTAGAACTTGGTGCAGTGGTGTTTGCACTTAAAATTTGGAGATATTATCTCTATGGAACTAAGTGTATTGTATACATTGATCCCAAAAGTCTATTATATATCAAAAGATGTTGAACATGTGACAAAGGCGATGGGTAGAACTTCTGAACGACTATGACTGCGAAATTTGTTATCATCCAGGTAAAGCAAATGTTGTAGCTGATACTTTAAGTCGCAAAGAACAAGTCAAACCTCTACGTGTGAAAGCGTTATGGGTGACCATTCAAACAAGTCTAATTCCTCAGATTAGAGAGGCTTAGCAACAAGCTTTACAAGCTACAAATTACCAAGCTGAGGAACTAAGAGAGTTAGTTAAGAAACTAGAAACTAAAAGTGATGGAGTAATGTATTTCAAAATCCGAATTTGGGTTCCTCTATTCGGTAGCATTAGAACAATCATCTTGAATGAGGAACACAAATACAGGTATTCTATTCATTTAGGGGTTGATAAAATGTATAAAGATCTTAGAGAGCCAGGAATGAAGAAACATATAGCTGAATACCTGGATAGATGTTTAACATGTCTTAAGGTTAAGGTAGAACATCAACGAACTTCTGGGTTACTACAACAACCGGATATTCCCATGTTGAAATGGGATCAGATCTCTATGGATTTCATTACTAAATTACACAAAACATCAAGTAATCGTGACTCTATATAGGTTATCGTTGATATCCTTACTAAATCTGCACATTTCTTACCCATCCGAGAATATTACTACTCGGATCGACTGGCTGAACTCTACATTAATGAAATTGTATATTGACATGAAGTACCGATCTCCCTCATTTTTGACAGAGATAGACGATTTATGTCATGATTTTGGCAAACTCTTCAAAATGCTCTGGGCGCACAAATCAATATAAGCATAGCTTACCATCCACAAACGGATGGACAAACCGAAAGAACGAATGAAACTCTTGAAGACATGCTTAGAAGCTGTGTGATTGATTTTGGAGGTAGCTGGGATATTCGTCTACCACTTGTTGAATTCTCATATAATAATAGCTACCATACGAGTATTCAATGCGCTTCATTTGAAGCACTCTATGGAAGCAAGTGTAGATCCCCTATCTGTTGGTCAGAGGTAGATGAAAGTCAGATTATTTGCCGAGAATTCATACAATAAACTACAGATAAGATCGCACTAATTCAAGAAAAAATCAAAGCTGCACGCGATCGTCAAAAGAGTTATGCAGATAATCATTAGAGACCACTAGAATTCCATATAGGTGATCGGGTTATGTTAAAAGTTTCACCTTGGAAAGGCATTTTCAGATTCGGAAAGCGAGGTAAACTCTCACCAAGATTTGTAGGACCATTTAAAATTCTAGAACGAATTAGAAAATTAGCCTACAGACTTGAACTACCTCTTGAACTTAGTAACATTCACGATGTATTTCACGTATCAAATCTGAAGAAGTGCCTAATTGATGAATCATTGATCGTGCCTCTTGAAGTGATTCAAATCGAGAAGTCCAAGTACTGAAATGAAGCCGCATGCAATCATTAAAGTTAGATGGAACTCGCAACGTAGACCGGAATATAAATGGGAACTTGAGGAACATATGAAATAAAAATATCCTCATATGTCCTCAGAAATGATTGTCACCAGATAAGTCTTCATATATGAAATAAAAATATCCTCATATGTCCTCAGAAATGATTGTCACCAGATAAGTCTTCATTAAATTTTGGGACGAAATTTCTCTAACAGCAGGAGACTGTGACAACTACGTCATAGGATCACGTCATCGTGCTTGAAAACCATGTTACTAGAATGATTGTGATTATCACGAGTTGATAGTACGTGAAAAATTGTGAACGTGGGTGAAAACCGTGCGAGAAATGGAGTTACCGATTCTATTGAATCGTAAAAAGAAGAAAAATTTCGATGTATTGCACTCTAGAACCCGTCGCGGTACGCCAAGGCTAAATTCAAAAGTGTGTGATAAGTCCAAGATATCTAATGGACTCCAGAATTCTTCGCGGTATGCCAAGACTCCATCAACCCTCCTTGGCGGTACGCAAAGCATAGGTCGGTCTCAATGATCAAATTTCAGTATCAAAACTTCATGCAAACTCTATTTTCGTTCATCTCTCGAACTCTAGCACTAAAACCTTTGACCACATCATTTTTTTATCAACAAATCAGTGTTTTGAAGCCCCCCAAACATCCGGATCTAGCTAGGGAACGATTCTAAAAGTCCTTAGCATCATTTTTTCCTAGAAATATGTCCGATGAGGTAACGATTTGTTTTATCCTACTAGCTTGATAATGGTTAGATTAGATCTTGGTTTTGAATGTAATGAAATAGTTAGGATTGTTGATTATTGCCTAGATGATGGCTAGAAATGGTTAGAAACAAAGAACTTGATATGTTAACTGTTAAATCCGTGTTTCAGTACACGGAATTTGAAATTAGAGTACACGAGTTCGAGAACTGATTTTAGTGAACTTGTCTTCGCGAACCTCAGTTCGTGAACTCGTTTTCGAGAACCACATTTCGTGAACTCCTCTATCTTCGTATACTTCTTAATTTCGAGTACTCCCTAAATTTCGAGAACTGTTGAATTTCAAGAACTTCCTTAATTTTCGAATAATAAGTTTCTTCGAGAACTCCACTTTGACTTTGACCTTGACTTTAACTTTGACTTAATAATTGACTTTGACTTTTACTTAAAAGTCAACCTTTGACTTTTACTTTCAATTCTTGATTTATTTTAACTAACTTAACTTGTTTCTTTTTCAGATGGCTGAGCTACGGTTTGTCCCAGATCATTACATGATCGCCTTTCTCGGGAATCCTCCCAAGAAACATAGGATGTTCAAAAGCATGGTGGACGGATTGATCCAATCGCTGGTGAACTTTGCTATTATGGAGCATCCGCAGATTATCTCTACATTCATACATGACTTCTGGAACTCCACCGCTGAGACAAAAGATGCAAATGGGAATATCTATCTAATTGGGAAGTTTTGGTGAAAACCGCTGATCGTTACAGAACTAATTATTTGAGAGCATTTACAATTTGGGGACAAGAATGGGTTAAGAATACCATACTGAGGATGGGTTATGAGTGTCTTTACCTTCCGACAGATAAGAAGCTTCTTCATCCCTACTGGAGATATCTAGCGTACATCGTGACTCAGTGTCTCTCCAGACGCAAGGTGGTTATGATGTTCTAAACCAAACAATGAGTTCATGCATGGTTGCTATAGTTCAGGGCCTAGACTTCAATTTCTCAAGGATGATCTTCAGTTATATGTATGCCAACTTCCAAGGGAAGCGGAAGGAGAGATTTCTGGCGCTCCCAAGATTTATTCAGATTATCATCAACAAACGGCACCATAATCTTATTCCGATCTTCGGAACCCTGCCGTTGAAGAGAATAAAATAAGAAATCTTCTCATATATGACGATGAACAAAAAGGGAAAGAAGCAGTACATTGGTGCTCGTCCCTAAGTTGGGCTTTGAATCTTCAATATATTTTAGTTAAAATGTATTATGTGATTTTAAATATTCTATTGGGTTATCTTCAGCCAATTAAATCTACTTAATCGATTGATGAAGCTGGGTTTTTTACAGCAAGGGGGCTGATTGGCCACCTGTTTTTTGGACTGTAGTTGGTCAAATTATTTGAGTTGGGTTACAAATATTATATGGATGGAAAAATTATTCATTGAACTTGTTGATGCATATTTTGGGTGTTCGCTGCTTTTCGAATAGATTAGATTTGTATTTGCTTATTTGTAATCACTTGTATGTATTTGTATGTTGTTACACTGGAAACTGAGTCGTTCGCAGGAGCATATGCGAATGGATACTATGTAAAGGGGTCCATTCGGCCAAATGAGGGGCCGAATGTCTCCATTCAAGCGAATGGGCTACAGCCCCTATAAATACCAGTTTTCCAGATTTTAGGGTTTAAGGTTTTTGGTGTTCTTAGGTTTGAGCACGAGAGGGGGAGAGATCATGCTCGATCTCTTCCCTTCCCGGAAACACTATGTTCTTTTATGATGTGGATTCAAGCTTGTAATCATTCGATTAATCAATATATCATTCGGTTTGATTCATCATTATCATGTGTGCAAACCCTAACCTTCCGTCCAAATCTGAAATCGCTGGTCCAAGAACGTCTTTACAGAACTTGATTTAAAAAAATAATAATATCTTATATTGATTAATTTATGAACAAGTTATGAATTTTTGAAGTTAGGATTTCATTGCTATGAGTGTCCAGTTAACATATTTGAGTTTCACTTTTTAAAATTTATTTTAAAAATGCTTCTGAATGGGTTAGGAAACCCATTATATATCAAAAGAAATCTAAGAGTTTGCACTTAACTTTAAAAAATAGAATTAGTTGATTTAGATCAGTTTTGAAGGAGAAATGAGCCTTAGAACTCGACTGTTAATTTCCGACGAATACAAATGTTGAGTTCTTTATTTAATGTTTGATTTGGATTAATTTCTTGTTATAAACATGATTATTATAAATAAGAATTATGATGATGAATTGAATCTAATACAAGTTCTAACAAAACTAAATGCATAATGAAAAAAGAAGATCAATAGATGAATTCTTGCATGAATTAGGAGTTCTAGAAAGTTTTGAAGTTTTGATCCATGACCACTAAAATAGATGTGTAGGATCATGAAATAAACTTACAATATTAATGAAGAAAAGATTACAATCTGATAATTATAATTATTTGATGAGTTTTGAAGGAAAATCAAGATTTAAGTGAAGAAATCACGGAGAACACAAACTAGAAAAATAAGAACAAGGATGGAACAATATGAAGAACTTACTTGTAGTTTGCAAAACCTTCTTGAATGCCCTAAATGCTACTGGTCGACCACTTCAATGTAGAAAAAAGGATAGGTTTCTTATTTTTTGATGGAAGAATTGTAAATGAAAAGTGAGAATGAAAGCCTTGTATTTATTGTGTTAGATTTAGAGCTTTTGGTAGCAAAATTTCAAGGATTTTGGCTTGTGCATGCTTCATTCAGCCATAACTTGTATATGGGAGGGACATCATGAGGATTTTCTTCCCATATTTTGAAGATCTCTAGCTTAGCCTCTTAGTTTAAGGACATGTTTCCCTTTTGGCACTAATGTTTGAGTTTTTGCACTTTTTACTCAAAGTTTTTGTTGAGTTTTTTTATTTATTTTTATTACTTATGATAAAAACATTATATTTCAAGATTAGAAGTTAAATGATAAGTTATCTAGGAATCTCGGTTCGTCGGTGTGTGAATTACGTGTTGTGTACATTTTGTGTGAACTATTAAAACTAAATTGATTTCACTTATGAAATAACTTTGAAATTTGCATACTAAACTATATTAGATCACTTGAACATATAACGAACATTAAAGCACCTTGTAATTCAATGAAAATCGTAGACGTTAAAATTTACCAAGCCTGACTGAGTTGCCCTTTTCAGCTAGATCTCACGGATCCAGCCCAATAATTTATTCAATCTTGTTTCGTTTACGTGCGTAATGTACCGACCTCAGCGTTGGAAGCATGTCAAGCTAATATTACTATCTACGTTAATATAGATTGGCCCCGCCAACCAATCTTAAATGACTAAAAAGGAACTTATTATTGATTCGTTAATCTTGATTCGCCGTGCACATGTATAGTGAATTATTTGTGACAGATACCCAACTAATTTTTTGTTTGTTTTGTAATTGTTCTTTGAAATTCCCAATTGTTTCTTCCATGTTTTTGATACGTCCCCGTAACATGTTTATATCCTTCTCATGATTCGCCATTGAAATTCCCCTAAATAGTTTTTATGCGTTGTATACGTCGTTTAAGAATCGTTAAGCAAATAGTTTTGAGTACGCTATTTATTTCTTAGGACTGATGATAAATTTTCCACAGTAAATATTAAGTATACATGTTTCTCAACCTAGTCATTAGAAATACATAACGTTATTGAAAGAGGGTCTATGAATGTTCCAGATATGTTAAGTGTTGAAGTGAAATTTAGAACACATGGTCATTTTTGTTACTTCACTTGATCCCTTTTTGTTTGTGTTTTACGCACTTAATTACTTTTGTATTGAATCTAACTGAGCGGATTAAGTGTGTGTGTTGAATTATACTTTTCATGAAATTTCTTGAAATTATGCTAAGTACCAGCGCTACCGTTAATGTTAGTATCGGCACAGAACTTAGTGCTTTAGAAACGGTGGAATTGCAGTGTGCCTATACTAATAGTGTTGAGGATGTTTGCCAATACTAATAGTAGCGGTCGAGAGTAGTCTCGATCTATCACTTCAAGATCTAGCAAACCGGAAACTTGTCTAAAAATTGTGTAAAAGCTTAGATCCATTAATATTAAGGCTTGTATAGGCGTTTTTCTCAACTTTTGAAGTGTTTATGTTCTTCGATTTAGTGTTTTTGGTTCCAAAGAAACTGGGATTTTACATGTACCAAAATCCACTCGTTCTTGAGATGTTTTAGATGTTCATCTCACTTTTAGATTATGGAGATTTAATGTTGTAGCTTTGGAAATGGTAGAAAAGTGGAGAGAAATTAAGAGGAGATTTCTATAGAGAAAGTGTAGGGAGAGAATGTAAAGATGAAAAGTGAGAAAGAAGAAAGTGTTATGGTTTATATGTGGTGCCTTTAACATATGCGTATTTGTGTCAGGTTGTTATTGTAAACGTGTCTGATTGTGGGATTTAGATTTATTAAAACATTTATCACCAAAGTCTTTTATTTTGTTTTATATGCGGTGTCTTTAACATACGTACATAGTTTATAGATTCGAGATATCACAGGAAATATTATGTATGACAAATATATTCATACGAATCATCATCCACACGAATACATTGTTAGTAATACTCCGATCTTGCTATCCGTTTGATGTTTGATACTTGTTTTCCTCGCACGATGTTGATATATCATTGTTTCGTAAGTGTTCACGTTTGTTCCCGTAAGTTTCTCTATGAAATATACCTAACTCATTTATTTTGTTTTCTATTTCGTGCAAGTTGGATATATATATATATATAGACAATTTTTATCATTTTATTTCTGTTTTATTGATCCTGTTTCTATTTATACATATGATTTATCTAAATGTACTTAACTACACGCGCAAGTACATAAATATGATTAAACATAACATTAGCTATAAAAACTAATATATGTGAATGTATCGGTTGTCACAGTCTCCCACTGTTAAAGGAATATTTCCTCGAAATTCAAACTATGTTATCAATAATGATTTACTTTGCAAACCATGAGGTAATTTTTCTTCATCTCATCCTTATGCTCCCATGTAAACTATGGGATGCGTATTGAATTCCATCGAAATTTAATGATCGGAATACGGCTTCGCTATAGTCATTGACTTCCCTATCCTTGATTTCCATGGGTTCCTTGATGAACTATAGTTGTTCGTCTGCTTTTAGTTCCTCAAGTCGTATGATCAATGATTCGTCAACAAGGCACCTCTTGAGGTTTGATACATGAAATATGTTATGGATGCTCTGAGTTTATCAGGTAGATTGAGCTTGTATGCCACTAGCCCAACTCTCTCGATGATTTCAAATGGTCCAGCGTATCGGGGTGTGAGCTTGTTTTTCTTCCCAAAACGAACAACACCTTTCCATGAAGACACTTTCAACATGAATCGGTCACCAAATTGGAATTCTATTGGTTTTCTACGTTTATCGGCATAACTCTTTTGAAGTTTTATTGGCTAACAGACATTAACATGAAAAGGCATAAACTTCTATAATTAAATTTGTATATGATTATATTTTTGTATAGATTAAATAAATGAAAAAATTAAATTGAGGCAAACCAGCTAGTGTATCATTGTTTATGTGCAATTTGTTTGCAAATCAAATCGATATGAATTGAGCACGTTTCAATGATTATAAATTAAACCAGCATACTTTGAAGCACTTTCAAGCAGATCTTGAATCAAGTATCAAGCAATTTGGAGAGCCTAACACTCTATTCCCGAGTTCATTTAAATAGAGAAAGAAAAGGAAATGGAAGGATAGGATAAACATTTTTGCGTTCCCGAGTTTCATTTAACGAGGGAAGGGAAAAGAAAATAAAACTTATTGTGTTCTTGAGTTTCATTTAAGGAGAGAAAGGAATGGAAGTGGAAGGAAACCTATGCAAAATTACCTAGCTTTTTTTCCTTCCAATTTGGAAGGAAATCCATTCTTTTTTCGTTTCCTCTCATTTATTTCTCTTTCTTTTCCTTTCTGTTCCTCCTTTACCATTAGAGTAAACTTCTCTTTTGCTCCCTGTGGTTTGACAAAAGTAACCATTTTCATCCAAATTTTGAAATTTTGCAATTTTCCTCCATTAGTTTCAGAAAATTAACCATTTTCATCCAAAGTCCATTTAAACTTTGGATGAAAATGGTTACTTTTGTCAAACCACAGGGACTAAAATGGTTAATTTTCTGAAACTAATGGAGAAAAATTGCAAAATTTCAAAATTTGGATGAAAATGGTTACTTTTGTCAAACCACAGGGAGCAAAAGAGAAGTTTACTCTTACCATTAATTCTGAGTCTTAGGTGATGTTTTTTTTCAGAGGCAAAACGTCTGCAGTATGCGGACCATGTATGCGAAACTCTTTTGCAGAAGAATTAGCCAAAACCCCTGCAAGAAGAGGGTTTGTTTTTTAAAACATTTTCAATACATCTTCCCCACCGCAACCTCTTCCCCGGTCACTACATGTCAACCTTTTCTCCACCGGCTGTCACTCTTTCCCACCGTCAGCCTCTTCCCCACCGTCCTATCAACATCTCAGCCCAACCCCACCAGGTGCGACAACCGGAATAGGGGCGAACCCTCGATTGAGGACCACCAGAACCCAAGATTGTACCCTCGATTGAACCAGGGGCGACGGCGGCGGTGGGAGGCACGTATGTGAAGGGCGTCACTTTTGAGGGTGCAGTGGTAGGGGGCGACGCTGGTGGGAGGGCGCAATGGTCTGCAGCTATGTATGGTGCGGCGGTGGTGGCGCCGACGGTGGAGGACGCAGCGGTGGTGGCGCCTGCTGTGGAGGATGACCGGAATAGGGGCAATGGGATGTGGATGAGTTGTGGTGGAGGGCGACGGGATGTGGAAAAGCTAGGGTGAGTTGTAGAACACGGGTGGGAAAAAGATAACAAAGTGTGAGAAGATAATAAAGAGCTTGGTTCATATCTGCGTCAAGAAAAGGACGAGTAGATCTTTTTTAATAAGATGTTTTCGCAAAAACAAACAGTCTGTAACTTTTCGACCTCTGCCCACGTCTACGCAGATCAGACATAAGAGACTAAAAAGATGTTTTTCTAAAAAAACAAATAGCTCTTTGTTTTAGATTGTACACTCTTCAATCTAACTTGTACTTTCGAGAAATGAAAAGTACTCCAGAAAACACTGACTGTGGGGTCCACGATTCAAAGAAAAAGATCAGTGGGGTCAGATGGCGTGAATTTGTTGTTGATTGAATCCTTTCAAAATAGTCATTCTTGATTCTTCCTTCAAATCAGCATCCAACAAGAAATGGGTCGATTGTTTCTGGTAACTTTGGAGGGAAAGATTTACAGTTGCAAGCACTGCAAAACCCATCTTGCACTTTGCGACGACATTGTTTCAAAGGTCAGCTTGTTTTTCTTCCGATCTAAATCTCCTGTTTCTGATCAACTATACCGATTTAATTCTGAATTGTGAATTTTGATTATCAAAACCCCATGTTTTGTTTTTGGATTTGGATTTGGTTTTTGTTATTCAAATTCAAAATCTCGATCGATGTTTTTCAATTTCGTATGAGTTGAAGTTGAGAAATTTGTAATTAAGATTTCGAAACCGTTTTCATTGATCTGATCTTAAAACCTGTTGAGATTTACATGCCAATTTGATGGATACAAGATTTAAGACTCATTGATTTGTGATTGAATTGGTTGTTTACATCAGTGAATTGCTTGTTGGTGTGTTTTTAGGGCAAGTTATTGGTTGGTTTAGCTAATTGATTTGTTTAAATTAGATAACTTTTTGCTGATTGCGGCTTACCTTATGTTTTATATTCTATTTTCCTTTCAGTCCTTCCATTGCAGAAATGGGAAAGCTTATCTCTTCAGTAAGGTGTAAGTGCTCATTGACCCTATGTGTTATTATTATTATTTTTTTTTCTCAATGTTGTCTTTACAATGTGGCTTTCTACTTTGCATTCTTATGAAATTTTAAGAACTAGTAACCGTTTAATGCATCTTTTGAAGTTATCCCATGTCGATGAATTGTGTAAGTTCATCTTTTGGTAACATTTTTGGAAATAAACTTATGATATGAATTAAAAGCCCCTTTTTAGTCCTTAGCCTGTGGATCACCTGAGATTTAACATCTTGATTTAGTTAATTAGGATATTAATAAGTGCCATGAGAGCTGAGACTTATGGCAAATTGGATCCATGCATCTTTGATGGACCATGATCATGGAATTTTGTTTTGGTTTTAGTTAGGAAGTGATAAGGATATTGAGAATTTAACTGAAGTATGGAACATTTTGTTCCACATTGGTCATGGATTTAAATCATGATCCTCAAGGGTTGTTCGGAATTGCTTATTCAAATAGCTTATCTGATCATTGCGCTTTATAAAAGCATATGAGCACTTTTTAATGATTGGATGAAGAAAAGTCTTTATGCTTATCTTCTTGTTTTAGGATGAGATAGGTTTTTCCCAATGAGAAGTTTGAGATTTCTTATTGTGCGAATTTCAAACTCATTGTTCTTGGTAGAGTTAAAATTACAAGTTTATCCTTAGAGCGAAATTTATTGTTTTCAGTATGCTGATTATCTGCTTCTGCTTTTAATTGGTATAATTAAACAAATTCAGAACACCCATGAAGTTAATGGTGTTAGGTCCGGTTCAACTTGCTTCAAGATTTCACAACTTACCATGTTTTACAGGACAAATGTCACAGTAGGAGTCAAGGAGGATAGAATGATGATGACAGGATTACACACAGTAGCTGACATTTTCTGTGTCAAATGTGGATCAATTGTCGGATGGACATATGTAAGATCATCTCACTGGATTCCGTTTTTTACTATTTAACATTTATATGTTAGTGGTCACATAAAATGGATATGAGCAAATAGCACCTCAAGGTCTAGATTTATTCTTCAATCTTGTTTCTTTTCATCATTCAACATTTACATGTGGGTTTCTTATATATGAACTTATAAACTTATGAAACATAATTTAAGTTCACGATTTACCTGGCATGTGCACTTTGATCTGTGACTTTTAGGAAACCGCACATGAAAAGAACCAAAAGTACAAGGAGGGAAAATCTGTGCTGGAGAGGTTAGTATTCTGACTAAAGTTAAGTTTTATGAACTATAAACGATCAGAAAATCAATTTAGTTGATTTTAATTTATGCAGGTTTAAGCTTTCTGGGCCGGATGGAAGTAGTTACTGGGTCAATCATGAAACACAAATCATTCAGAGTGAACATGAAGAAGTTTGATGTTGTAACATTTAAAACTGGAAATTGTAAATTCTCCTACTAGTTATCATTTTAATGTGTGTGTTAAGAAGTTACTGTGTCAAAATGTTAACTAATTGTACCTGTGAATGAAATTCAAAATTGATTTCTGGAAAAAAAAAGATGGTTTCTTGTGGTTGCAAGACACGCAGATTTTGGTTTCTGAATATGATCATGCTATGTTTGTGTTTCTTTACATACGTGATAGATGCTCTTTTGAGTAAACATGTTGTGTTTATCCTTTAACACGTTTCGTGTTTAAAACTGGTCGACACATTAAGATCTTTTTATTTTCGTGTCTAAACAGTTAAAAACCCATTAAGACATTTTAAGACCCATTAAGATCTGTTTATTTTATTTAGAGTTAATTACACGGATGGTCCCTGTGGTTTACCCAGATTGCACCAATGGTCCCTAAATATCAGAAATTACAATGGTGGCCGAAATGTTTATAAAAGCATAACACGGGTGGTCCCTAGGGCAAATGGACGTTAATTTTTTCTGTTAAATTTTAACAAATGACTAAAATACCCCTTTTTCTTAAAAACCCCACCCCTTCTTCTCCGGCGAGGATCCGGCCCAACCCCTCCTCCAGCGAGACGGGGACCACCTCAGTGGTGCAATCCGACCATACAATGATCTCCATCTCCTCCGTTGTAAAAGCAATGTCTACCTCCTCCACCGTCTCCATCTCGCTCCTTTCTTCTCCACCTTTCACCTTTAAAACCCAAATGTATACCACTACCGTTCAGCTTTATGATCACCACAATCAAAACACCACTGCCACCACCATTGCAGCTTTAACAACCACCACAATCCTAGACTAACGTCATCTTCTTTGCCTAGTCCGCCCATATCCATGACAAATATCACCTCCAGCTCCGCCATAGCCGGAGGTTGTCTGCTTAAAACAACGACCATCGAAATCAAACCAACAGTACGAGAAAAAGAAAAAGAAAACCTCAACAGTGCGAAATCAAGCTTTGGATTTCTAACTAAAAACAACAAATTCACCTCAAAGCAAGAGCCTTCGTTTACACGGGGAAATTAGAAGCGTTGGTGTCTTTCTTTGAAACGTATGATCATCAAAAAAACAACGATTTCAGTCATTTAATACAGGGAAATTATGCTTTGGAATTAATATGTTTAGCTATAGACGGAGGTTGTTGGTGGTCGCCGGAGGTTGTCTGTGGTGCTGGTTGTCGGAGGTTGTCGGCGTGGTTGCCAGAGGTTGTCGGTGGTTGCTGGAGCTTTCTATGTTGTAAGTGTGTGTATACATGTGTGTGTGTGTATCTTCTTTGTTTTTTTGGTGATAAGAAGGGCATTTTAGTCATTTCATACACACTTAACGAAAAAAATTAACGTCCATCCATGCCAGGGACCATCAGTGTTACGTTTTTGCAAATTGTTCTGCCACCGTTGCAATTTCTCGAAGTTAGGGACCACCTGTTTAATCCAGGCATACCACATGGACCATCCGTGTAATTAACACTTATATTTATATTTAAATTTAAATTTAAAATAATAATATAATAAAATAAGTGGGTAACCGATTATATTCTAAAAATTTTTAATTCTCTAGCCTTAGTTCCTTAACGGGTCTCTTAACAGGTTCTTTAACTGGTCTTCAACAAATTTTTTAATGGTCATTTATACTATTAACAGGTTTCTTATCGGATCAATTCGTGTTTACGTGTTTTTAAACGGGTCGTGTTCATGTTTAGAAAAACAGACATGATAAGTTTTCATGTCATGCTAGTGCCTACACACTTCGTGTTTCGTGTCTTAACAATTCATGTTTTAAAGGGTCGTGTCTGACCCGTTATGACAGCCCGTTATCACATACATCGTCTGCTAGCTCTATTAACTCAAAGGAAATTTATGTCATTTTACATTCAAGAATTTTTTTTTGAAAAGCATCAATAGAAACAATTATTTGTTTAATTTACTTAAAAGCCCTACCTCTCTCTCTCTCCACCACCACCACCATCATAACCCACCATACCAATTCTTGTAATGCGTTCGTACATTATCGTATATTAGTAGTGTTTATATTATTTTAATTGTAATTACTTCACAAACATTTACATAGATTTCAAACCCAAACGATCACGGAAATTTCGTGAGTTATAGATCGTTTATTTAAATAAAATTATGGATGTTAAATGATAAAATAAAATTATGGATGTTAAATGATAATAATTGCTAGTACCCTGATAACAAAAATTTTAGTTGATAATACGTATACCAATGTTAAGTATGAATACTTGTATGTATTTTTTATATCGTGTTATGAAACGTGTCAGTTGGATAAACCGACATACTATAACAACCGTGCTTGGCCAACTCATGGTGCAAAAGAACAGAGTAGATCTCATTCGTTAATGTCGTAGCAATTTGAGCATGACATATGTAGAAGCTTTAGGTTACATATTAATTGTTACAAAAAAATTCCCAAAACCATATATCCAGTTAGAAATGAATTAACAAATCACAACAATAGAGTGTTTAGAATTCGACCTTAATGAAGAACACCAAAAAGGCACCTTGGATCCGATAGCAGTCTCGCAAGATGACCAAATCACGAATCACCATCTCTATCATCAAATGAAGCAACAACCGTGCGATCTAAAACCAACTAAGGTGGTTTGGCTATGGTGGTGGCCTCTTGTAGGTGTACGACCGAAAACAATGGGAGAGGGAGGGGTTGGCCGTTTGAGAGAGAAGGAAATGGGAGTGAAATCTAGGGTTTTTCAAAAATGAAAACTTGTTCCCCAATCTTATGATTAGAGGTTTACTTTTTCAAAAATATAATTACACTCTAATCCCCACATTTTATTTACATTAAAACCCTTCTAGTAATTAACCATTTAATTACTACTGTTTAGTTTTACTAACAAACTATTTAACTACTAAACCTTAATTAAATATCAAAAGTTTAGCTAATTAAACTTTATCAATTTAATTCTAATTAATTTCTCTAATATTATTATTCCGTAAATAATAAAAACCTCCACTTTATATAATTTGTGAAATTGAATATGTCTAAAACAAATTTTAAACACAATCTCATTACTATCTTCCAAGATGTAACTCTTTGAATCGTACCCCGATAGTAATGTTGATATTCTCGATGGTCGAACATCCTATATCCAACAGAATCTTATAATAATCATAGAATTTCAGGGATTAAATAACTAACAACTATAGTGGGGTGACATCACCATGATAGTGACGTCTAAAAGAAATACATAAGACAACAGAATATAAATTACAAACACTGAATAAGACAAAAATACATAACAATGGAAAGTAGAATCACAAATATCGAATAAAACCGAAAATAAAGTCTTCGTTTGTTCTTCAGTCTTTAGTCTTTCACGGTTGTTCTTTCGTTCTTGTTCATCCGTTGTTATCTTCAGTGTTTGTTCTTCAGTGTTTGTTCTTTCAAAGGGATTCTGTGGTTAAAGGGGTTCATTAGTTAAAGATTAAGAGGTTATCCTCTCTTGTTATGAGGGTTAGTGGTTTAAGGTTTAGTGGATGGGAATTCAGTGGTTGTTAAGTGGTTGATGGTTTAGTGGTTATTATTCAGGGATTAAGGGTTTAGGGGTTAGGGTCTGTGCTTGTGGTTCACGGGTTTGGATTCGTGGTTATTACAGTGTTTAAAGGCTAAGGGTTTGTAAACAATGGTTAAGGCTGGGGACTGTCGTTATGGCTAATCAGTCCTTATTTATTCAATAGGTTGACCCAATAAGACAAGGATCATTATATGAATTCATTGTCAATCTCCATTCATCTTCTTTGGAAAGTTTTCATCTTTTAAAGCAGAACTCATAGATGACTTCGCCTTCCTGGTGGACTGTTGAAGGATGAATTGTTTAAAGTAAACTGAAGAAGACTTGGAGAATGGAACAGAAACAGAAATAGATGTTGGTTTACCTTGTACCCCAACTACCCTTTTAACATTAGGTTGAATATTTTGTGGGGTTTTTTGTTTAGGTTGAGCTATAGACACTAACACAACATTTTTGACTTTCCTATCATAAGACTTACTAGCTTTTCTATGTGGTGCAGTGTTGTGTCTAATCAAGTGAGGAAAATTTATCACAACATGTCCTTGTGCACCACTCTCTAAACAAGTCCTCCTGTCAACAAACCTGGGAGAAACCTGTTCAGTTTAACAACATTGGTTTTCAAAGCATTATTCTCGGTTTTTAATTGGTTTGACTTTGAAACAAGAGGTAACTTCAGAAAACTGATTTGTTTTAGTTCAGTACATGAACTTACTGATTTCTTGCTGGTTGAAGCAGATTTACCCATTATGTTGGAAAACATCTCCTCAACAGTCATAGAGGCCCTAAGAAATTCAATGCCTCTTTGGTATTTGTAGCATGAGGGTTGTCACATCCTGCGCCGCGTGCGGAATGCACGGCGCGGTGACGACTAATCAATTGATTCATGACCAAGATTAATGAAGAACAACCGCAATGTTACTAGATTTCATATGATTAAATGTAGTTTGATTACAGAACATATCTATCTACCAAAAGAATGTACAACTAACCGACCTCAAAAATAAAGTGTGCAAAATAAGAACAGACAAGATTTTTAAACAAAAGGATTAAGTGAGTTTGTAATCCATCCTATCTTGTTTCTTGATCTTGTTCTATCTTAACTAGATTTCCTTAGTTTTCCTTGGAATGTACCTAACTCTGATTACCTGAAACATGTGAAAAAAAATATATGTCAACTATAAGTAGTTGGTGAGATACATAGATTTAAAGTTTAAACAATATAAGTTCATTAATAATAACCTGTATGAAAATATAATTGAATGCTTGAACAGTGTACAATTGAAAAGTAAATAACATAAAAGTAGTAACATGCTATTGTAACCCAAACTATCATTAAGTATATTAACAAGCCATCTTAATTCCAAATCCCAAACTATGTTTGGAGTTAGGTCTAAGACTGACCAATAAAACCGATGCGACCCATGGTAATAAAGTTAATTATTACCAACACCGTATCCATGAGAATGCGTCCAATATGGTCCAAGCAATTAGAAGGAATTAACAACAAATCCATATTGTTATTACTGTACCTAATCTACAGTTAGCTATAAAACAAATTTAAAGCTAACTCCGACCTTGTGAAAATGTAACCACTTTCTCTTGTTGTGATCAACCAGTACTAACGTATAATGATTGTGTGAACTCATGTTTGGAGAACTAAGAATTTAGCCTCCAACCCTTGAGTCCTAAGGATAACGACTGTGTGAACTTCAAGTCTAAAATACTAAGAACACAGATTTCAACCCTTGAAGTCCTAAGAATATATACCAGATGTGAATAAGTTTTTTTACAATAATGTGTCCATGTTACAAATCATGTCATAATTTAGAAAGCCTATATGTACAAAATATGTCTTTGATAAGGTCGTGTGTCATTACAAAACATGACTAAACTGCCTTTGATATTATCTATAAAATGTTTGAGTTGCCAGCATAAGTTCGATTTAACGTAATGAAAATTATTTAAGGATTTCTTCCAAAATGGTTGATCACATGTGTCACCCCAAAAGATTTGAAACAAGAAAATATGGGCTATGATCTTACCTTGATTGATTGTGAAATTGATTGAATTTGATTATCGATGTTCTCACTAGTGGTTTTGTGATTTGGTTGTATTCAAGTCCCTGAGTTGAATTTAAAATGATTCATGAAAAATAAGTACATGTTCTTATTTTTTTATGAAGGATGGTTTATATTATTTACACTACTTGAGTATACTAGGTTATGGTCACCATTTATGTCACACCCCGGCCCGGCGGGCCGGATCGGGGACCCATAGGGCGGAATAATTCCGAGGCGTGATTGTAATCGGAGTGATCAGATTGCTACATTGCACATGATAATATGAGAAATACTAACTACCTTAAATGAATAAGATTAAATTACAACTGATTCATAATTTAATTCTATTACAGCTTGACTTGGACATCTGGAATGAGGACCAGATGTCCCACAAGGGTTATTTGCACATGCGCAAGTCTTGAATCTTGTATCCGGGCTAACCGGAGTGATTCCATGCAGGAGTTGTAGGTTCCTCTAAGGGATCCTATCTTTCTCTCTATAAAGTCATCCTGCGTTCACCTGTTCTTCACCTGAGAACATGTAAAATCTATCAACACTAGGTTGGTGAGTCACATTAGTTTTGAAAACATTTGGTTTTGTAAAAGGTTTGGTGAAAATGTTTCCATTCACATCGATTTGAAATATGATGTGTGAATGGTGTTGAAAACACGAATGAACTACACAAGTGCGTTGGTCTGACCATCATTACTGACACCATCCCAAATCACCGAAGACAGTTTATGTATAAGGCATACGTAGGGTCAAGCTTACCGCCAGCCCAGCCGCTAGCCCACCACCCCTTCGATGATCCACGAGGGTGTCCTTAACGGAAATTAGACCTTGTCACTTGTGTATCTCCACTCTACTCGACACGACAGGTGATTGTAAAATGTAATTGTGAGAAAGAAGCGTATGCTCTGTCTCCGGGTATAGGAGACATGTTTTGTTTGTTTAGAAAATCACACAAGTGACGCTCCTTTCTCCTAGTAAAATATTGTTTACTGTGTACTCGTTTAAAACTCATTCAAGACCAGGTATTGAACATTTATTTGATTTGAAAACTCTTGTTTTTGTTGTGAGGTCTGTCTGCAATATCATCTTTGTGATCATTTACCAACCCTCACTGATATGTTTGTGTGATGGAACTAATCTGAGTTGTTGTATGAGTGCTTGCGTGTAACGTACCAGCCTCAGCGCTGGAGGTTTGTTAAACCTATGGTACCATCTACGTTACCGTCAGTTGACCCGCGTCAACTAATGGTAAATGACTCTGATGTGTGTTGTTCGAGAATCCCTCAATGAATTTTCGATGTGATGTTGTGTGGACGCATGTCCTATTGAATAACCCTAGACAGATACCATACAAAATATTATTTGTTTGACGGGGGATTCCCATGAAAATAATGGTATTCGATTGAGCACTACACAATTCCATGATTTGTGTCTGTTCACCACTTGGTTGGGCACAAAGCCACGAACTGTTGTGGTCAACATACATCTTCTCGGTGATTTGTGTTTTGAACCCTCAAACTGGTTTGTTGCCATTGTTTGATGAAAAGTTTAAATGGAGCGATGAACGCTCAGTAAAAGTAGTTGAAAATATTCTTATACGTATAACATTCGTATAAGAGGTTGAGGGTTGATCCTTTTATTGAAATTATTTGAAAATAACTCTTATTCGTTGATCACTCGAATAAGAAGTTTCATGTTCTCAGCCCCAAATGATTTGAAAGCAAGAAAATTGAAAACAAGGGGTCTGTGAACTCCCCTGAGGTCTTGCGTCGTCGATGCACTCACTCGGTATGATCTCTCGGTTTGAATCCTGTGTTAAATATTAGTTAGCTAGGTGTTAAGTGATTATGTGCTATGTTTCTTGATGTGATTTTGGAAAATGTGTTTTCATTGGTTTTAGTTGGATTAGATTTAAAATCAGGTCTATGGCTCGGCTCTATCGTTACAAACTGTGTAAGATAGACCTTCCAACACTTAGCCGTTTTGGGCTGTTCTTGGCGTGAATGAGTGGTTCGTGCGAATGGACCTCATTCACACGAACGGATTGATGCGAATTGCATGTCGTTCGTCCGAATGGGTCTTCATTCCAATGATTGTTCCACACGAACGAACCTATATTGTTCGTGCGGTTGCTCGTTCGTTTGGCAGCTCGTTCGCGTGATTGTTCTTCACGAACAAGGCTTCTCGTTCGCACGAATGAGCCCTTCATACGGCTCATTCGCCTGCAAGTTCACCAAGAACGCCATTTTTGAAATCAGGGGTTGTTTTTGGTGTGTTTATGGTCAAAATTGATGAAAAAACGTTTTGGAGTGTTTTGGTGTCAAGGATCGGTTCTAATACTTACAATGGAGCTCATATTTGACCAAAATAGGATGAAAAGGATTGAAATCTTGAAATAGAGGTGTTGGGGTTGAAATACACACGATTTGGACAGTGGAATGATCCGATTTCGTGTGGAAATGGCAGAAAATCGAAAGGGGCGAATGGGGGGTTCGTTTGGGAGAGTTGGGTGAAAAATGAGTTTGAAAAACGTAAGTGTTGCTTTTATAGCTGTGCTGTCACACGAATCAGCCGTTCGTACAAATGGCTCCCATAACGAACTATGGCTATAAAAACTTCACGAATTAGACTGGTTCGTACAAATAAAAGCCCATTCGTACGAACGATTGTGTGTTTTAAAATTTTGATTGTTTATTAAATTCTTTTGGTGAGTTTTTATTTAAAATTGTTATTATTTTACGTCAATGTTAAAGACTCACGCTGACATTTGTATGAATCGTCACTCATACAAACGCCACGTTGTATTTAACTGCTGACGTTGTTCGATACCGTAAAGATTTCATGTAGTGTATCCAAATCTAATAACATATCCACATGTATCGTCACCCATGTCGACATCTCGTTGGATTGATACTCCAAATGTTATCCATTGAGGTTTTGTTTATTGTTTTCCCTCATATGTTGTTTTCTTTTCTTCTGATTCATGTTCATGTGATTAAGTGGATCTTCCTAACTGTTTTAGGAAAACCTGTGTATTTTTATTATCATTTATTATTGTTGTCTTCTCTCCCGTAATCCTATGTCTAACACTGTGATTATGTACACCCTTGGATTTCCGACTCATGGTTGCTCGGATGCCGGTTGTCACAGTCTCCCCTAGTTGAAGGAATTTCGTCCTGAAATTTGAATATGTGTTATTGGGCCCTCATTTTCCTTTTGAATGTACTGGGAGACGACCGGTTAGGATTTTGAGTCTCCCTATTCTCCCTGTTGTATTGGGGCTTACATGGGAAAAATGTTGTCACAGTCTGACATCCATTTGTGTACACTTCGCTCACGTCCTATGAGTTGCCGACAGTAGTGTCGGTTTGTGGTTCGGCAAGGATGTACCGAATGTCCACTTGAAGTCTTACAGTTCACGATGGAGTAATGTGGTCAACTCGGTTTTACACAGACGATTTATACACCAATGATGTTACGATACCATCTATGTCTCTGTGTCCTTTGTTGACTGAGTTGATGGCTTTGGTTTGATTGAAGCTGATGTATAACTTGGATCGGTTATTCCTGATGCTTCTAAATCGGGATAGTTATTACGAACTTAGCTCGTATAGATTTTGGGGTTTGCTTAGTGAGTTAGTCTAATATGTTTAGACTTTTCATTGAAGCAGTGTTTCCACTTTGCGTTTCCAAGAATGTCTACTTCCTCAATTTACTCACTGTTGGCAATGCAATGTGTTGAACCGTGTCCTTTGCATCGTGCGGTTTTCTTGCATTGTTCTTGAGATGGTTGCGTATGGTTTCTTTCCTTCCTATCCCAATTTCACGGTTTGTTTTTGAAGTTGTATGGATGTCCCCTCACCTCGCAGTTGTGACTGCTCTGAGGCTTTGGTTTTGTAATTTGTTCGAGTAGAACAAATTATGGATCGTTCTCGATTGGGTTTTGGAAATTCTGCCCATTGGCGATTGAATTCCCTCGTCTTATTACCCGGCGATCGGGTACAGATCGGTTTGCTGTGGCATTGCACAATCTGGCAGCATAGTTCTCTCGGAACTATCCTGGATTGTTTCTCTTCCAATCCCATCGAGCTCATGAAGAAATTTCCTCCTTTGATTTGCACCTAGGGCACCTTCATTGGTGGTTACGTTGGACGCCGCATGTAGAGGATGCTTTCGGATGTTGGGTTGTTGAAAATGATACTCATTTGGGAGGTGAAGATTATCATTTCTTGACATCTTTGTTTGTTCCCTCACCGTCCGCGGTTTTAACGTGTTGAACTGAGACCGTCAATGACCGTCTCTTCACATTCATCCTTGGAATAGGCCTTCTCATCGTCCCTTGCAGTTATTGATGATGCATACACTGAGTGTATTTCCCTTGAAATTTCAGGTTTCGGGAAATATCTTCGTTAGTTAGGACTTCGTCTCCCTTGCATGAAAAGATGTTTCGAGTTATCTTCACAACATGTAAGCCCTCCCTGTTGAGTTTCAACTATTGTTATTGCTTATGGTCTTCCCAACGAAGGGTGTTGAGTTCGCTCCCGCTCCAGTTCCGTTGCAGTTGTACTGGTCTGGGAGATGTAGGCAGACTTTAACTACACTGCCATTCTAGGAATGATGATTCACAAGAAAATGGCAGAGGATGCCTTGTTTTCAAGCTGCCGATGGTGTGCAGTTTCCACCTCCACCATAACACCACAATGTAGGCGTGTAAAGGCATATGCCTTTTTCCTTGACGCTCTGTGATGTTAGCACTACCTCTTCAAAAGGACTAAAGTCATTGTGTTTTGGAGTGAGGTAATTAATATCTCTTCTCACTATTTTAAGACAATTTGGGATTTTTCTCCCTCCACTTTCTTCGATCTATGCCTTCACCGTAGATCATAGTGTATTGTGGTAGAGAAGTGGTCATAGCCGTATAGAGTTGAAGCTTTACTGCGCTTTCAAATCCCAAAATTAATGGTCAGGTTTCATCTGCGCGAAGATGTTTAGTCGACGAACGATCTTTGAATGACTATTCAAAATCAGGCCGAAGTGGTCAAAAGTCTCTCATTTAACTAGTTTGACAGCCAACTTATTGAACATCCCTCTTGTCATCTCCTTTGTCTGTGTTTTCTTGTTCAGTATTCGTCGACGTAGACTACAATGTCACCCGAACAGGACCTGTAGCTTTCAGGGTTAGAAAACTCAATTAAAGGGATATCGGGCTTGCATGAGCTCTCTTGATTCCTGAAATAACTCCTGCTCTCTCAGGAGTACTGGTTTCCTTGTAGTTGCCAGATGATGAGGGTCGAGCTTTGGAGTCGCATCGGCTCGACATTACTCAAGATGTCCCAAGAGACGCTTCTTCCGGACTCTTTGCTCGCTGTAGTGAGTTACCTTCTCTCTTATCCTTGTGTCCCTCATTAGCTGGTGGTGACTGAGTTTGTCCTTGCACCTGTTCCTCTAATCTTAACAAAAACCCTAAGGCGTGTCTTGCTCGTCGGTCCTTTGGGGTTTCGGGTTGTTAGAGGATTTGGGATGGGTGAACACATGGTAATGCATATATTTAAATTATGCACACTATGTCTATGAACGATGTAGGAGAATGTTCTTGTGTCGGTGTTGCTTTGGTGGTGTCTCGTGCGCGTGGGCGCGGTCAACGACGTGCTGTAGTCATTTGCGGTGATTCACACTCTCTTGGGTCACTTCTTAGCTACGTGACTCGGTTAACCACACGTGTAACCGTGCTTGACGTTGCTTGGTGGATGGTGGATTGTGGTCACACTACCTGGACGTTGTGTAGTTACAGTTCTGGCTTTCATAGCGCACCATCCCGCATGTCGTACATTGTTTACACAGCTGGCTCGCGGCATGATGGTGTTTGCAGCGGGTACACTTAGGAGAGGTGCCAGCGTACTGCTTACGAACTGGGCCCATTGTTGAGTTGCAGTGTTGAGCCAATGACCCGGCTTCCCACAATGAGAGCACAGCTTGCATCCTCTGTCGTCAGGCTGGTGATACTGACATTTGGTGCAAAGGGGAAATTCTCCGGCATAGGATCTGCGAGGTTTGTCTTGGTGCCTCGCACCTGCTTGGTCAGGGTTGTTGATTCTTCGCCTCTTGGGAAGAGGGTAGCTGGATTCGCCCATTGATTCCCTTGTAGCGGATTTGGCTTCAGTTCTTGGCACTATGGAGGCGTCGGCTGGGTATCGAGGTCCGTGATTGATTTGATCCACAATGTCAGGAATGGAAGCGATGAGTTGCTCCGCGATGAGAGTAGCTAGGGCAGTGGAGTCCAGGTTGGTGCGTGGTTGTTCCTTTGGAGACATTCTGATTACCCCCGAAGTGGGAAATGATTAGTACCTGTGATTAAAAAAAGTAATATATGCAATTTTTCCTATCCTGATTTCTCTACATGAGGTCCCTAGGTTATAGTCTACGCCAAATCGTTTAAGTAAATGACCTAATTCTCAATAACCATGGCTCTGATACCAATCTGTCATTCCCCGGGTCGGCGGGCCGGATCAGGGGACCCATCGGGCGAAATAGTCTCGAGGCATGATTGTAATCGGAGTGATCAGATTGCAACATTGCACATGATAATATGAGAAATACTAACTACCTTAAATGAATAAAATTAAATTACAACTGATTCATAATTTTATTCTATTACAGCTTGACTTGGACATCTGGAATGAGGACCAGATGTCCCACAAGGGTTACTTGTACCTGAGTGATTCCATGCAGGAGTTGTAGGTTCCTCTAAGGGATCCTATCTTTCTCTCTCCAAAGTCATCCTTTCACCTATTTTTCACCTGAGAACATGTAAAATCTATCAACACTAGGTTGGTGAGTTACATTAGTTTTGAAAACATTTGGTTTTGTAAAAGGTTTAGTGAAAATGTTTCCATTCACATCGATTTGAAATATGATGTGTGAAGGGTGTTGAAAACACGAATGAACTACAAAAGTGCGTTGGTCTAACCATTATTACTGACACCATCCCAAATCACCGAAGGCAGTTTATGTATAGGGCATACGTAGGGTCAAGCTTACCGCCAGCCTAGCCACCAGGCCACCACCCCTTCGATGATCCATGAGGGCGTCCTTAATGGAAATCGAACCTTGTCACTTGCGTATCTCCACACTACTCGACACGACAGGTGATTGTGAAATGAAATTGTGAGAAAGAAGCGTATGCTCTGTCTCCGGGAATAGGAGATAAGTTTTGTTTGTTTAAAAATCACACAAGTGACGCTCCTTTCTCCTAGTAAAAGTTGTTTACTGTGTACTCGTTTAAAACTCATTCAAGACCAGGTATTGAACATTTATTTGATTAGAAAACTCTTGTTTTTGTTGTGAGGTCTGTCTGTAATATCATCTTTGTGATCATTTACCAACCCTAACTGATATGTTTGTGTGATTAGTTCCCATGGAACTAATCTGAGTTGTTGTATGAGTGCTTGCATGTAACATACCAGCCTCAGCGCTGGAGGTTTGTTCAACCTATGGTACCATCTACGTTACCGTCAGTTGACTGCGTCAACTAATATTAAATGACTCTGATGTGTGTTGTTCGAGAATCCCTCATTGAATTTTCGATGTGATGTTGTGTGGACGCAAGTCCTATTGAATAACCCTAGACAGATACCATACAAAATATTGTTTGTTTGATGGGGGATTCCCATGAAAATAATGGTATTCGATTGTGCACTACACAATTCCATGATTTGTGTCCATTCACCACTTGGTTGGGCACAATGCCACGAACTGTTGTGGTCAACGGACGTCATCTCAGTGATTTGTGTTTTGAACCCTCGAAACTGGTTTGTTGCCGTTGTTTGATGAATAGTTTAAATGGAGCGATGAACGCTCAGTAAAAGTAGTTGAAAAGATTCTTATACATATAACATTCGTATAAGAGGTTGAGGGTGGATCCTTTTATTGAAATTATTTGAAAATAACTCTTATTCGTTGATCACTCGAATAAGAAGTTTCATGTTCTCAGCCCCAAATGATTTGAAAGCAAGAAAATTGAAAACAAGGGGTCTGTGAACTCACCTGAGGTCTTGGGTCGTCGATGCACTCACTCGGTATGATCTCTCGGTTTGAATCCTGTGTTAAATATTAGTTATCTAGGTGTTAAGTGATTATGTGCTATGTTTCTTGATGTGATTTTGGAAAATGCTTTTTCATTGGTTTTAGTTGGATTGGATTTAAAATCAGTTCTATGCATCGGCTCTATCGGTACAAACTATGGATTGGTGTGAACGAGTGGTTCGTGCGAATGGCCCTCATTCACACGAACAGAGTGATACGAATTGCATGCTCTCCTTCTTTTCATCCGTTCGTGCGAATGGGTCTTCATTCGTACGATTGTTCCATACGAACGAACCCATGTCGTTCGTCCGGTTGCTCGTTCATCTGGGAGCTCGTTCACGTGACTCTTCTTCACGAACGAGGCTTCTCGTTCGCACGAATGAGCTTTTCGTACGGCTCATTCACCTGCAAGTTCACCAAGAAAGCCATTTTTGAAAACAGTGGTTGTTTTTGTTGTTTTTATGGTCGAAATTGATGAAAAAACGTTTTGGAGTGTTTTGGTGTCAAGAATCGGTGCTAATACTTACTGTAGAGCTTGTATTTGACCAAAATATGATGAAAAGGATGGAAATCTTGAAATGGAGGTGTTGGGGTTGAAATACACATGATTTGGATGGTGGAATGGTCCGACTTTGTGTGGAAATGGCCGAAAATCGAGAGGGGCGAATGGGGGTTCGTTTGGGAGAATTGGGTGAAAAATGGGTTTGAAAAACGTAAGTGTTGCTTTTATAGCTGTGCTGTCATACGAATCAGCCGTTTATACGAATGGCTCCGATTCATGCGAACGAACTGTGGCTATAAAAACTTCACGAATTAGATTGGTTCGTACGAATGAAAGCCCATTCGTACGAACGGTTGTGTGTTTTAAAATTTTGATTGTTTATTAAATTGTTTTGGTGAGTTTCTATTTAAAATTGTTATTATTTTACGTTAACGTTAAAGACCTACGCTAACATTTGTATGAATCGTCACTCATACAAACACTGCGTTGTATTTAACTGCTGACATTGTTCGATACTCTAAAGATTTCATTTAGGGTATCCAAATCTAACAACATATCCACATGGATCGTTACCCAAGTCGACATCTCGTTGGATCGATACTCCAAATGTTATCTATTGAGGTTTTGTTCATTGTTTCCCCTCATTGGTTGTTTTCTTTTCTTCTAATTCATGTTCATGTGATTAAGTGGATTTTCCTAACTGTTTTAGGAAAACCCGTGTATTTTTATTATCGTTTATTATTGTTTTCTTCTCTCCCGTAATCCTATGTCTTACACTGTGATTGTGTACACCCTTGAATTTCTGGCTCATGGTTGCGTGGATGCCGGTTCTCACAATTTACTAGCCAACTTAAGCTTAACCATAAATCATTGATAATAAAGTTTGTAAATATTATCACAATAGTTTTGAAATCTTGTGTAAGTCATTGAAATTAAATTAGACTTTGAAAGACTTGTGACATGTTTTACCTTGCATACCACTTATTATGCATTGGGATGAATGTTTTTATAATATTTATTAAAGTGGCTTATTTACATGTTTAAGACTTTAAACTAAGATTATCCCTTGAAAAGCGTGCAACATATTACACCATGCATAGAACTTGTTGTGCATAGTGTACATGAGTTTATTATCATATTGAAACCGTTGTCCTTACTATATCCTTAATAACTTAATGTGCTAGACCTTTATTATTAATGACGTGAGTTATGGTTAAGTTAAGCTAAGCTTAAGTTAGAGAAATGTCTAACCATATCCATCTAGAATCGGGTGAGGGTTAAATCAACCTTTCCCGAGCCTCCATGCTCTAATGATCGATTCTCCCATGGTTCACGGTTCGTTTTGGTTCCTTTTAGGTTTAGAATACTTGTATGAGGTTTAGGGGCTAGTAGTGACATTGTCCGGCTAAGTGGGGTAGTGTCGATATCAACACAAATCAAACCCTTCACATTTTGACCCTTCGATTCTATAGTATCGACACTTCACCAGCTTCCAACAAATTTATGGCGTTCGAGACTATCGATATCGATGGTCCTTGAATGGGCCCCCTTCGACTCTATCAAACTTAATAAGTTCGATCAACATCCAGCCATTTGAAGCCCATTGATACTCCTAAGTTTGATGGATCAACCGGCCAAAGTTTTCTTTCATCGATACTATTGATCATCAAACCTTCAACCATCGATATTATTCCCAGCCATCACCATTGACCTTTCTAGCTCTTTTAAGCTTAATACAAGGATATCCAAGTGTTCATAAGGTTATTTCAAGACTTGTTCTAGTGTTTAGAAGGTTGAAAACCGGTTTTATGTTCGAAGGTCTTCCGGGTTGTACAAAACCCAAAAACCCGAAAGTTCAAACTCAAACCTGCTTCGTTTGAGATGTTTAGAGCACCGATCCTTTGTACTTCCTTAATGTAGACGATGAGAATTTCCATAGACACCAAGATCTTGAAATTTGGTGAAGAAACGAATGAGCTATGGTGAGGGTTTCTAGAGTGAAGTTAGAGAGAGAGCTCTGAATTTTTTGAGAGAGAGTGTGTGTTGGAGCTGGTGGTTCGTGCATTAAATGAGAATTTTATGCCTTTTATAGTCCGGGTAGTAATACGCGTGTTTCAGGTTTGTCGGTTTTACGTTTGCGTATGTTTTTACGAACCTTACGTAAACATGACGTTTTTCATAAAAATGGTTTTATTTTATCTTTTTTGATGGTAATTCCTAATAAATATTTTACATGAAATCTTATTATTATTATTATTTTATTTTCGAAATCGTTTATTTTAATTATTTTGTCAGAACGTTTAATTTTAATTCTTATTCATACAAATTGTCACCCATAAGAACACGACGATTGTTTTACCTTCTGTTTTGGTTTTCTTAGTTATAAGGCATCATTTAAAATGTTAAACCCACAGCTATATTCGTGGGAATCGTCATTCCCACGAATACACTGTTAATTTAATATTTTATAATGTTATCCTTAATTGTTCTGAAATCGGTTCCTCACAATCATTTGTGTTTCATCATTTGGTTATTTTAGATTATATGACTTATGAATTATGTTGTCCGACAACGGATTCCTCGTTATTGATAAAATCACATGTCTTAACTGTTGTGTGTGTTATTTGTTTACTTGTTCTTTTTGAATATCCACAATGTTATTGACAAACGAACTTATAAATACAAGCATGTGTTTAGAAGTATCGTCCGTACATATGATTACTGTACAAATGTAACATTCTCCCCTAGTTAAGGGAGTTTCGTCCCGAAATTAACAAGCCAAAGATACTGTAAAAAGATGAGGGTACTTGAGCTTCATCTGGTCTTCACGTTCCTAGGTGAACTCTGCACCACGTTTGCCTTTCCATCGTACCTTTAGGATTGGAATGTGGCTACATTTAAGTTTCTTGACCCCGTGATCCATGATTTCTACAAGACGTTCAACGAGTTGCATGTTGTTTTGAATTTGAATGTCTTCCAATGGAATATGAACTTCATGTTCATCTAAGCACTTCTTAAGATTTGACACATGGAAAGTGTCATGAACGTTGCTCAGCTCGACCAGAAGTTTGAGTTTATAGGCTACGTGGTCAATCCTTTCTAGGATTTCAAAAGGTCCAACATACCTAGGAGCTAGTTTCCCGTTTTTCCGAAAACGGACAACACCTTTCCAAATATAAATCTTCATTAGAACTCGGTCACCGACTTGAAATTCAAGTGGTTTCCATCGTCGATCAGCATAACTCTTTTGCCGATCCCTTGCGGCATTAAGCGTTGATTGAATGATTGAAATCTTATCGGTTGTTTCTTGAATGAGTTAAGGTCCTACGACCTGTGAGCCACCAACTTCAGTCTAGCAGACCGGTGGTCGGCACTTCCTACCATACAGAGCTTCGAATGGTGCACATTGAATGCTCATATGATAGCTATTATTATTGAAACCTCGATAAGGGGAAGATGAGTGTCCCAACTTTCTCTAAAATCAATCACACAAGAACGAAGCATGTCTTCGAGTGTCAGGATAATCCTTTCAATTTGACCATCGGTTTGGGGATGATATGTTGTGCTAAGGTTAACACAGTTTCAGATGTGTGTGAAACTATATATTTTATATGATGGTTTTTTCCCACAGATTTTAGTTTTAAAATGGTCTTTCCTAAGAACTAAATCACACACAATAGGCAAGTGTACCTATCGTATAGTAATATAGCTAATGGTAAGAACCGGATATCAATCCGTGGACACGATATCTCTCAATACTAAACCTCGGTAAATGTTTAGCAAAAACATGAAGAAGTCGGGTTTGTGAATTTTAAAAATAATAACTAAGTAACTAGATTTTTAAAATAATCTAAAGTCTAAGGAAATTTCCTAGATTATGAATTCACTTAGTCTGATAATGTGATTGATATGAATTGGTAAAATCAAATATTGACTAGATTTCGGTCAAAGATATCTAATCCTATAATCTTTTGAAAAATCAAAATGACAAATACAATCTAATCACCTAAGATTATTCTATGAAGCCTAAAGTCAAGGTCTATGTCAAGATTTAATCAAGAATTAGTCATCCGTCAAGAATCTTAATTCTACAACTTAAGGAAAACTAATATGACTTATACACACTAATCACCCTAAGTTGCATAAATTTAACAAAATCACAATTTCTTCCAACTCACAATTTATGAACACAATCATGCAAATGAGGTCATTTGGCCATAATTTCCTAACTTACATGCTAATCATATTCAACAAATCATAATATCACCATGGTTTTTCCAAACTATAGTGAAAGAAAGTATACTTATGCAAGTTTCATAATGTTCATGAAACCAATTATCATTCCTAATCTCACGGCATAATCTTAAAAAACAAGTTGTAAGATTATAAACAAATGTTTGGTCATGGTTTTCCAACATAATGTGACTAAACATTCATCATTCTTAAACACTAATCAACCTACACAAATATACAACATCATTGGAACAAAATCATGACTTCATCTTGAATCTTGAGATAAACCATTTTAACCAATTCATAAAATCAACATCACATGAACATAAGTTTCATCATAATCTAGACAAATAAGTGATTAGCCCATAAGGCTTACAAGAACAATAATGAAGTGTGCAAAATTAACAAGAAACATGATGGAAATAACAAATTCAAACCACTAGCAAGCAAGGATTGGAAACAAATGGTGTTGGATGCTTCTTGGATCCTCAAGACCTTCAAAATCTCCTTCGGAAAGCTTGGAAAATTTAATCAGTAGTATTTTTTCTCTCCAGGAAGCCCAGCCCTTTCAAATGAGGAGAAAAACTCAATTTACAAAAAGCCTGGAATTTGGAATGGTCGTGCACCATAGGTGCACGGTCCTGCAAGGTGATACAGTGCTTCACTTTTGGTCTAGGGCGGTTGTAGAATTTGCCATTTTCAGCTAAGTCTTGAAAATTGACTCGAGGTGTCAGGCACGGTCGTGCGCGAGTCAACAAGGCCGGCACTATCTTCCTCTGGCCCGGCACTGCCTTGCCTTGGCCCGTGTGACAACCGGCATCCGAGCAACCATGAGTCAGAAATCCAAGGGTGTACACAACCACAGGGTAAGACATAGGGTTACGAGAGTAAAGACAACAATAATAAATGACCAAAAAAAAAAGAAATACACGGGTCTTCCTAAAACAGGTAGGAAAATCCGCTTAATCACATGAACATAAATCAGAAGAAAAGAAAACAACCTGTGAGGGAAAACAATGAACAAAACCTCAATCGATAGCATTTGGAGTATCGGTCCAACGAGATGTCGGCATGGGTGGCGATCCGTGTGGATATGTTGTTAGACTTGGATACCCTAAATGAAATCCTTATAGTGTCGAACAAGGTAAGCAGTTAGATACAACGCGACGTTTGTATGGGTGACGATTCATACAAATGTCAGCGTGAGTTTTTAACATTGACGTAAAATAATAACAATTTTAAATAAAAACCCACCAAAACAATTTAATAAACAATCAAAAATTTTAAAAGACACAAACGTTCGTACGAATGGATTCTCATTCGTACGAATTGGTCTAATTCGTGAAGCTTTATACCCACAGTTCGTTCGCATGAATGGGAGCCATTCGTACGAACGGCTGATTCGTGCGATAGCACAACTATAAAAGCAACACTTACGTTTTTCAAACACATTTTTCACCAAACTCTCTCAACCGAACCCCCCTTTCGCCGCTCTCGATTTTCGGCCATTTCCATACGAAATCGGACCATTCCACCGTCCAAATCGTGTGTATTTCAACCCCAACACTTCCATTTCAAGATTTCAACCCTTTTCATCTCATTTCGGTCAAATACGAGCTCCACAGTAAATATTAGCATCGATTCTTAGCACCAAAACACTCCAAAACGTTTTACCATCAATTTCGACCATAAAAAACACCAAAAAACAACCACCGATTTCAAAAATGGTGTTCTTAGTAAACTTGCAGGCAAATGAGCCGTAAGAAGGGCTCATTCGTGCGAGCGCGAAGCCTCGTTGTGAAAAAGAGCCAGACGAACGAGCCACCGCACGAACGAATTGGGTTGATTCGTGCGGGACAACCATACGAACGAAGGCCCATTCGCATGAATGGATGACAAGAAGGAGAACATGCATTCGTATCACTCTGTTCGTGTGAATGAGGGCCATTCGCACGAACCACTCGTTCGCACCAAGAACAGCCCAAAAAAACGGCCAAGTATTGAAAGTTCTATCTTACACCGTTTGTATAGATAGAACCGAACCTTAGACTCAATTTTAAATCTAATCAAACTAAAACAAATGAAAACACATTTTTCAAAATCACATCAAGAAACAGAGCACGTAATCACCTAACACCTAACTAACTAATATTTAACACATGATTCAAACCGAGAGATCATACCGAGTGAGTGCATCAACGACCCAAGACCTCAGGTGAGTTCACATACCCCTTGTTTTCAATTTTCTTCCTTCCAATTCATTTAGGGATGAGAACATGAAACCTCTTATTTGAATGATCAACGAATAAGAGTTATTTTCAAATGATTTCAATAAAAGGATCAACCCTCAACCACTTATACGAATGTTATACGTATAAGTGTCTTTTCAATTACTTTTACCGGGCGTTCGTCGCTCTATTTAACTTTTCATCAAACAACAACAACAAACCAGTTTCGAGGGTTCAAAACACAAATCACCGAGGAGATATCCATTGACCACAATAGTTCGAGGCTTTGGGCCCAACCAAGAGGTGAACGGAAAAAAGTCATGGAATTGTGTAGTGCACAATCGAATACCATCATTTACATGGGAATCCCCATGAAGCAAACAATATTTTGTATGGTATCTGTCTAGGGTAATTCACTAGGACATGCGTCCACACAACAACACATCGGGAATTCGCTGAGGAATTCTTAAACAGCACACATCAGAGTCATTTACCATTTGTTGACACGGTTCAACCGGCGGTAACGTAGATGGTACCATAGATTTAACAAACCACCAGCACTAAGGCTAGTACGTTACACGCATACAGACAACAACAACGACTCAGATTAGTTCCAGGGGAACTAATCACAAAATCATATCAGTTAGGGTTGGTAAATGATCACAAGGGTGATATTACGGACATACCACACAACAAAAACAAGAGTTTTCAAATCAAATAAATGTCCAAGACCTGGTCTTGGACGAGTTTCAAATGAGTACACAATAAACAATGTTTTCCTACAAGAGAGAAGCGTCACAAGTGTGACTTTCAAACAACAAAACATGTCTCCTACATCAGGAGACAAAGCATATGCTTCTTTCTCACAAATTCATTCTACAATCATATGTCATGTCGGGTAGAGTGAAGATGTACAAGTGATCAGGTCCGATTTCCGTTAAAACACCCTTGTGGATCATCGAAGTGGTGGTGGGCTGGCGGCTGGACGGGCGGTAAGCTTGACCCTACGTATGCCCTATACATAAACTACCTTTGGTGATTTGGGATGGTGTTAGTAATGATGGTTAGACCGACGCACTTGTCTAGTTCATTCTTGTTTTCAACACCATTCACACATCATACTTTAAATCGATGTGAATGGAAAGGCTTTCACTAAACCTTTTACAAAACCTAATAGTTTCAAAACAAATGCGACTCACCAACCTAGTGTTGACAGATTTTACATGTTCTCAGGTGAAGAACAGGTGAAACCAGGATGACTTTAGAGAGAGAAAAATGGGATCCCTTAAAGGAACCTACAACTCCTGCATGGAATCTCTCCGGTTAGCCCGGATACAGGATTCAAGACTTGCGTCTGTGCAAATAACCTTGTGGGACATCTGGTCCTCTTTCCAGATGTCCAAGTCAAGCTGTAATAGAATTAAATTACGAAACAGTTGGAATTTAGTTTTATTCATTTAATGTATTTTAGTATTTCTCATATCATCATGTGCAATGTAACAATCTGATCACTCCGATTTCAATCACGCCTCGGGACTATTCCGCCCGACGGGTCTCCGATCCGGCCCGCCGGCCTGGGATGTGACAGATTAGTATTAGAGCCATGGTTATAGAGAATTAGGTGATTTACTCAAACGGTTTGGCCTAGACTATAACCTAGGGACCTTATGTAGAGAAATCAGGATAGGAACAATTGCATATATTACTTGTGTTTAATCATAGGTACTAATCGTTTCCACTTCGGGGGTAATCGGAATGCCTCCAAAGGAACAACCACGTGCCAACCTGGACACCGCCGCTTTAGCTACTCTCATCGCGGGGTAACCCATCGCTTCCATCCCCGACCTTGTGGATCAAATCAATCACGGACCTCGATACCCAGCAGACACCCCCATCGTGCCAAAGACTGAAGCTGAATCCGCTACAAGGGAATCGATGGGCGAATCCAGTTTCCCTCTTCGCAAGAGACGAAGAGCCGACAAACCTGACCAAGCGGGTCCCAGTCACGAAGGCGAACCTCGCAGATCCTACGCTAGAACATTTCCTCTCTGCAAGAAATGTCAATATCACCACCCTGACAGCAGAAGGTGTCAGTTGTGCCCAAATTGTGGGAAGCCGGGTCATTGGGCCCAACATTGCAACTCAGCAGCAGGGCCAGTTCGTAAGCGGTACATAGGCACCTCTCCTCAGTGTGCCTGCTGTAAACACCATCATGTCGTGAGCCAACCGTGTAAACAATGCACGATATGCGGGATGATGGGCCACGAAAGCCAGAACTGCCGGACTCCAACAACTCAACATCCAGGAAGCGTGACCACAAACCACCTTCCACCAAGCAACGTCAAGCGCTGTTACACATGTGGGGAATCGGTACACGTAGCTAAGGAGTGTCCCAAGAGAGTGTGAATCACCACAGATGACTATAGCAAGTCGTGGACAGTGCCCGCACGCCTGAGACACCGTAAACACAGCACTGACGCATGTATCTTCTTCTACATCCTTCATAGACACAGTGTGCATAATTTAAATATATGCATTACGATGTGTTCTCCCATCCCTAGTCATTTAACGACCCGAAACCCCAAAGGACCGACGAGCGAGACACACCTTAGGGTCTTGATTAAGGCTTGAAGAACAAGTGTAAGGATGACCTCAGTCACCACTAGCTAATGAGGGACGCAAAGAGAAAGGAGACAGTAGCTCACCATAGCTAGCAGAGTGTCCGAAAAAGCGCTTCTCAGGACATCTTGGGTGATGTTAAGCCAATGCGACTCCAAAGCTCGGCCCTGATCACCTGGCAACTACAAGGAAACCAATACACTTGAGAGAGCAGGTTTTATGCCAGGAATCAAGAGAACTCATTTGAGCCTTCGTGCGACAGCACAGATATAAAAGCAACACTTACGTTTTTCAAACCCATTTTTTACCCAACTCTCTCAACCGAACCCCCCTTTCGCCCCTCTCTATTTTCGGCCATTTCCACACAAAATCGGACCATTCCACCGTCCAAATCGTGTGCATTTCAACCCCAAAACTTCCATTTAAAGATTTCAACCCTTTTCATCTCACTTCAGTCAAATACGGGCTGCACAGTAATTATGAGCACCGATTCTTAGCTCCAAAACACTCTAAAATGTTTTACCATCAATTTCGACCATAAAAACACCAAAAACATCCACCGATTTCAAAAATGGCGTTCTTGCTGATTCGTGATTTGGGATGGTGTCAGTATTGATGGTTCGACCGACGCACTTGTGTAGTTCATTCGTGTTTTTAACATCATTCAGACATCATACTTTAAATCGATGTGAATGAAAAGCCTTTCACTAAACCTTTTACAAAACCTAATATTTTCAAAACAAATGTGACTCACCAATCTAGTAGTGACAGATTTTACATGTTCTCATGTGAAGAACAGGTGAAAGCAGGATGACTTTAGATAGAGAAAAATAGGATCCCTTAAAGTAACCTACAACTCCTGCATGGAGTCTCTCCGGTTAGCCCAGATACAAGATTCAAGACTTGCGTCTTTGCAAGTAACCTTGTGGGACATCTGGTCCTTTTTGTAGATGTTCAAGTCAAGCTGTCCAAGTCTCCGATCCGGCCCGCCGGCCCGGAGTGTGACAGCCAGCACTGGCTAGCTCAGTCGGGCAAGGCTCATGCGTGGTCGTGCATGGGTCAGTACTACCATGCATGGGCCATCACTGCCTGGTTGCACTGTAGTGCAAGGATTATGCACGGTCGTGCGTGGGTCAATACTGCCATGCTTGGCCTTGGCACTGCCTGTGTTGGGCCCGGAGTAGGGCTGCACTGCCAGTGCAAGATTTGGCATGGTATTGCACATCTGGGGATTTGCTCAGAAATTGCTGAAATTCCATATAAGGCTTGATTTTCTTCCAAGAAAGTTCGTTTGTCCTGCAAATTCACAAAAACAATAATTAGGACTATTTGTGAATGATTTTTCCTGTTGTTAACGTTAAAACCGGGGGAAATTATGTCAAATAATATGTATAAATTAACGTATATCAAATATCTCCACTCTTGAACTTTGCTTGTCCTCAAGCAAACAACGAGCCTTAATGCGAAACCAATTTCTAATAATCAACTTGTAAGCAAGGATGAATCAAATAATTAAGAATTTAGATTGTTCATCAAAGGTTTACCAAATTTGAAATTGTAAGCAAGAAAATAAAATTAAAATTATCAACAAAAATTTATAAACAAGAGGATTCACTAACATGTTACACCTTATATTTCTCACAATGTTCACACACACTCGGTTTATTTCGGATTCATACATGTAATGCGTATGTATAGAACACTCAATTGCCAAGACGATGAATCGACAAATATGATACTTGTAAGAAAAATCAACTCTAAATCAACTAGCCAAAACAAAGCATCAATTAATCAAAAGGACTTTTATTGGGTTGTGTTTGGGTTGGAGGATGGTTGGGGACAAAGAGGTTAAGACAAGGGAAATCCGTTGGTCAATAATTCAATAACAAAAGATATACTACAAAGCCTTTTTGGCTTAAATGAATTTATTTTTTTGATTTGACAGAAGCAAACATTGTGTTGGTTAAGTATTTATTTCTCAAGAACTGCAAAAAAGTATAACTTCTTGCCAACTTTGAAACGAGATTTCAATAAAAGAAATGGGTTGATGGAAAAGGTGGTGATGAGAGTTTGTTCTAATGCCTTGATTAATTCCAACTATGTTCAAGCTTATGACTATGGAGATGCATGATTTAAACAAGTATTAATTTGTATGAAACATCCAGCAGACTCAATCCATACAATATGCAATGAACTACTAATGCTAAAGGTTTCATTTGCTCACCAAAAAAATGGAGGGAATGGGTAAAAATATAAGATATAACTTGTAGTTCCTCTTTTCGTCTAATCACAAATGATGATAACAAAAAAAAAATTATTTCACTTGTCAACATTTCAAATTTAAGAAGCCCTTTTTATAAACAAGCCTCATTTTAATTATCGAAAACTTGTTTGCTTAACTTGTTGATTATAACAAATTTAATTGCCACAAAAATAATAGAAGGTTCTTTGCAAAAATGTTTATTACTTTTGGACAAACAAAACTATATCAACAACCAAAAGTATACCCCCTCCCACACTTAAATTGTACAATGTCCCTATTGTACAACAAAAACATGCAAAAGTAAGAATGATAATGCATGAGTGTGAAAAAGAATAGCACTTCCCTAGGAATGCTTGCAGAAACCGGCATGTAGAATCTGCACGAGTCTTTGCAACTCGAATGGCATGAACGTACCTGCACCTTGAAAAACTCTAGAAAACAAAAGCTGAAAGGAACAACCACCAACAACCATGTGTCTGAAATAGAAGCAAAAGATTCAACAATTGAAATAAACAACAAACCAAAAAATGTTTACAATCCAAACGAAAGAAATATACAAAATAACAAAGTTCGTACGAACTGCAAAATGTACAACTCTACCAAAAAATATAAATAACTATAAGAACAAGATAGACTATGGGGGAAGGAGAACATCATACTAGTCCTCCTTGACATCATGCGGACCAGAACCGCTTGCTTCCCCATCATGACCTCCCCGAGAACGTTTCTGCGCGCCACCCGAAGAGTAACCATAACCGAACCGTGGCGGCTCAGAAACGTCAAACTGATGAAATGCTGCTGCCGACTGATGAGAGGCAAAGAGCCACTGAAAGCTCCGTCTCTGATCATCCTGGATCTGGTGCAGCAAATCATATTGCCTAGTCTGCTCACCCTGAAAATTATCTATACGCTGATTAAATAGCTCCTGCTCAGTGCTTAACTCCTATTGCGAAACCTGCAAACTAGCAAATCAATGCCACAAATCCATATTCGACGAGGGTTCCGCACCTTGAACGGGGTCAAAGTTAAAGTACTCGCCATGGGGGGGTACCCTTAGTCATACCCCGCTCATGCTAGCCTTGAACGAGGATGAGGCCATGCTAGCCTTGACTAAGGGGGGGTACCTTTATTCAAACCCCTCGGACCCTCAAACGCATACCCACATGCGTCTTCTCCACAATCTACATGTACCACAATGTCCTCATATCGGGTGGAGACGTATCACAAACATGAGTAAAGCTGGCGATGTTCTCTTCGGTCAAAAGTCTGAAAGAGTCTACCAACTGTGTGATATATGCGCCTCCACAACTGTGGCTCGACGGCTGTTTCCCTGAACTGGTGGTAAGGAAGAAGGCTAGGCAATGGGCAATATTACAATGAATGGCCCCTGATCAAGCAATAGAGATAAAATAGATCTCTTGTGGGCACATTGGCCAAGCTGTTGCCTCGCAATAAAATGGTACCTACCAGTATCTGATGAATAAACTGATGAAGCAAATCGCGAAGTTTTGTAGCCTTCGCTCTTCGGGGATCATAGACCCCTTCAACAACCTTGGCCCAAAACATGGCCTTCTCAATCTCGTCCTCAAAGTCGTGCAAACCATCAAACACATCTGTATCTAACTCCACCTCTGTATATAAACCCATCCTAGTCGCGAACTGCGCGGCTGAAAGTCTCCTCCATCTTCCCCCTAATCGAAAGGTCAATCCAAAACGTTTCCGGTAAATGTTTTGTGAAGGGATGCTAAAGGAGTACGATGCAAAGAACTCCATGAGCAATTCGTGGTACTGTGGACTGTTAAAGTAAAGAAGGCGAGACCATGGTTCGGTAATCAATGGTTGCAGGCGCGTTTGCTGATTGAGACTAACCACCAAGTCCCAACTTAAACACTTCAGCGGCTCAATCTGGCGTCGACACCCCCATAGAGAATGTAGCACGGGAATAAAAGGGGCATCGCGTTCATCATTCGTATTGAATTGCATGAATGGGAGATCCATCTGTTCAAGAAAATTCCTAAAAATGTTAGTTGACAAAAACTGAAAAAGCGAACAAAAACAAAAACTGGGCTGATTAGGAAACATGCACTGTCATGCAAGAATTGGCACGGTCATGCCAACCCTTGACCCTAGCACAGGTAGTGCAAAGCCAGCACAGCTAGACGCACGGTTGTTCGTGGCTCATGCACGGTCGTGACAGCCTTAGAAGGACCCTAGCACAGGTAGTGCAGGGCCGGCACTGCTAAACCGCAAGGTCGTGCAGGCATGAGCACGGTCATGTACCTCTTAAATATGTTCATCACACAGGCAGTGCAATAGAAGCACTATCTGAGAGCACGATTGTGCACCTTTGATTTTGAGTCCGCATAGGCAGTGCAAGGTCGGCACCATCGAGACGCATGGTCGTGCGGGATAGGCACACGGTCGTGCATTAACAACCCAAAATTGAAAGTTGAAGAAACACGAGATTTTTCGTCAACAACGCAATATTAACTACTTATATACAGATCCTAACATTCTTAAACAAAAATGATGTATTTACAAGCCCTAATTTAGAGAAAATTAAGATCTTTAGGAATTTCATGGAAAAGAAAGATCAATTAAGAGATTGGAGGAGATTCTTACCTTTGATTCTTGATTTTGAAGAGGAAAAACGAGAGAGAACAGTGGGTAGTCGATCTGGAAGGGTGGATTTGATTTGTGAGAGATAACGGTGCAAGTGGCGTAATTATTGGAGAGATTTGACATCGTGCACGGTCATGCGTACGAGCCGCATGGTCATGCATCAGCAAACTCGCACGGCCGTGCGCCTATTCGCACGGTAGTGCTGACTTGGAGATTTTTTTATTTGCCGAGAACCTCTCGAGAGTGCTAAGTTTACTGACTTCTTAGCTCGACTTGAGTCCTCGAATTTAGTAGTCCTTGGGATGGAGTACGACAACCTCCAATGTCGGCTCGACGGGTCCGGTTAAGTATTTCTTCAACCTATGGCCATTTACTTTTAAAATCATGCCATCCTCTTTCCTGATTTCCACAGTTCCATATGGGAAGACTACGCGAACTGTGTACGGGCCAGACCAACGAGACTTCAACTTGCTTGGGAACAACCTAAGACGCGAATTGTAAAGTAGAGCGCGATCACCCACTTGGAATTGCTTGTTGTCCTTCAAGTGGCTATCGTGTAGCGTCTTGGTACATTCCTTGTACCTGTTGGAGCTATCATAAGCATCGTTCCTTAGCTCCTCAATCTCGTGGATCTGTATGAATCGGTTCTCCCCCGCACTAGTTAAATCCATGTTGATGGATTTCAGGGCCCAATAGGCCTTGTGCTCGAGTTCAACGGGGAGGTGACAACCAGTACCAGATCATCCGGCAATCCGTACGGTATGTGTACTTTCACCTTTACTGTGAGTAAATAAAATGTGTATAACAGTTGTGTGACAACATGACTAAGAAAACAAGCAACAGTTGTAAGTATTTGAATGAAAATTTAAATACAATATTACAACAATTCATGTGAAACAACAGTGTGAAAACAAGTAACGAAAACCTATCGGTTGCGATCTGATCTTCACAAATAACTGAAATCAGATGACTGATAATTCTATGAGTAAACAAGGTGAAACAAGTATGATTATGTGCAAATAGGTGAGTTTTAGTCGAGTCCGTCAGTGAGGAAATCCAATGCAAAATAAAAATTCAGTATCGTTACGGAATAATAAACTGACAGTGTGTTTGCGTGGGTGACGATTCACACAAACATATCTGTGGGTTTAATGTTCTGAACGATAACTAGAAATTTGAAAACAAAAGTAAGAAAGTAAAGCCGTTGTCGTGTTCGTTCGGGTGACGATTCAAACGAATGCACGCGATGGCGATACGATATGACGAAACGTAATTAATAAACGATTTTGAAATAATAAAATAAATAAATAAATATATAGGAAATATTTATTAGAAATTACAACCTTAAAATGATTTTTAGAAAACTATTTATCTAACTTACGAAAAATACGCGTTTTATGTTCCGTAATCATAACGAAAACGAGAACCGAGCATCCGAAACGAACCCGAACTTAAGTGGGGTATAAAAACACAACTCAAGCATTAAAAATCACATTTATTGCATCACCAACCTCATCTCTCTCTCTCTTCCGGTTTTATCATTATCTCACTAGAAACCACCACAAAAACCACCATAACTCCTTCAATTCTTAACCAAATTGCGCAAATTTGGTATCCACACGCAGCTCTCGACATCCTCTACCTGAAAGTACAACAGATCGGGGTGAAAGCTACTGAATCGAGCACGAGGTGAGCTCCAAAGTACGGTTTTACAGGGTTTTTTGGAACCCAGTTCTTGTGAACTTGTAACTCAGATATTAGCTAAGAAATCTAATCAAATATGCATGAAAACAACTTCCCCATACTTGGATTACATCAGAATAATGGATTTAATCAAGACAGGATAGTATCGATATAAGAAGATGGTAGAATCGAAGGAAGAACATGTTATAATGTTGATGGTGATTCCAGAAAATTTGGTTAACTCCTGATCGAATTTGGTAAAGTCGATGGATTCCCAGAGCTGAAACCTGTCGATATTAGCATCTTCGACATTGTCCAATGTGGATGGGATCCAGTTCATCGATATTATGGTCAAGATTGCTCAGAATCATCGAGACTAAGCCATGTCGATACTGATAGTATCGATAGTGGGCTGTCACATGTTCATCATCGATTTTAGACAAGTTCGACGCCCATGAGGGTGGCCTATTTTGTCGATACTCCGGCCAGGCGTGGTCCAAGAAGGTTAAAATAGAAAACATCAAAAATGGTTCACAATAATACTCACAGTCCCGATAAGAACCTTATGTCGGCAAAAGTTAAGGCCTTGAGGGCTGCACGTGTATGTTTTTGAGATCACCCCATCGATATTAATTTCTTGGGGCCACCGACATTGACCAATAATTTCATTAAAACTTCTAAATAAATCATAAGTAAAGAGTTATATAAATACTAATAGAGTTTTCATTACTAAGTGTTAACTTAACTAAAATTGGTTCATTTGAAAACTTGAAAAATATGTAATTAGCATGTAAAATAACTAAGTCTTGTAACACTTTATTTGTGTTAACATCTTAAAATGATTAAAATCATTTTAAGTTAACATAATGTTAAATTGCCAAATTAACATTAAAACCTTAATAAATGTTATATTTTCACAAAAAGACAAGGTGTCAAGACTATAACTCAAGGGTAAAACATTAACAATAAATCCTTATAATATTATTACTTAACCTAGAATGGGTTAAGTATTAATACATTACACAACAAATGAATTAGGACCAAGTGATAACAAAGGGTTATAAGTGTTAGCCAACTTTAGGGCTAACGCACATACACCCATAACTTATACTTATAAGTTACACGCAATTGAAATCAATACAGGATTGTGAAAACAACCTCAAGAACAACAACGAGCGCGTGCATTCTTTTAACACTTGGTCAACCACTTCAATATCCAGGTGAGTTCATATGCCCCTTTTCTAATCGTTTGATTTTAAATGCAGGGCTGAGAAACATGTCAAACTCTTTTATTTATTTAAAAGTTTAATTGCATTACTTTAATTGTTATGTGATATTGATAATAAAGACTTGCCATTATTATCTATATTTCTGTTATATCATTATGTGAATGTTTGTGAGTGAAATGATCATCATGCCATAATTAGGATGATACTTGATAATATAACTTCAAGATATCATTAAATCATTTGAATAACATAAGTGTATTAGGATATGATCTTATAACACTTTGTTATTATAACACTGAGATGACAACGAGATATCACTGAGACAATTACTAGAGATCACAAGAATGATATTCATGAAAGTAAAACTTCATGATGACATCATTCACCACATTTACTAACACCGTGTATAAGGCAAGGTCTTACAACACATGTTAAACTCATTGAGACACATAACATTGGGATAACAGTTGAGACAATTACTTGTGATATCGAGGATGACATTATGATAACATAGCTTTATGATGTCACCTCCCACATATGCTAACACTGTTTTATAAGACAAGGTCGTATAAAACAATGTTAACGACTAAAGATCATACATTGTGTTCATTTCAAGTGAGATCACATCCTTGGAGTAGGATGACAGAAACCCAAGACACTATGTAGAGTTTATCTTATGACTTTAAATGTGTATGTCAATTATAATAATATTATGTCAATAGGGTTAGATCTTAATTCTAACCGCCATAGTATTAGTTAATCTAAGGGGATCACACCGGGCACTTAGGGTCCTATCATTCAAATTAATAATAGAGAAAACTGGTTTAGGAATATATGCATAACTCATCATTCTAGATATCATGGAGAGGATATCTTACAGGTCGGACTGGTCAGAAATGACAATCACAGAAACACTTAAGTCTCATCCTTCTAGATATCATGGAAAGGATATCTTACTGGCCGGACTGGTCAGAAATGGCAGTCACAGAGACACTTGAATCTCATCCTTTTAGATATCATGGAGAGGATATCTCTCGTTTCAGTATTATCATTAGTTACAGGCATAAAGAAAAATAAGTCTCACCCTTATAGATATTATGGAGAGGATCTCTTACAGGCCGGACTGGTCAGTACTGACAGTCACAGGGACTATTAAGTCTTGCTCTAGATATCGTTGGGGGATATATTACACTCCGGGCTAATCAGAAATGATTAGCTAATAGAGACTCTGAAGTCTCTATCTCATGGGTATCGTTGGGGGATATCGACAGGCCGGGCTACTCTACAAGGAATGGCTAACAGAGACAGTTATGTCTCTATTCAAAAAATTGGGGGAAATTAAATTGGGGATTTATGTGCGAGATGATATGGGTATCTATAGATACAATACAGGTGGTATTGAGTTCTGTCAAGTGTGTGGTGGGATGTCGGTTGGGGCTTGCCCCCTACGTATGCCCTATATATAAGCATGCTTGACTGGACAATATCCCATGTGTAGGTGGATCTATAGAGAGGACATTTGGATATGATAAAGTCAATTAAATTATAACCAAACTCATGTGTAATATCATGAATTGGGAATATCAGATTTCAATCGTTTTGATTTACAAAAACTTATGAACTCACCAACCTAGTGTTAATTGTTGTTTTAATGCATGTTTTCTTAGGTGGCGGACATGTTTAGTCACCAAATCATCAAGACTTAAGCTAGAGGACTTTATTTGAAGACCTAGCTTACTTTTGGATGCATATACTTTTGATGACATTTTGAATCTCTTTTGTATATCTTGTGCAGATACAAGATGGAAACTATATAATTCTTTTGAGTAGATTTACTTAGTTAAATTATGAACACGTACTGTGTAATTTAACTTTGTAATTCTATGTATTAAATTTCATGTTATCATTTCTCATTATATATCATGCGCCATGTAAACAATCTGATCACTATGATTATTCACGATATCGCGCCCTGAGAACCTTCTGCCCGACGGGAAAGTCGATCCAGCCCGCCGGCTCGGGGTGTGGTAGATTGGTATCAGAGCCATGGTTATAGAGAAATATAGGTCATATTACTTAAACGGTTTGGCCTAGACTATAACCAAGGGACCCTCATGTAGAGAACATAAGACATAGGATTCCATGTGCATGTGTCTTCTGCATTCGATCACTGCACTAACCGATTTTCTTTCGGTCTTGATCAGAATGCCGCCAAGAAGACAACAATGGTTATAGAGAAATATAGGTCATATTTTTGAACATCATTATACATATTATTTTGTGTATCTTGTGCAGATACAAGATAGACGAATTATAATGTTGATAGTAGATTTACATTGTTAAATTATGAACAAAAACTAATGTAATTTAACTTTGTAATTCTATTTTATTTAGCATTTTCTCATTTTATATCATGTGCAATGCAAACAATCTGATCATCACGATTATCATTCCCGATATCCCACCCCGGGACCCTTCCGCCCGACAGGACACACGATCCGGCCCGCCGGCTCGGGGTGTGACACATTGTTGAGCCATGAAAGAAAATCGGTTAGTGCAGTGATCGAATGCAGAAGACACATGCACATGGAATCCTATGTCTTATGTTCTCTACATGAGGGTCCCTAAGTTCTAGTCTAGGCCAAACCGTTTAAGTAAATGACCTATTATTCTCTATAACCTTGAGCTCTGATACCAATCTGTCACACCCCGAGCCGGCGGGGTTGGATCGATGTCCCCGTCGGGCGGAAGGTTCTCGGGGTGCGATATCGTGAGTGATAATCGTGATGATCAGATTGTTTACATAGCATCAATGTTAAGAATAACTAAAGCACAATAAAGCATTAACTAGGATTACAATGTTAAATTACAATATCAATGTTCAGTAATTTAACTGAGTAAACCTATAAAAGAATCAAATGTTTTCTATCTTGTAATCTGTACAAGACATCCAAAAGTGATTCGTATGAATAACAAAATATGTGCTTCCAAAACAACTAGGTCCTCTATCTAGGCCGCCTAGCATGCAATCCAAAGCCTTAGCTTAACCCTGTTCATCACCTGAGAAAGCATGTAAGAAAACAAAGTCAACACAACGGTTGGTGAGTTCATAAAGTTTATAAGTTTAAAATAGCTTTAACAAACCTCTTTCGGTAAAACCCTAACCTCATTAACTCCACATGTAATATCCAAATCGGTATGCTTATATATAGGGCATACCCTTGAGTCGAGCCTACAACCCGCCCAGACGCCGTCCCACCACATACTAATCCGCATATGACACTGTTGTTAATAATAATTAAGCTTTTTACCTACCATTCAACCCATTCTTCGTCATAGCTTTAGTTTACTGTTTTAAAGTTTACAAGTCTATAGCATTTGTAAGTATTAACTTCAATGTAAGTTTAACAAGCATCATAGTTTCACACACCATAGTTTAGCTTTCACTAATCTCATGCGTGAGTACAACCCCTGCTATAGCAGTAGTTTAGCAATTACGTAGCTCACGGCAATATAGAAGCCCTGCTCTAGCAGAAATTTAGCCATTACGTATCTCATGAATTAGTTATGCTTAGTCTAGCAATTACGTGTCTCCTATACAAGATACAAGCCATGCTATAGCAGAAGTTTAGCAATTACGTATCTCATACATAGACACAAGCCATGCATGCACAAATAGTTCAGCAATTACATATCTCATATAAGCAAACACAAGCCCTGCTATAGCAGAAGTTTAGCAATTACATGTCTCTTATATAGATAACAGCTTAGCCTCGTCATAGTTTAGCTTTCACGTATCTCAATACATAGGTACAAGCCCAGCTATAGCAGAAGTTTAGCTATTGCGTAGCCCATGATTAGATACAAGCTTAGCATTTCGCGCGCAATCATAGTTTCAAGCATATAGTTTCAAGCATTAGCATATAATTTAACCACGAAGTTCATAGCATAAGCATCAAGTATATAGTTTAAGCTTCCAGTTTGTAGCATAAGCATCAATCGTGTAGCTTTAAGTTTCTAGTTTGTAGCATAAGCATCAAGCCTCGAGTTTAAGCATTTTGTTTCTAGCATAAGCCTCAAGCTTCAAGTTTAAACATTTAGTTTCTAGCTTAAGCATCAAGCATCAAGTTTAAGCATCTAGTTTGTAGAATAAGCATCAAGTTTATAGCTTCTCAAAGTATACTGGATTCCAAGCATAAGCCTTATTGTAAGCATCATGTTTATGTTTAAAAGCATTAAATAACATTTCAATGATTTATTAAAATGTTTAAACATGCTTCTCAGTCCCGAAGTAAAACAAATAAGTTTGAAAAGGAAAATTGAACTCACCTTGTGTCCGTAGTGGTTGACTAAGCAAAACAAGAATACGCACACTCTTTGTTTGCACTTGTTGTGATGTTCACGATCCTGTATTGATTTCATAGAGTTCGCAACTTATAAGTACAAATTGTAATATCTCGTGTTTGTGTTCGTGTTAGCCTAAAGTAGGCTAACACTTATGAGTCTCGGTTCTCATTTGGCCCTAAGTTACTTGTTATAGATGTCAGTGTCACTTAACCCCATTTAGTTTGATGTTAGCTTTCTCGTTCATTTGATTTGATCATTGTCCGCATTTGCAAATATTCTGAGAAACAAAGCCCTAGACTTTAGGAAATTCGTTAGTTCCAAAACATTATCGCCTTAATAGTAGTTTAAGTTGTTAATCCCAAGCAAATTGTAGTAAGATTCGTTAATTCATTTGTTTGCCCTAGTTCAACTCATGTGGGCCGGATTCACTTTGGGCCGAATGTAGATGGTCCTTGGGTCGGTTAAATGGGTTTAAACCAATTGAGATGGTTGGGCCGGTTAGTAAATTGGGCAGAGACAATTTTTAGTGGGCCGAATGTAGGTCAAAGATCATGACTTTAAACATTTGCTCAGTGGGCCGGAAAACATGTTGGGCCGATGTCGCATGGGCCGTGATCGAATTCCATGAACTAAACTAGTTAAGTGAATTAATTAGTTGGGCCCATCGAATTTTCTGATTTGTATTTGGTGACCAGCGAACCTATCTATAATTTCAGAATTTGGTCCTAGGTTCGGCCTTTAAGGGTGTAGGTTCGACTGGAGTTAATAGTCATTAGGTTCGGCCAGGTCTTAGATTAATTCCCGGTTCATGGCTCACAACAGGGTTTCACAATAGCACAAAGGTTCGTGCAATAAACAAGCAGGTTCGGCCCACCCTCGTCCCAGTCACTGGTTCACAGAGTCGAAGGTTCGTCGGCATGCAGTGAAGGTTTGGTGAGGGTTGAAGTTCTAGGGTTCGCAGGTGAGGTTGAGACATCAAAGGTTCGGCTCCCATAGCTAAGGTTTGGCCAAGGGATTTAGGTTCGCCGAGAGAAATATGACCATACAGGTTCGGCTGCTCAAGCATGGTAGGTTCGTCCAGGTGGCATGCAAGTTCGTCAAGGGTTATAAGGTTCGGCTGAAGCATCACAGCCATGCAGGGTTCGTTGACATCAAGGAAGGGTTCGTGAGAGGGAAACAGCAAGGGTGCGGCCACCAAATCTATGGATCGGCCGACCCACGGTCTCGGCCAACAGCTCACTACCCTCATCTTCAAACTTCCACTGTTGTTGGGTCGTGTTTCAGAGCTGAATCATGCGGAAATGGGTTCTAAAAAGAAGTAGGGTTCGAAGTATATAACTCATGTTCGACCAAGTGTGTGTGTGAACCGAGTACACCCAAGAAACCCTAATTTCGTGAATCTTCTTTGGCTCATACCTCAAGTTTCAGTGGATGGATCTTCAGATCGGTTGTACTTCTATGTAGAGAATGTTTGTAGCTTCGATTTGGCACCAAGAACACGCGATTTCATCAAGATTTGAAGAAGTTATGGTGACTCAAAGGTTGGATCTTGTAGAGAGAGAGAGAAAACCGAAAGTTTAGAGAGAGAGTGAGTAGGTGATGAAATAAATGAGAGTTAAGGCTTGAGAATGGGTTTTTATACCCCGTGTGTGTTCGGGTTCGTTTCGGTTGTTCGGTTCGTATTTTCGTCGTGTTTCCGGCACGTTACGCGCGGGTTTTATAATTTAAATACAAGTATTTATTTTAAGAGGTTTAGAATGTGATTATTATCAAAATTATTTTAAATATCGTATTCATGGATTATTTATCGTAAATTATTATATCAAACGTTTCGTTAATTCGTTCGCGTATTGTTAAGGTAGTTTCTTTTAAATTTATTTATGATGAGTTTCAAAATTGTAAAACAGAAAATATTATATTTTCTTAATCTTATGATCGTTCGTATCATTTTCGTGTTCGTTTTCGTTTCGTCAGAACGCGTCACCATCGCGCGTATTCGTTCGAATCGTCATTCGAACGAGCACGACGATGATTTGGCTTTCTAACTTTTGTTTTCTACTTTTCAGTCATTATTTTAGAACGTTAAACTCTCAGAATCATTCGTACAGATCGTCACCTATACGAATAATTCGTCTGTTTAGCATTCCATAATAACAACCATTATGGTTTCGTTTTGTTTAACCTCACATACGTTTATACATAATAGCATCAAATCAAGTATCTGTGTTTCAATTCTGTGTTTTCTGATATGTTTCTGACTGTTAAACCCTAGGGTTTTAATCAGATTTTAGAAAATCGCATAATAGTTTGTGTTAAGCATAATGTATCAATAGCATCAACATAGTTTCACGTAATGTGTACCTGAATTACTGTACGAGTTACTGTTGCGATCACTGTTCCGGCACACGTCCGGCACTGATGTTACATGACTTATACACACTAATCACCCTAAGTTGCATAAATTCAACAAAATCACAATTTCTTCCAACTCACAATCTATGAACACAATCATGCAAATGAGGTCATTTGGTCATAATTTCCTAACTTACATGCTAATCATATTCAACAAATCATAATATCACCATGGTTTTTCCAAACTTTAGTGAAAGAAAGTATACTTATGCAAGTTTCATAATGTTCAAGAAACCAATTATCATTCCTAATCTCATGGTATAATCTTAAAAACAAGTTGTGAGATTATAAACAAATGTTTGATCATGGTTTTCCAACGTAATATGACTAAACATTCATCATTCTTGAACACTAATCAACCTACACAAATATACAACATCATTGGAACAAAATCATGACTTCATCTTGAATCTTGACATAAACCATTTTAACCAATTCATAAAATCAACATCACATGAACATAAGTTTCATCATAATCTTGACAAATAAGTGATTAGCTCATAAGGCTTACAAGAACAATAATAAAGTGTGCAAAATTAACAAGAAACATGATGGAAATAACAAATTCAAACCACTAGCAAGCAAGGATTTGAAAAAAATGGTGTTGGATACTTCTTGGATCTTCAAGACCTTCAAAATCTTCCTTGGAAAGCTTGGAAAATTTTGACCAGTAGTATTTTTGCTCCAGGAAGTCCAGCTGATGTCTTAGTTTAACACATCCGTTTTTGTACATAATCGAGTCCGTTTTCGTAAGTTTTGTATATATTTCGAGTCGTTTTTAGTTCCTTTTTACATTTTAGTGTTTTTGTGCAGGAATGTGTCCCGGAGAAGCGGAAACGAGGGCAAACGGGCATCCGAATTGAGTGCGGTTGATCGAGCGAAGAAAACGAAGAAAAAACCCTAGGCGATACGCCCCGGGCCAACACTTGGTCCCAGGCGGTGCGCCTGGGAACATTTTCTGATTCCCACTGATCCGCGCACACCGCCTTGTCAGGGCGACCGGCCGCAGGCGATGCGCCTGCCAGGCTTAGTCGGCCGATTTTTTTGTCACTCGCGCATCGCCTAGCCACACGTAGCCCCGCTAGGCGATGCGCCTGAGATCAATTTCAGCCCTAAAACCCTAATTTCATGCCTTCTATAAATGGGACGCTTCCAAATCGATTGGAGGGTCTTCTTCTGCGATTTTGGAACCCTAATCAAGCCTGGGAGCTGCCGGAGCTTTACCATGGAGTTGAAGGCTTGATTAGCGCTTCTTGGAGTGTAGAAGAAGGAGATTTTTGAGTATTTTCCTTATCTTTTCATGTTCTTAGTTTAAATCAGTAGTTAATGATGTATTTCGACATTTATCAGATCTTTTTTGCTACTATTTTGATGTTGGTTGGCTAATCTAGGGTTATATCTAGGTTTGGGATGATAAAGTTGTGAACTTTGATGGTTTTGGACATGATTTATGTTTATGGATGATATATGCATTGTTATCAGCTGTAAAGTTATGATCTTTGATGGTCTTTGAATATGTTGAATGATGATACTTGATGAATGTTGGATCCATGTGTGTCTAGGAAGGACTTTCTACAAATAGATGCATGTTAGGCCTACTACTTTGTGTTTTAGGTTAGTTTATGGGTTTTTGATCACATTCCATATGATTAGACATCACTAAGTGTTGTGATTTGCATGTGTGACCTAACATAGAAATCCGGGAGGTGATAGGTTAGATGGTTGGTCTCTTTCAGTTGTGATATTTGAGTTAAACAACCAGAGAGGGCGTTGTCTTAGATTTACTTAATGTTGGTGTCAATCCATGTCAAAGTTGTCACCTTTATAACTCTCTAGTGTCTTAGGATACACGCAGGTGGAGAAATCCGGGAGGTGATCCACCCGTTGGAGCGCAATTGCATATCGGGAAAATCCGGAAGTTGACCCGGTAGCCTAGTGCATACATTACAGTGTTAGGATTTCCATTGAAGTTGCATGGCATCTGATCTGGTCCCATTAGGTTTTTCTAAGTCTGTTCCTTAAAATCCTATTCTTCATCCTTTATAAGTCAGTCCAAGTCAGCACATGTCACACTTTTGATTCCCAGCCTAGTTATACCAGTTTTCATCACTGCAGTCAGATGTCAGTTACAGTCCCAGTTTTAGTTGCAGTTTTAGAGTTAGTTGTTAGTTTAGTTGTTTAGTCAGTTTCAGTCTAAATAGGTTTTTAGAGCTGCACCAAATCCCCTCTTTTAATTTATTTTGTCCAGAGTCTAGGTTTGTTTGTTAAACTAGTGTCCATTGGTTCGATATCCGGACTTCCACCAGCTATTCTGTCACCGATAGGTACACTTTCCTTCGTAGCAGTCTAGTTTAGGATTTCCAATTATTACTAGGTGTGTAGGTCAAGTCTAGGTCTCAGATTAGTTATTGTGTCTTTAGCTTTAGGTTAGACAACTTTAATTTTGTCTTGTTTTTAGGTACTGACTGCTGCACATCAAGTTTTTGGCGTCGTTGCCGGGGATACTAGGCAATAGCAAAGATTACTTAGTTTGTGGCCATTACTTGCTTATTTTCCTATTTTCTCCCCAAGCTTAATTTTCCTTTATAGGGTTAGTTTTATTTTCTTCTTAGTTCCTTTATTTGTTATTTATTATTTGTGCCTTAGATTAGGTTTTTCTGTGCATATTTGAGTCTTATTTGCTTGTTTGCTTAGGGTGTCGATAGTTGTATGCCCCACACCTGTTCGCATGGAGCGCCGGAGTTTAAGCTTACTTCACCGGAGCAGCTTTTGCGTGCCCGTCAGCAGTTAAGTTTTCTTGACCCTGGTTTTGTTATGGAGCCACCACCACCACCGCCACCACCACCGAGGCGGACTATTCATGAGCTAGCCAGTAATGGAGTTGTTGGAGCCCGATCTGCCATCACACGCCCGGGAGTCAACAACAACAACTGGCAGATCCCTTCACATGTCATGTCTATGATCACGAACTCGACGCAGTTCCATGGCCTTGACGACGAGGATGCCCCTGGCCATCTTTCTCTCTTTTAGCGTATCTGCGACACTTTTCGCATCAATGGCGTTTCGGAGGAGGCCGTCTATCTTCGTTTGTTTCCGTTCACACTCGCGGGCCAAGCCGTGACCTAGTTAAATCTACTTCCCAGGGACTCTATCACCAGTTGGGCTGATCTTCAGACCAAGTTTTTGAAGAAGTATTATCCTCCTTCTAAATCTTCTAGACTGAGAGATCGGATCCATTCGTTCCGAAAGGATGATGATGAGCCATATTATTTGACGTCGGAGAGGTTTAACTCCCTTCTGAGTAGATGGCCCCAGCATGGCCTGTCCGATTGGGCCTTAGTTGAGAAGTTCTATAACGGACTTACCTTGGAGACGAAGAGGAGGCTTAATACAGCTGCTGGGGGACATATCATGGATAAGAAGGATCCCGAAGAGTGCGAAGCTATATTTGAAGATTTTGCTTTAGCTGAGTATGAGGACCCGTCATATGTGAGGAGAGCTGCACCGGCTGTGAAGCCCACTGTTGTACCGCCTATCCCGACTCGAGGGATGCATCATGTCACACCCGACACGAGCACTGCTGCAGCCTTCGAAGCACTGGCTAAGGATATTAAGGAGTTGAAGATGGCAGCTGCTCGGTGCGAGATATGTCGGGGTGGACATACTACTGCTGAGTGCCCGATTATCGATCAGGCACAAGTTGAGGCCATCAATTCTGGATGGAACAAGTCCTTCAATTCCAACCCTAATTGGAATCATAATTCGAATTGGAGAGGCCAGAATCAGGGACAGAACCAGAATCAGCATCAGCATCAGCATCAGCATCAGCACTCGAATTGGCGGGGAAACCACAACAGCTCCTACGAGAAGCCACCGACGCGCCAGATCCCTATCACCGAGAGAGATGCGCCCGAGAGTTCCGGCAGCAGAGATCGAGACATGAAGCTGGAGGACATGATGGCACAATAGATGAAGATGCTTCAGCAGATCATGGATAGAGACAAGCTACGTGACTAGAAGATCGAGGAGCACGACACACTATTAAGGAATCAGCAGGCTGGATTCTTGGATCTACAGCGGTCGGTGGGAGAGTTGGCGAAGAGGTTCGATGACAGACCGGGAGGGTCGTTTAGGGCGAACACTAATCCTAACCCGAGGGGTCATGTGAAGGCAGTGACCACACGCAGTGGTCGAGGAGGAGATGTAGAGCTGCCACCACCGGTCATTCCTGATGATGATGGGCCGGTGGATGAGGAGATTGAGTTGGAGACTCCTGCACGGGTGCCATTGAGGCTACACCCAGCAAGCACCACATCGAGTAGTGAGTCTTCAGTTGGGAGGTTGAAGAAGGAGAAAGTGGAGGAGGAGAAGAGAGGTAAGAGATTTGTTGAGGAGCCTGAGATTGATTTGACTAAGCTTCCATACCCTGCACGCGCCTTGCAGTTGAATCGTGATCAGGAGTATGGACATTTTTTGGAGATGTTTAAGCAGCTTAAGATCAATCTCCCCTTTGTAGAGGCCCTCTAGCATATGCCTAAGTATGCTAAATTCTTGAAAGACCTCCTGTCTAACAAGAAGAAATTGAAGACACTCTCTACCGACACTTTGGGAGCTAGATGCTCGGCATTGGTTCAGAACAAACTGCCAGATAAGCTCAAGGATCCAGGGATTTTCACTATTCCCTGTCTGTTCTACGGTGCTTCAGTGAACCATGCATTGGCTGATCTAGGTGCTTGCATCAATTTGATGCCATACTCCATTTATAAGCAGCTAGATCTGGGAGAGCCGGCACCTACAGGCATGAGTATGGCATTGGCTGATCGGTCAGTCAAGTATCCTAGGGGAATAGTTGAGAATGTCCTGGTGAAGGTGGACAAGCTTGTATTCCCCGTGGATTTTGTTATACTTGACATGCAGGCCAATGACCGAGTTCCCCTCATTATGGGACGACTCTTCCTTCGCATGGCGAAGGCGATGATTAATGTTTAGGAGGGGAAGATCTCATTGCGTGTTGGAGATGATACCGTCACCTTTGATGTGGTGAAGTCCATGAAGAAATCCTGTGGGCAGGACGATCAGGTTTACTTCCTTGATTCATTTTTCTCTACTATTGATCATTTCCTGGACTACATTAGTAGGGTTGATCTGTTGGGAGATCAGGACATAGGTGACGGGGAGGAGAGAGTTGAGGATGTGGGAGATGAGGTCCATGCTGCTGCTATTGAAGCTTATCTTGATTACATCCCGAGCAGTTTAGCAGTGGAGCCTCATGTTTACCCCACAACATTTGAAATTGAGAGTTCTGAGCCAGCTAAAAAGCCATTTGTTGAGGCTCCCCATCATTAGAGCTAAATGAGTTGCCACCTCACCTTGAGTATGTATTCCTTGATGGGGACTCTGATATACATGTCATCATTTCAGCAGCTCTGACAGATGTAGAGAAGAGTAGACTAATTAGTGTGCTGAGGGAGCACAAGCAGGAGATTGCTTGGAAGTTGATGGATATCAAGGGTATTCACCCTTCTTTCTTTACGCATCGCATACTGCTTGAGGAGGATTTCAAGCCAGTGGTTCAGCCACAGAGATGGCTAAATCCTAACATGGGTGCGGTGGTGAAGAAGGAGGTCCTTAGATTGTTAGATGTTGGGCTCATATACCCTATCTCTGATTCATCTTGGGTGAGCCCAGTACATGTGGTCCCTAAGAAGGCCGGTATGACTGTGGTGGTGAACGAGAAGAAGGAGATAGTTCCCACCCGGACAGTCACCGGATGGAGGGTGTGCATAGACTATCGGAAGTTGAATGACGCTACCCGGAAGGACCACTTCCCCATTCCGTTTATTGACCAGATGCCGAAGCGTTTGTCAGGACAGCAGTTTTACTGTTTCCTTGAAGGTTTCTCAGGTTATTTTCAGATCCCGATTGCACCAGAGGATCAGGAGAAAACCACCTTTACATGCCCGTACGATACTTTTGCTTATCGCCGTATGCCTTTTGGGTTATGTAACGCTCCAGCCATTTTTCACAGATGCATGGTTGCCATCTTCCAGGACATGATCGAGACTTCTATGGACGTTTTTATGGATGATTTTTCTGTGTTTGGAAGTTCTTTCGATCAGTGTTTGACTAACCTGGAGACGATGCTTAGGAGATGTGTTGAGACCAATCTTATGCTCAACTGGGAGAAATGCCATTTCATGGTCACCGAGGGGATTGTTCTTGGCCATAAGATATCCCGTGACGGCATCCAGGTTGATAAAGCAAAGATTGAGACGATTAGCAAACTCCCTCCTCCTACGAGTGTTAAAGTTGTTTGTAGCTTTTTAGGTCATGCGGGATTCTACAGACGCTTCATTAAGGATTTTTCTAAGATCACCCAACCTATCACTTGTCTTCTTGAGAAGGATGTGGAGTTTGTGTTTGATGATGAGTGTCTGAGAGCCTTCGAGTATCTGTAGGAGAGGCTGGTGAGTGCCCCCATGCTGATATCCGCTGACTGGGGCCGGCCGTTCGAGCTCTTGTGCGACTCGAGTGATTTCGCTGTGGGGGCTTTTTTGGGGCAGGAGAATTATACGACTACTGAGAAGACCTTAGATGCCGCCCAGGAGAATTATACGACTATTTATTATGTGAGTAAGACCTTAGATGCCGCCCAGGAGAATTATTCGATTACTGAGAAGGAGTTGTTGACGGTAGTCTACGCATTCGATAAATTTAGGTCTTATCTCGTCCTCTCCAAGTCTATTGTCTGTACCGATCATGCGGCTTTGTGTTACCTTTTTTCTAAAAAGGACGCGAAGCCAAGACTGATCCGGTGGATCCTCCTTCTGTCCGAGTTTGATATCGAGATCAAGGACAAGATGGGAGCTGAGAACGTAGGAGCCAACCATTTGTCGCTACTTGAGGATCCGGAAAGGGAGTTCATTCGCGAGGGCGTAATGAGGGATATGTTTCCCCAGGAGACGCTGATGAGCGTGGGGATAGGTGAGATCTGCCGCATGGAGAGGCTGGATGAGGGATTACTGTGGTTTTCAGACATTGCCAACTATTTGGCCAATGGTTTCCTTCTTAAGGTTTTGACATCCCAGCAGCGCGAAGAAGGTATTTGATTCCGGTTTTTATTGGCCTACCATCTTTAATTATGCTCATGATTTGGTTAGGAAGTGCGACTGCTGTCAGAGGACATGAAATATCTCATCCAGGAATGAGATGCCCCAGCATCCTATTCAGGTTGTTGAGATCTTTGATATCTAGGGCATTGATTTAAGGGGACCTTTCCCAGTTTCTCGTGGGAACAGGTACATCTTCGTAGCGATTGACTATGTTTCGAAGTGGGTGGAGGCACAGACGCTCCCCACTAATGACGCGCGAGTTGTGGTGAGATTTCTGAAGCACTTGTTTTGCAGGTTCGGGACCACGAGAGCGTTGATCAGTGACCGTGGCACGCACTTTTGTAATGCCCAGATGGGCAAAATGCTGGCCAAGTACGGGGTCACCATCGACTGTCGACCGCGTATCACCGCAAACCAGCGGTCAGGTGGAAAACGCGAATCGGGGAGTGCAGAGGATTCTGGAGAGGATTGTTGGCCATACTAGGAAAGACTGGGCTGGCAAACTAGATGACGTCTTGTGGGCTTTTAGGACCGCGTTTAAGAATCCGATTGGGACGACTCCCTATCGCATGGTCTATGGAAAAGCCTGTCATCTGCCGGTAGAGCTTGAGCATAAAGCCTTTTGGGCTTTGAAGGCTATGAATTTGGATTTGTCACAGGCCGCCAAGCACCGGTTCCTCCAGATGCACTAATTGGATGAGCTACGCGACAAGGCATACGCTCGGTCGTGGAGTTACAAGGAGCGCACGAAGGCGCTGCGCGATGGCAGATTGAAGAATGTGAAGGAGTTCGCGAAGTGCGATCGAGTCTTGGTAGATGACTCGAGACTGATGCTTTTCCCAAGAAAGCTGAAGTCAAGGTGGAGAGGTCCGTTTGTTATTCGCGAGGTGTTTCCGCACGGAGAGGTGGAGCTGGAATCGGGAGACCATACATGGAAAGTCAATGGGCACCGTTTGAAGCCCTACATTGGAGGGCCGATTCCGTCTGATGAGGAGGTTGTTCTCCTCGAATCCCGCGCAGGTTAGGGATTCGGATTTGGGCTCAGGCCCAAACTTGTATATAGCGCACATAGCATAATTGAGTGCTTTTATTTAATGTCTCGAGTCTATGTGACTGGTGATGTGTTTATGTGTTCACGATTGGGTCGAATTCAAGTATGGGTATGTCATGACGTTCGATATTACCATTTCGGACATTTGACCGCCATTAATTGCTTAGAATTTGATTTCTTTATACTTCGCTAGTCATTTAACTTGAATTTCTTTAATTTCTATTAAGTTAATTTTAGTTTTAATTTTTAAGGTTTATTAGGTTTTGATTTTATTTGGTTTCAATTTTAGTTGTGTTAGTTAAATTCTAGAATTTAGTTAATTTAATTTTGTTTTATTAGAACTTAATTTAGCTTTTAAATTAATTAGTTGTGGTTATTAAGAATTAGTTTAGTTTTAAATTCAATTAGGTAAATTTTTACTAGAACTTATTAAAAAAAATGAAAAAAACAAAAAAAAAAACAAAAAAACAAAACCAGAAACCCTAGGCGCTACGCCTGGCTGGAGCAACCGAAATCAGGCGATACGCGAGAAATGTTCCAGAATTAAAATCGTTTCCATTCATGCACAGCGTGCCATTTCAGTGTCTGGTCTAAGGCGATGCGCGTGGGACCAAAAATTTCGAAAAAAAAAATTAATTTCAAAATAAGAACACCACCGGTTACCACCACTTTTCACCTACGCCCCATTCCACTTCTACAATGCCTAAACCCTAACACTCCATTTCAGCCACCGCCTCCACCATCCGTCATCGTCTTCAGCCGCCATCAGCAACCACTGAGCACCACCACCGCAGGAACCACCATCAACCCCGTCTCCACAGATCTGCCATCTCCAGTCGCCGCCATCATCACCACTGTTCATCACCGGAGCCACCGCACCACCGCCGCTGTTCTACATCACCGGACATCACCATCTTCATGTCAATTCCACCACCGCAGACACCACAATCGGTAAAACCCTTTTTATTTCTTTCATTTTTATTTCGAATTTTAGACAAAGTAGGATAGATTAGGTTTGTGGATTTGAAATTTGGGGTTGATTTTGATGGTGACTCCGATCGGGAAAGCTCTAGATTGTCGGCCCCCTTTTTTCTCAGTTCACCTTAGCCCTGGGCACATAGCCTAGCGCTGGACACTAGTGTCCAGGCTATGTGCCCGGATTCAATTTTTTATTTTTTTTATTATTTATTTTTCTGCACTTAAATCATTAATTAAATAAATAAATAATAAATAAAATAAAATACATAATAAAATTAATAATTGGTGTCAGATTTAAATAAAAATAAAAAACATAATAATAAAAACAGGAAATTATAAATAATAATAATGTACTTCTTTTACTAACAAAATAATGATAATAATCATAATAATATATAATGTAAGATAAAATAAATTGAAATAAATAACTTTTGTGTATGTACAATAAAAATAATGTAAAACAAAATAAAAAAAATAAACACTCTTGTAATATAAATAAGTATTTTATAATACAAATAATGTAATATAAAATAAACATAGTAATACTACTTTTGTATATAAATAAAGTATAAGTAGTATGTATACTAACAATAATAATAAAATAAGATAAAATAATTCTTGTAATTTTAATAAGTATAAGCTTCATAAATAATAACAATATATGTATATTATTTGTATGTTAATACTAATGTACATGTAAATGTAAATTTAAAAATAAATGTAAACTGTTGGTTGTAACTAATAACATTAAATAAATGTGTGTATAGAACAAGTGAATGATAATTGTTTTGTTAAAATAAAGTATAAGTAGCTATTTACATATATTTATTCGATACAAAAAAACTCAAAAATAAATTATATATATATATATATATATATGTATGTATATACTTACTTATATGAACTTGTATAATAAATAAATTCACTTAAGTATATGAATAAAGTAAGTTGTATAATGTGAATAAATAATTTTATACATCAATAAATTTTATACAAACAATTGTATTATAAAAAATAATAAAGAAAATTTTGTATCATAAATAATACACAATAAATAAATAACCATACGTATATAAATAATGTAGTTGTATATACTAAAATAATAAACTATATGTATGTATCACTTGTAACATAAATAAGACTTTGAATGTATACTTGTATAACAATTAAATAAATAAATATGTATGTAAAATATTTGTAAATTATTAAATAAACTTTATACTAAAATAAAAATTTGTATATAAATAAAGAATAAAACATTGTATATATGTATATCACAAATAAATAATTTAATAGACCAAATTATACATACATAACATAATCAAACAAACTTGTACATAAATCAAAGTTTTTCAAATAAAATTATTAATAAGATATGAATAAAGTTTGTAGATAGTTTGCAAATTATTGTATACGTTTGTTGTATATTATTGCAGAGATGGCTGAGGCTTCGACGTCCAGGGCCAAGCGGGCCAGGCGCACCGACAACGTACAGCAGCAGCCACGAGTGAAGGAGATACGTTATTCAGTTCCTTTTGCCATCCCGCCGCCTGATGCACGTCCTCCGTTTCCGCATCTACGCCATCGGGCCGATCACACTTTTCTACAGTTTGCGGCAGACACCATGGAGTATGCGCGTCTACAGACGCTTGTCGGATTGGAGACGATGCAGCACCATGGAGTGGGCACCCCTACTACACTGCAGCTGGCTGCAGTATGATGAGCTTACAGTGGAGTTCTTATCCACTTTTTAGTACGACACACGCTCCCTCTCGTATCTTGGAGCTGTGTCGTTTGCTTTGGGGCGACATACTCATACCATGAGTGTCGCCCAGTTCGCGGTAGCCTTCGGGCTTTAAACGTAGGAGCAGGTGGCATCTGCTAATTTTGAGGACCTCCTCAGAGGCTTTACTCGAGCAGCTAGGCCTGGGTACGTCACTGAGGATGATTTATCCGCATACTGGCGGACTATCTCCACCCAGCCTCACACCGATCATCGGCTAGGCACCCAGATCCGTGATCCATTCCTTAGATACATTCATAGGATTCTGGGGTACACCTTGATCCCTCGTCACTCTGGCAAGGACAAGGCCAGCTACTTTGACCTGTTTTGCTTATATTTCATACAGGGTCGCCACCCGGCGAACCTTGCCACCATTCTTCTTACATCATTCGTGAGGCCTCGCCGGGAAGGCCACACGGCGTTCCTGGATATGGGGCCGTACATATCCTGTGGAGCACGTCACAGTCGGCCCCGAGACGTCGCCATATGCGCTTTATGATATGCAGACATCGGGGATGGTGACCTTTCCCGTTCCTCCTTGTCTTACCCTTCGATATGTCATCCTGAGGATTGACATGATGGAGGACATCCAAAGGCTCATGGCGGCTCATATGGGCATTGAGTTGCCCCCTCTGATGCCAGACCTCCGCATCCCATCCGACCCCGAGGGCGACATTGAAACAGAGCCAGAGGACGGGGAGGATGAGGATTAGTTTGTATGTAGCTTAAATGATGTATTTTTCTTTTCTTTATATTCAAACAGTATTCTGTATTATATTTTTATTTTGGCATGTTTGATTTCTTATTTTGTGTTGTTTGTGGTTGTATTTACATTTCTGTTGATATCATGGTTTTGTATATTAATGTTGCGCATTGGTTGTTTAATTTATTGTAGAGTGTTTGTAACATTTGTGGTTGATTGTATAATTGTTTAGTTCTGTAATTCAATTGTTGTATTATTAATGATGTTATGTAAATTATAATCCAAGTGTTGTTGTATTAACAATTGTATGTTTGAGTTATGATGTATATACTGAAAGGCGCGCAACTTCATTCACGACACGTCATTATTATATCAGGGAGTCGTTGCTAACCTTCTGTAATTTTACTTTTCATTTTTCTATCGCCAGTTCTGAGTCCACATTGAGGACAATGTGTTGTTTTAAGTGTGGGTATGTCAGGCTGATGCCTTTTAGTTTATAATTTTTGCAAATTCAAGTCTTTGGACAGATCAAGTAAAATATTTAATAAAATTTTTAAATTTTGAATAAAATTTTTAAATTTTGGATAAAATTTTTGAAATTTTTGTAAATAAATTAGAATTTGTAATTAAATAATTAAAATTGGAAATTTTTAAAGTTAAAAACACAAAAAAATTGAAAAAATTCACAAAAAGGTTTTTCTTTTAATTGAGTCATTGTAAATAGTTAATCAAGTCAGTTCTTGAGTCTTTTTTATTTTACAGTTAATCTAGTTGGGTTGTTGGAGATCTTAAATGCAGTCTGGTTCTAACCGCCCGTACTCAATTACATTCGGGTGGTAACTACTTAGGCTATTCCATTTGCAAACGGCCGGCTGTTGATTGACTTCTTTTCGGATTAGACTTGCGCATTGCTAATTCTACGTTATCAGCTAAGTCTTTTCCACTTTTTACCTTATGTATATCTTTCTGTAAATATTTCATTTATTTGAATTTTTCATTTTCTGATTGTGTCAAGAGTTTTAGGTTATATATAGCTAGAGTCTTGAAAAATGTCCTTGGTTTCGGCTTGCACCTAATAAATGGAAGATGATCGGATTATGATTAGGCCTTTGGTTTTTAGAGGCTAACTTGTGTATTGATTTGGGATTTGTTGGTAGGCCCAGCCGATAGAAAGTTCCTTAGGATTGACAGAATAAACCTAAATTCAGGATTCTTATGGGTTTAAGACTTGGAAAATTCGGGAAATCTGAAACTGGGTAATAGTGAATAAAGGAACCTCTATAAACTAGCAACCTAGAACTTTTAAAATTTAAACCCGGCACATATGCCCTCTTTTTATGAAAATAAATCCGAGGCTTATGGCGCCCGCTAAATAAAAGAAATTCCACAATCCACTAAGTGAGCTGAATCTGTGCAAATAAAAGAAAGAGGGAATAAGAGCTAAAAAGTAGTTGTCATACCCCGTCTCGCAACCGAGTGAAACAGTGCTGTAATACATTCAAGTGAGGTAAAAACAAAACAAAATGAGAGAATAAAAAGGAAAAATGCTCACACCTTCATCCATCTCCATCATTAGGTTCAAATTTTGATTATCTCTAGGTAGTTTGCATACAGAGGTGGGTTTAAGTAATTAGATATAAACCTGTGCCTTGAAAGCTGTTACATGGGATTAGGATAACTCGTTTTGACCAAGGGATGGGATCCATAAGATGAATAATTGAATTTGAGCATAAATAAGCAAGATTTCGGTTTACATTGGACCATTATACCGACAATCGCGATTAATACACAACGATTTAGGATTGTTAAATCTTTTGCAAACAAGAACCAAGTCCCTGATCTATGATTCCATTTTGTATTTTCGAGGACGAAAAAGGTTTAAGTGTGGGTATTTTTGATGTGTTAGTTTAACACACCCGTTTTTGTACATAATCGAGTCCGTTTTTGTAAGTTTTGTATATACTTCGAGTCGTTTTAGTTCCTTTTTACATTTTAGTGTTTTTGTACAGGAATGTGTCCCAGAGAAGCGGAAACGAGGGCAAACGGGCATTCGAATTGAGTGCGGTTGATTGAGCAAAGAAAACGAAGAAAAAAACCCTAGGCGGTACGCCCCGGGCCAACACTTGGTCCCAGGCGGTGCGCCTAGAACATTCTCTGATTCCCACTACGTTTTGTTTTAGGTTAGTTTATGGGTTTTTCCACAACTAGATGCATGTTAGGCCTACTACTTTATGTTTTAGGTTAGTTTATGGGTTTTTGATCACATTCCATAGGATTAGACATCATTAAGTGTTGTGATTTGCATGTGTGACCTAATCTAGAAATCCGGGAGGTGATAGGTTAGATGGTTGGTCTCTTTTACTTGGGATATTTGAGTTAAACGACCCGAGAGGGCGTTGTCTTAGATTTACTTAGTGTTGGTGTCAATCTATGTCAAAGTTGTCACCTTTATAGAAATCCGGGAGGTGATCCACAGTTGGTGTGCAATTGCATATCGGGAAAATCCGGAAGGTGACCCGGTAGACTAGTGCATACATTACAGTGTTAGGATTTCCATTGGAGTTGCCTGGTATCAGATCTGGGTCCCATTTGGTTTTTCTAACTCTGTTCCTTAAGATCCTAGTCTTCATCTGTAACATCAGTGCCGGAACCGTACCGGAACAGTGATCTCAAACAGTAACATGAACAGTAATCAGGTATGAACTATATATATTTCAGTGTGATTCATATTCATATCATATATCATTATCCGTTTGTGTTATCAAACAGTGAATTCAGAATCATTTCAGAGAAACAAAACTCAGAAAACATGGTTCATCAGTCAGATAATAATTTGGCAACACAGAACCATCATGTGATTATGTGTTAGGATTTATTATGTATAAACGTATGTGAGGCCTTACAGAACAAAACAACACGGATGTCGTTACGTGAATGCTAAATCGACGGATTATTCGTATAGGTGACGATCTGTACGAATAAATCTGAAAGTTTAACGTTCTGAATGATATCCAATAATTAGAAAACAATATTGAAAAGTATAGTTATCGTCGTGTTCGTACGGGTGACGATTCGAACGAATACGCGCGACGACTGTACGATTCAATTTTAAACAGTAAATCTAATATTTCTGAAAATCTTAAATAAACGAAAGATATTAGTTAATTTACTAGGAATGACCACCTAAAATAATTTTGTAAATCTTATTTTATAAATCGAGTCGTTCGTTTTGAAAATTTATGAAGAACCGACAAATTACGCGAAACCGAATGAGACCGAACCTACCGGGTAATTGTGAATCATTTAATATGGTCTTAAAGACCACACCAACCACCACCAACCCATCTTCCCCACAAATTTTCGGTTCACTCTCTCTCTTGAATTCTCTCCACCTTCTCTCTAAGAGTTCTCATCCATTTCTCCACGAAATCGCGAGTCCTTGGTGTCAAAACGACCACAATCATCTGTAGATCACAAAAGTACAAGAGATTCAAGCTTTCATCCATTATTTTTGAGGTAATCTCTAGTTTTATCTTCGGTTTTTGGTGCGAACCACGATGTTTGGACTTATTGTTGTTTTCAGTCACATTAAGCACTTAGAAACACTTAGATAAACTCTTGTAAACAACTAGGAAGCTTTAGAAACTAACCTACCACAGATTAAGGTTGAAAGAGGAAGAAAATGAAGTAGGTTCGTGAAGAAATTCGATCGGCCGAACCTCTTTGAGCTGGGCTGAGTATCAGCCGAACCCTCCTCTTGGTGGCCGAACCCTGGTCCAGCGAACCTATTTTTCATGGCCGAACCTAGGTGTTAGCTGAACCTACTGACGGTCGAACCCTGTGCTCTGCCAGCCGAACCTGTCCACTCTGACCAATGGACAGGGCCGAACCTGTCTTTCCTTGGCTCAGCCTCCCTAGCAGACGAACCTTTGAACAACAAACCTGACTAGAGCGAACCTACTACCACCGAACCTTCTACATGTTAGCCGAACCTCAAGGGCCACGAACCTGGACTTGGCTGAACCTATGGCCCACGAACCATTTGGGACGAACCTAAAACTTTAGCCAAACCAGTGAGATCATGAACCTTCCTAGCCGAACCCTAAAGGTTCGCCGAACCTATCATCACAGCCGAACCTGTAGGTTGCAGGCAATAGGTTCGCTGCCTTCATGGCTGATTTAACCTAAGTGTTATTAATTTATCGTATTGATGGGTCTAGGGCTGTTAAACGTAGTTTCAAGAACCAAGAGAATGAATGTTATAGCCTAAGGTTATGGTGTTAATTTCAACATTAACATCTAACACTTAGAAAATTGCATACGAATATATAACTAAACTAGATTGTTCAACTGAACACTCCAAGGTAAGTTATACATACGGACGAACAAAGAACTATCGAAAACAAAGGTCTAGTAACAGGTTTAAGGATAACCTAATGTGATTAACCTAAGTCTAATTGTTAATCATAATTTCTTAAATTAAATTATAAGTTTTTATTTAAGATATTCTTTAAATTAAATAAAATGATTTCTAACCTAACGACGTAAAATAAAGTGTTTAAAATGTTCTAATTAAAAGACATTGAAAATGAACAACGTAAACCATACATCACTAAGGTGTAATGGTAATTATTTATGGAATTGGAGTTATGATTAGGTAATATATTAGATTAGTTAGAGAGAATTCTGGTAAGCACATTAGAGAACTAGGACACATAGTTACACCAAGACCAAAGCCCTAGATACAATGATTATAAATACTTATTGTACATGAACTCTTTTAAAACAACTCAGGAACTGAAGATACATAGTCTACAAACAAAGAGCACACATTTTGTGATAGTACAGTACAGAACAACACAGGTGAGTTCATTGCCCCTTTTCTAAATATTTTGTTTTCAAACGCGGGGCTGAGAAGCATGCGTAATTATTTTCGTAAGATTGTATTTACTTAAATGCTTTTACTTAATATATGTTTACAGTATTGCCTAACTGTTTTGAGGAACATCTGGGAAATGCTCAAAGATAACATGTGCCAAAGAACTAAAGAACTAAAGAACTATGGACGATCTAAAGAACTATTAAAGCCTGTATATCAAAAGATGTCCTAGCCAGACTGATTGATTATAGGTCGCATGTTTGATGAGGTTTACAGATCTCCTTTACTACTAAGAACCCTGATTGCTAGACTAGTCTACTCGAGTTGACCAAGGCCCGATCATTAGGTCTTAGATTTTGTTAAATGCTTATTTATTTATTTAATTAAGCATTCATTTAATTGTTTCTACAAATGTTGTGGTTGATCATAATTGTGTGATGAACTTAAGGAATCAATAGAGATTTCAAATTGTTGTATTTACAGGAACAAAGAACTGAAGAACTAGTGAGTTAATGATGGGGGTAAAATGATTAATTATCGTTAACAACAATGCCAAATGTGATTTAGTATGTGGTGGGATGTTGGTTGGGCGGGCGGTAAGTTCGACCCTACATATGCTCTATATATAAGCATACTGAATTGGATATTGCAGGTGATGTTAATGAGATTAAGGTTGTTACCCTAGAGTTTAACAAACGTTTTGGTGTGTGTGTAGAACTATGGTGGAATGGAAATGAATGGTAGGTAAAAATGCTTAATTATCATTAACAGCAATGTCATATGTGGTTTAGAATGTGGTGGGATGGCATTTGGGCGGGTTGTAGGCTCTACCCTTTCGTATGCCCTATATATAAGCATACTGAACTGGATATTACAGTTGAAGTTAATGAGGTTTTACCGAAAAAGGGTGACGAAGCTATTTTTCAAATACTAAACTGTATGAACTCACCAACCATGTGTTGACTTGATCTTTTTGCATGACTTCTCAGGTGACGATCAGGTCAATTAAGAAGTTATTGCTTTTGAGCTAGGATTTCAGTTAGAGGACCTAGCATTTTGGACCTGCATATTTTTGGAACATCAATTACATATTATTTTGTATATCTTGTGCAGATACAAGATAGAAGAACTATGATGTTGATAGTAGATTTACATTGTTAAATTATGAACTTAACTGATGTAATTGAACTTTGTAATTCTATTCTTACTTAGAAGTTTCTCATTTATATATCATGTGCAATGTAAACAATCTGATCATTCCGATTATCATTCACGATATCGCGCCCCGGGAACCTTCCGCCCGGCAGGAAAACCGATCCAACCCGCCGCTTGGTGTGTGACAGATTGGTATCAGAGTCATGGTTATAGAGAAACATAGGTCACTTATTTAAATGGTTTGGCCTAGACTATAACCTAGGGACCCTCATGAAAAGATTATAGGAATTATGTTTGCATATTGTCTTCTGCATTCGATCACTGCACTAACCAATATTCTTTTGGTTATGATCAGAATGCCGCCACGAAGACAACCTCCCTTGTTACCTCCACCATCGCAAGACTTAGCTCCACATTCATCTACACCATCACCTGCTGATTCACCACCTCCTCCACCTCCTCCTCCTCCCCCACTTAACCCACCTCCAGGCCCGAGCACGACACAGATACTGGATCCTGCTACCATTTCTCTGGCAACCTTACTGAGCAGTCAGCTGACTAATCAGCTGAAGGAGGTGATACCGGATATGCTTAACCGTATCCGTAACGACAACAACAACACTGGAAATTCATCAGGAGAAGCTAGTGGGAACACTGGCGGTGCATCGCATTACTCCTACAAGTCATTTGTAGGATGTAAGCCGCCTAGTTTTAGCGGAACTGAAGGAGCTGTTGGATTAATCCAATGGATTGAGAAGATGGAGACTACTCTGGACATTAGCAGCTGTCCAGAGCACCATAAAGTTCGCTACTCTGCTGGGTCATTCAACAAGCAGGCTTTAACCTGGTGGAACTCGCAGATCAAAGCCAGGGGAAGAGAAGAAGCTATGGCGATGCCATGGGAAGAGTTCAAGACATTGCTGAGAACTGAGTTTTGCCCCAAGAACGAGCTGCGGAAACTAGAGGTGGAAATGTCTAGCCATGTGATGAAAGGGGTAGACCACATGGGATACACCACTCGCTACCACGAGTTGGTTGCTTTGGTGCCAGATATGGTACCGACTCTGGTGAAACGGAATGACAGGTATGTATGTGGACTACATGCCTGCATACAAAGTCTAGTGGTTGCTGCAAACCCTATCACACTAGAGTCAGCTGTTAGTCTATCAGGGAAACTTACTGACCTTATGGTAGCCTCTGGAACTCTGAAGAAAGAGGCAGACTCCGGCAAGCACACGGAAGATTCATCTAAGAAACCTCATCATCATCCCAAGAAGAAGCAAAAGGTCATCAAGAACTATACGATGGCCACCCCTCTGCAACAAGTAGCAGCTGCACCACAAAACCCTAACAGAAGAACCTACACTGGTACATATCCTATGTGTGCCAAGTGTCAATATCATCATGCTTCTAACACTCCCTGCAAGCAATGCACTGGATGTGGACGGAAGGGCCATTGGGTCCAACACTGCCGGATGACACCTAATCAAGCAGTCAACAATGCTGCTTTAGCTCTCCCTCCACCAGCCAATCAGAACAATGGTGGAAGCTATAACTATGGCGAACAGGGCCACTTTGCAAAGAACTGCCCGAAGAAGGCACAATAGGCAGTTCAAGCACCTCGTGGAAGAGCCTTTGCTATTGGAGCTCCAGCTGCATGTCAAGACCTGAATGTGGTCACTGGTATATTTCTCTTACATGACAGTTATGCATCTATTCTATTTGATACTGGTGCGGATCAGAGTTTTATCTCTACTTATTTTGCATGCCAACTAGATTCCGTAAAGGAACCGTTAGATTCCCATTACATCATAGAAGTAGCTAACGGGATACAGATTACAGTTAGTACAGTATATAGGAATTGCCCATTGACACTTAATGGTCATACATTCACCATCGATTTGATACCGATGGAGTTGGGTAGTTTCGATATCATTTTAGGAGTGGATTGGCTTTCTTCTAATCGAGTGGAAGTCATCTGTTCTGAAAAGCTACTTCGAGTTCCATTACCGGATGATCGTGTGTTGGAAGTCAAAGGGGATCAAGCAAAACGAAGTATCAAAATTATCTCTTGCATAAAGGCACGTAAGTGTCTACAAAAGTAGTGCGTAGCTTTCCTGGCTCATGTGGTGGAAAAGGAGAAGGACAAGAAAAAGATTCAAGATGTACCAGTAGTGAAAGAGTATCCGGAAGTATTTCCTAAAGACCTACCAGGTTTGCCACCTGTGCGACCGGTAGAGTTTCGTATTGACTTAGTTCCTGGACCAACTCATGTTGCTAAATCTCCTTATAGGTTAGCACCTTCAGAGATGCAGGAATTGTCAAACCAGTTGTAGGAGCTACTTCATAAAGGTTTCATCAGACCGAGCTACTCACCTTGGGGAGCTCCGGTTTTGTTCGTGAAGAAGAAAGATGGATCGTTTCGTATGTGCATAGATTACAGGGAGCTGAACAAGCTAACCATCAAGAATCGGTACCCATTGCCGAGGATTGATGATTTGTTTGACCAACTGCAAGGAGTTCAATACTTTTCAAAGATTGACTTGCGGTCGGGATATCATCAGCTCAGAGTTCAAGACGAAGATATACCGAAGACGACGTTTCGAACCAGATACGGGCATTATGATTTCATGGTGATGCCTTTCGGATTAACGAATGCACCAGCGGTTTTCATGGACCTCATGAACCGAGTGTGCAAGCCGTATTTGGATCAGTTTGTCATTGTCTTTATTGATGACATACTGATTTATTCTAAAAACAAAGCAGATCATGAGCAACATCTCAGGAAGATTTTGGAGCTGTTGAAGGAAAAGAAATTGTATGCCAAATTCTCTCAGTGTGAATTTTGGCTAAGAGAAGTTCAATTTCTGGGTCATGTGGTCAACAGCGAGGGAATACACGTAGATCCTGCCAAGATCGAGGCGATAAAGAACTGGGATACTCCGAAGACACCGACGGAGATACGGTCTTTTCTGGGATTGGCAGGTTATTATAGAAGGTTTATCTCAAACTTCTCTAAGATAGATTTGCCTCTCACTAAGCTAACCCAGAAAAGTGAACCGTTTGTCTGTGGGCAGAAACAGGAAGATGCTTTCCAGACCTTGAAACAGAAGTTATGTGATGCTCCAATTCTATGTCTCCCAGAAGGCTGTGATGACTTTGTTGTTTATTGTGATGCCTCCCATCAGGGACTTGGTGGCGTACTGATGCAACGGGACAAAGTTATCGCGTATGCATCAAGACTGTTAAAGGTTCATGAGAAGAACTACACTACTCATGATCTTGAATTGGGAGCTGTAATCTTCGCATTGAAGATTTGGAGACATTATTTATATGGCACCAAGTGTACCATATTTACTGATCACAAAAGTCTGCAACACATCTTCGATCAGAAGGAACTCAACATGCGACAGCGTCGTTGGGTTGAACTTCTAAATGATTACGACTGTGTGATCAAGTACCATCCGGGAAAGGCGAACGTTGTAGCCGATGCCTTGAGCCGGAAGGAACGGGTCAAACCCTTGCGCGTCAGAGCAATGGGAATGACTGTGCAGACAAGCCTACGAGACAAAATTATTCAGGCACAACAAGAATCAGTTGATCGAGGAAACTTGAAGAAAGAACTTGACTGCGGAGGAGAGAAACAATTTGAGACTAAGCCTAATGGAGTAATTTACTACCAGGATCGTATATGGATTCCGGCAGTTGACGAATTGAGAAGATTTATCTTCGATGAAGCACACAAGACTAAATATTCTGTGCATCCAGGCGCTGATAAAATGTACCAAGACTTGCGTGGATTTTATTGGTGGCGGGGAATGAAGAAAGACATAGCCGAGTATGTCGGTCAATGTCTTACGTGTGCGAAGGTAAAGGCGGAACACCAGAAGCCGTCTGGTTTACTGGAACAGCCAGAGATTCCGCTCTGGAAGTGGGAACAAATAGCTATGGATTTCGTTACCAAGCTGCCCCGCACTTCCAGTGGTCATGATACGATTTGGGTTATCATTGATCGTCTGACAAAATCTGCTCATTTCTTGCCAATGCGTGAGACCTTCACGATGGATAAACAAGCAAGACTGTACATCAATGAGATAGTGGTACGCCACGGTGTGTCATTATCTATTATTTCTGATAGAGACAGCAGATTCACATCAAAGTTCTGGCAATTTTTAAAGAAATCTCTAGGGACGCAGTTAAATCTGAGTACAGCTTACCATCCACAAACGGACGGTCAAAGCGAACGTACTATTAAGACCCTGGAGGATATGTTAAGAACATGTGTGTTGGATTTCGGTGGGAATTGGGATTCTCATTTGCCACTGATTGAACTCTCCTACAACAACAGTTATCATAGTAGCATCGGATGCGCACCATTCGAGGCTTTGTACGGTCGAAAATGTCGATCGCCGATCTGTTGGACTGAAGTTGGAGACAATCGAATAACTAGGCCAGAGCTTATTCAGGAAACCACTGACAAGATTGCCCAGATTCAACAAAGACTACAAGCTACTAGGAGCAAACAAAAGAGTTACGCCGACAAACGGCGCAAGCCGTTGGAATTCCATGTGGGAGACCGGGTCATGTTGAAGGTATCCCCAAGGAAAGGTGTAGTACGCTTTGGAAAGAAAGGCAAGTTAGCACCACGATACGTGGGACCGTTCGAGATCATTGAACGTATTGGTCCTGTGGCGTATAGACTGAGATTACCATATGAACTCAATGGTGTGCATGACGTGTTTCACGTCTTGAACTTAAAGAAATGTCTTGCTGACGAGTCACTCGTCATCCCAATCGAAGAGATTCAAGTCGACGAACAGTTACACTTTTTTGAGGAACCTTTAGAGATTATGGATTGCAAGGTTAAACAACTGAGGAGAAGCCGTATCCCGATTGTAAAGGTTCGCTGGAACTCAAGGCACGGACCTGAGTTTACTTGGGAACGCGAAGATCACATGAAGTCCAAGTATCCCCAACTGTTTACAGAGGAAGACGTACCTGATAACAACTCTTAAATTTCAGGACGAAATTTCTCTAACAAGGGGAGGCTGTAAAATCAGTGCCGGAACCGTACCGAAACAGTGATCTCAAATAGTAAGATGAACAGTAATCAGGGACGAACAATATGTATTTCAGTGTGATTCATATTCATATCATATATCATTATCCGTTTGTGTTATCAAACAGTGAATTCAGAATCATTTCAGAGAAACAAAACTCAGAAAACATGGTTCATCAGTCAGATAATAATCTGACAACACAGAACCATCATGTGATTATGTGTTAGGATTTATTATGTATAAACGTATGTGAGGCCTTACAGAACAAAACAATACGGATGTCGTTACGTGAATGCTAAATCGACGGATTATTCGTATAGGTGACGATCTGTACGAATAAATCTGAAAGTTTAACGTTCTGAATGATATCCAAGAATTAGAAAACAATATTGAAAAGTATAGTTATCGTCGTGCTCGTACGGGTGACGATTCGAACGAATACGCGCGACGACTGTACGATTCAATTTTAAATAGTAAATCTAATATTTCTAAAAATCTTAAATAAATGAAAGATATTAGTTAATTTACTAGGAATGACCACCTAAAATAATTTTGTAAATCTTATTTTATAAATCGAGTCGTTCGTTATGAAAATTTATGAAGAACCGACAAATTACGCGAAACCGAACTAGACCGAACCTACCGGGTAATTGTGAATCATTTAATATGGTCTTAAAGACCACACCAACTACCACCAACCCATCTTCCCCACAAATTTTCGTTTCTCTCTCTCTAGAATTCTCTCCACCTTCTCTCTAAGAGTTCTCATCCATTTCTCCTCGAAATCGCGAGTCCTTGGTGTCAAAACGACCAAAATCATCTGTAGATCACGAAAGTACAAGAGATTCAAGCTTTCATACATTATTTTTGAGGTAATCTCTAGTTTTATCTTAGGTTTTTGGTGCGAACCATGATGTTTGGACTTATTGTTGTTTTCAGTCACATTAAGCACTTAGAAACACTTAGATAAACTCTTGTAAACAACTAGGAAGCTTTAGAAACTAACCTGCAACAGATTAGGGTTGAAAGAGGAAGAAGATGAAGTAGGTTCGTGAAGAAATTTGATCGGCCGAACCTATTTTGAGCTGGGCTGAGGATCAGCCGAACCCTCCTCTTGGTGGCTGAACCCTGGTCCAACGAACCTATTTTTCATGGCCGAACCTGGGTGTTAGCTAAATCTACTGACAGCCGAACCCTGTGCTCTGCAAGCCGAACCTGTCCCCTCTGACCAATGGACAGGGCCGAACATGTCTTTCCTTGGCCGAACCTCCCTAGCAGACGAACCTTTGAACCACGAACCTGATTAGAGCGAACCTACTACCACCGAACCTTCTACATGTTAGCCGAACCTCAAGGGCCACGAACTTGGACTTGGCCGAACCTATGGCCCACGAACCATTTGGGACGAACCTGGAACTTTAGCCGAACCAGTGAGATCACGAACCTTCCTAGCCGAACCCTAAAGGTTCGCCGAACCTATCATCACATCGAACCTGTAGGTTGCAGGCAATAGGTTCACCGCCTTCATGGCCGATTGAACCTAAGTGTTATTAAATTATCGTATTGATGGGTCTAGGGCTGTTAAACGTAGGTTCAAGAACCAAGGGAATGAATGTTATAGCCTAAGGTTATGGTGTTAATTTCAACATTAACATCTAACACTTAGAACATTGCATACGAATATATAACTAAACTAGATTGTTCAACCGAACACTCCAAGCTAAGTTATACATACGGACGAACAAAGAACTATTGGAAACAAAGATCTAGTAAAAGGTTTAAGGTTAATCTAATGTGATTAACCTCAGTCTAATTTGTTAATCATAATTTCTTAAATTAAATTATAAGTTTTTATTTAAGATATTCTTTAAATTAAATAAAATGATTTCTGACTTAACGACGTAAAATAAAGTGTTTAAAATGTTCTAGTTAAAAGACATTGAAAATGAACAATGTAAACCATACATCACTAAGGTGTAATGGTAATTATTTATGGAATTGGAGTTATAATTGGGTAATATATTAGATTAGTTAGAGAGAATTCTAGTAAGCACATTAGTGAACTAGGACACATAGTTACACACCAAGACCAAAGCCCTAGATACGATGATTATAAATACTTATCGTACACGAACTCTTTTAAAACAACTCAGGAACTGAAGATACATAGTCTACAAACAAAGAGCGCGCATTTTGTGATAGTACAGTACAGAGCAACACATGTGAGTTCATTGCCCCTTTTCTAAACATTTTGTTTTCAAACGCGGGGCTGAGAAGCATGCGTAATTATTTTCGTAAGATTGTATTTACTTAAGTCCTTTTACTTAACATATGTTATTATGTATCATTATTATCCTAGATTCTGTTTAGGTATACAATCTACAGGAATTCAATGTAAGTTGTTTACTCAATATGATTAAATAACTATTTCAAGTCAAAGAACTATTTTCAAATGTCTATTTTCAAAGAACTAAAGATCTAAAACAAAGAACTATTTTCAAAAATCTACTATCCAAGAACTAGAGATCTAAAGCAAAGAACTATTTCCAAAGAACTAAAAGGATATTTTCAAAGAACTAACGGTTTACTACAAAGAACTATTTGGGTGTTGTGTTGACAAAGAACTAACGATCTATTTCAAACAACTAAATACAAAGAACTATTTTCAAGGGTTTGACGTGGAAATATCAAAGATAGCATGTGTCATTCTCAGGTTTGAAAGATGTCCTAGCTAGACTGATCGAATATGAGACGCATGCTTGATGATATTTACAGTATTACCTAAGTGTTTTGAGGAACATCTGGGAAATGCTCAAAGATAACATGTGCCAAAAAACTAAAGAACTATACGAACTATGGACGGTCTAAAGAACTATAAAAGCATGTATATCAAAAGATGTCCTAGCTAGACTGATTGATTATAGGTCGCATGTTTGATGAGGTTTACAGATCTCCTTTACTACTAAGAACCCTGATTGCTAGACTAGTCTACTCGAGTTGACCAAGGCCCAATCATTAGGTCTTAGATTTTATTAAATGCTTATTTATTTATTTAATTAAGCATTCATTTAATTGTTTCTACAAATGTTGTGGTTGATCATAATTGTGTGATGAACTTAAGGAATCAATAGAGATTTCAAATTGTTGTATTTACAGGAACAAAGAACTAAAGAACTAGTGAGTTGATGATGGGGGTAAAATGCTTAATTATCATTAACAACAATGCCAAATGTGATTTAGTATGTGGTGGGATGTTGGCTGGGTGGGCGGTAAGTTCGACCCTACATATGCCCTATATATAAGCATACTGAATTGGATATTGCAGGTGATGTTAATGAGATTAAGGTTGTTACCCTAGAGTTTAACAAACGTTTTGGTGTGTATGTTGAACTATGGTGGAATGGAAATGAATGGTAGGTAAAAATGCTTAATTATCATTAACAACAATGTCATATGTGGTTTAGTATGTGGTGGGATGGCGTTAAGGCGGGTTGTAGGCTCGACCCTTTCGTTGCCCTATATATAAGCATACCGAACTGGATATTACAGTTGAAGTTAGTGAGGTTAGGGTTTTTACTGAAAAAGGGTTACAAAGCTATTTTTCAAATACTAAACTATAGGAACTCACCAACCATGTGTTGACTTGATCTTTTTGCATGACTTCTCAGGTGACGAACAGGTCAATTAAGAAGTTATTGCTTTTGAGCTAGGATTTCAGTTAGAGGACCTAGCATTTTGGACCTGCATATTTTTGGAACATCAATTACAGATTTTTTTTTATATCTTGTGCAGATACAAGATAGAAGAACTATGATGTTGATAGTAGATTTACATTGTTAAATTATGAACTTAACTGATGTAATTTAACTTTGTAATTCTATTCTTACTTTGCAGTTTCTCATTTATATATCATGTACAATGTAAACAATCTGATCATTCCGATTATCATTCATGATATCGCGCCCCGGGAACCTTCCGCCCGACGGGAAAACCGATCCAACCCGCCGGCTCGGGGTGTGACATCATCCTTCATAAGTCAGTCCAAGTCAGCACATGCCACACTTTTGATTCCCAGCCTATGTATACCAGTTTTCTTCAGTGCAGTCAGATTTTAGTTACAGTCCCAGTTTTAGAGTTAGTTGTTAGTTTAGTTGTTTAGTCAGTTTCAGTCTAAATAGGTTTTCAGAGTTGCACCAAACCCCCCTCTTTTACTTTATTTTGTCCACAGTCTAGGTTAGTTTTTAAACTAGTGTCCATTGGTTCGATATCCGGACTTCCACCGGCTATTCTGTCACCGATAGGTACACTTGCCTTCGTAGCGGCCTAGTTTAGGATTTCCGATTATTACTAGGTGTTTAGGTCATGTCTAGGTCTGGGATTAGTTATTGTGTCTTTAGCTTAGGTTAGACAGCTTTAATTTAGTCTTCTTTTCAGGTACTGACCGCTGCACATCACCAGCCCTTTCAAATGAGGAGAAAAACTCAATTTATAGAAAGTCTGGAATTTGGCACGGTCGTGCAAGGTTCTACAGTGCTTCACTTTTGGTCTAGGGCGGTTGTCGAAGTTGCCATTTCTAGCAAAGTCTTGAAAATCGACTCGAGGTGTCAGGCACGGTCATGCGCGAGTCAACATGGCCGACACTATCTTCCTCTGGCCTGACACTGCCTTGCCTTGGCCCAGTACTGGCTAGCTTGCACGGTTGTGCAAGGCTCATGCACGGCCGTGCATGGGTCAGCTCTACTGTTGAAACAAAAACCCGGAGAGGTAGTTTAACCAGGAACAAAGACTTTAGACACTTAGTCAAAGCTTTCGTATTAGCTCCCTCTAAAGTTTTGCTCAAAGTTATTTTCGTTGTTTAGTTTCTTGCTAGAAAGAGAGAAGAACAGAATAAAAGCACAAGGAATTTTGGGGGAAGTAATTCAATTTACTCAGAGAATGTTGGGACTTAAATGCCCAACATTCAGAGATACAAGACAAGAAATAATAAGACAAATAGATGACATTGTTACAGACACTGAATCATCAGAATAGTACAACTAATACAAAGTCAACAACAACGGAAACAAGAGTCTTCAGAAGTCTTCAGGTCTTCCGAGGTTGAGACAGTTGTGCTGAGGCTCAGTGGTTATTCTTTCGGAATATGTTCATCGGAAGCTGATTAAACAATCAGTTATTTCGGAATAGGAGATGGTCTTCCGAAGCATTTGATGTCTTCCGATGCAATGGTTGTCTTCCGAAGGTATCATGGTCAGCTAAAGTCTCCCGAAGTAGAGAAGTTCAGCGGTAGTTCTTTTTGGTGAATCTTCTGCTGTTGATGTTCCAATGTTGAAGCAGTTTTTCAATCGGAAGAGAAGCATCCACGGTTGGTCAATCTGCGGTTAATTTATTTGTCTGGCTTCAGTGGTTTTGTTTATCAGTCCTTATTTTCCAACAATCTCCCTCTAGACTGATGAAGCCAAAACCATTTTTTTTGTTTTAAAGCCAGACCAATTTTATTTATTAGAGCTCGAATATAGTTCAGAACTTCATACTCTATGTCAGCATTATCCAGATTCATATGATGCGCATCCTTCAGATCAATATTTGGTAGACTGAGAATTTCATCCCAATATGAGAAGAAGGTTCTTGAACCATTATATCTTTCAGTGATCATGCTCTTGGAGACAGAGTCATAGAACCTTATTTTTATTCTAGTTCTGGAGTTTTTGATCTGAGGAGGCTAGGATTTAGAAGGTAGAACCAAAGGAAGAGGAGCTCCAGCAGGCCAGTGAATTATTTCTCTTCTTTTCACTTGATCATTTGAATCAAGTACATTCTTTACTATAGCATACTGATGAGGCTCGTAGTGCCTCAGAATATCAGGAAGAATTTCCTTATCAACATCAACCCAAGGTCTAAATTTGATAGCTGATGGAGATTCTACAGACCCAACACCTAGGCTTCCCATAGGTGCATTGAGCAGGTGATCAAGCATTGTGCTTGGATTGGCATCCTTGAGCTGAGAGACTATAGTGGGAGAGAGCGTAGTGACTTCTTTCCAAAGCTCAGGATGATCACTGTTCTCTCTTTTGAACTTTGACCATTCATCAAACAGAACATCATCTCTCCATCTTGTTATTGTGTTCTTTGGTCCCTATTGATTTTGGATGAGGATGTGTTTTATTCTTCTTCTCTGCTCAATGGTCTTTTTCTTCTTGATGTCTTCCTTTATTCTTTTGTATAAAACCTCAGCTTCATTTCTGAGGCTAGTAATATCCCAGTTGCTGAAATTTTCAACTTTGTACCTACCTTCTTCCAGCAGAAACTTGATCAACTGCTCCCTCTCAGCCTGATAGGATTTATCTTGCTGCTGATCCATCAAGGCAATTTCTTCTTGATAGGTCTTTGCCAGCTTATCTCCTGAGAGACCACTGGCTTCTAGATCAGCTTGGATCTTATTTTCCTTTTCAGTTTCTTTATGCTTTGTCTTTTGAAGGTCTTCATCGGAAGGGAAAGTCCTTACAGGAGAATAGGATTCCTTCAGCGGAGAGGTTTGTGGTTTTTCAGAATCTGCTTACTTTATTGGTGAGAGAGATGTGGTGGTTCTGGGCAGGTAAGACTCATCATCATCAGCCAATATAGCCTTCTCTTTCTTGAAATAAGAGAGGCAATGGACTGATCATCATTTAAGTCTGAGCTAGGTTCTTGAGCAGGGGTTGGAGGTTTTCGAGGTTTGTTTTTGGGGGTAGTGGATTTTCTGGACACACTCTTTTGTCTTCTTGAGAAAGACTGAGTGATTATAGGAGCTGGGGTTTGGCCAATTTTGGAGGCATTGAGAGTAGTAGGAAGGGAGGTATGTGAGGATAGTTCTAGGAGGGTTTGAGAGGCAGAATTTGGAGAAAGGGTAGGTGAGTTTTCTTTATTTGTGTGTATGGGTGAAGAAGGGATAGATATGGTGAGATATGTTTAGGGAATATAGTGTTATGCTCAGATTGGACAGAACCAGTTGGAATTGGTATGTACTAAGTAGTTGAGGAAAAGAAAGAAGGGGAAACAGGTGTGGGTTTTGTTGGCTTGGTAGGAGCTGATTTTGAGGGTTTGGGTTCCCTGGATACTCAAGATGTTCCAGTGTTTATTTAAGCTTCAGTTTCCCTTTGCTTCTGCTAAGACCTAGCCTTAGCAGCCTCAGTCTGAAACTACTGATCCAGTGCTGCTTTGAGGAGTGCCTCCTGATTTTTCAATCTTATTTCCTTCATCCTCCTTTGCTCAGTTTTATCTTCTGCCTTTTTGGCAGCTTGGGCTGCAGACAAGAGTTGTTCATTCTCCCTCTTTTTGGCTTCATCAGCCTGTTCCTTGAATCAGGGAGAATGAGGAGCAATCCCTGTAAGAGATTCTACAGAACGAGTATGGTTAGATACTTCATGTTGTGGAGAGGAGACTATAGGATCTACTGAAATTTTCAGTAGATCCATTTGTATCTTTTGTGTTGTGAGGAAATCTTTGGTAAAGTTTTTAAGCAAGGTGGTGAGATGGGCATTAAGAAGTGGGTTTAACACTTCTTGAAAAGCTTGGCATGTGAAGGTAGGGGCAGTGGAAGTAGGTGGAATGTCTGGGGTACCTTCAAATGAAGGTGCCTGCATTGGGATGGATGTGGTTTGCATGACTTGGTTATTCAAGAATGTTGTGACTAACTTAGTGAGTTTGGTCACATCAGCCTGAATATGAACAACAAAATCCGTCAACTCCTTTAATTTAAGATCTGATTCGTCCATCCTTTTACGGATATCATCCAAATCCCTGACTAGTGAGTTAGTTTTATCATGATCTGAGTCCATCTTAGGAATGTCATGGACCCCTTTTTCTTTGTTCCGGGGATTTCCAGCCTCAGTTTCAAGAACTTCGTGGGTCATTGCCATACCAGGAGTCTTATTGCCTGATCCATTCAAATGAGACCCCATTGGACTCTCATGTGAGATGGATGGTCCAGATATATGATTATGATGTCTAGATGGACTGGACACCCTGATCTCATCCTCTTCTCCATGGGTAGGAGATTGATGAGTTTGAGCAAAGGTTTGATGTGGCTGTTCCTCTATTGGTGAACGGGGAGGAGAACCAAGTCGCTCAAAGATAGAATCAATCTCATGGAGAACATGGGTAGTAGAGTGAGGGGATTTTTGTGGAGAATTAGCAGAGGTGTCCTTGGGAGATTGGACTACCATCTGTGTGTCAAGTGACACTTCAGTGGTTAGAGAGGGTTCTCTTTGGAGTACAACATCATACTGTTGAGAGGATTGATGAAGAGCTAGATGGGGGTGGAAATGCTTGATTCATCTGTGAGGATGGAACAGATGTATCTGTCTGTCCAGTGGGGACAGAGATATGTTCAGGGATCTCATCTTCCTGAACTGTCTTTCTGGGCTTTTTTGGTTTAGAGGCTTTGGTATAAGTTTTCCTTTTGGCTGGTACCTTTACAGGTGTGGAAGAAGAGGTGGATGTGGGTTCACCAAGGATCGGTGTTTCCTCTATGTCATCCATGTGTTTTGATTCAGTATTCAACCTTGTGAACACTTGTTTGTCAATGCTCTTGATAGAAGAGAGGGGAGCAATGTGACAAACCTTATTAAGGTCAGCAAAGAGACATGCCATTACAAACCTAGGATACAGCAGAAACTTGGGACTTTTTTGGTGATGTACCAGATGGTCAAAAATTATTTGTGACAAGTTGACATTTTCATTGGACAGAACATCATACATGACATATTGCATGTCATGCGGCATTTCTCCCTAACTAATCGTCTTTCGAGAATGACACTGCAAGATGGTGTGATACAGAAACTTGTACTTAGGGTAGAAGAAAGCTTTGTACAAGGTCCTATTTTTCATGTCACCCTGATAATCACACTGAACAAAAACATTATGAAAGAGTTTTGAAGAAACAGTGGTTGCTGCCTCAGTACGTTTAGATTTAGTGCAACACTTATTTCGGAGGGGGTGAGGGTGACTTATTGACCAGTGACCACCAAAGCGATGCTTTCAACAGAGTCATCCTTTGACACCAAAGTCGAGTTTTCCCAAAGGTGGTTTAGAACAACTTCCGAGATAGGAGGATTTAAGATGAGAGCAGTATGAACGAAGGAGTTTACCAAAATGTCGATCGCTTCGTTATAGTGAGGGTACTCAGAAGATTTAACAAGGCTGGCTCTGAGGTTATGAATTGGCTTGATTTTCAAAGCTTCAGACGCCATTTTTGTGATGATGAACAAGGATCAGTTATGAGTGCAAAGCATGATTACAAATATTTGCCTTAAGTTTAGAGAGAAGTAGATGAAGAAGTGTAACCATTAAACACAAGGGCAGTTTCAATAAATAAAACCTCCACTACTTATAAATTACAAGAAGTTTTACGTTAGGATTTTTTCCCGTTGGACAAACCTGTGAGAAAGAGAGAGAAAGACAAATGACAAATGAGTACGTTCATGCACACCCTGATGTACAGACAAAGCTTTGTTAGGAATGAAGCCTGATCCGATGTTGTTACACCATTATCATTAGCATCAAGCTCATATGGAATCAGTGTAAGTGCGTCGTGCCAGGCGACGTCCTAACAAGCAATTGTCCTTCGCCATAAGCAGCATTCAAAAAGTTTGAATTTGAACGAAAGGTTTTCTTGATCAAAAGAAGATCAAGAGACTTCTTCAAGTGATTATGAAAGAACTGAAGAAGATAACCACTGATATAAATAAGATCAATGGTCATTAGAGAAGAGAGGGGTAAGATGGTAAAAAATGAGAAGAGATTATTGAGCCGTGAGAACAAATAATGAGGGTCAATTCAATTTAATTGTAGGGAGTCTAATCTTGCATAGTGATTAGTGATTGTCAAATCAGGCGTAAGTATCAAGAATTTGATAACTATAGAGAAAAGAAGTTAACCACAAAATAGATTTTTAACCTCAGAAGAGCCTTATCCTCGGAAGAGATGTAACCATGGATAAGTTACAAGGTTAAAAGTCTCGGAAGGAATGAAGACCTTGGAAGGGGAAGAAACCACGGAAAGTTTATAGTGTAACAATGGATGGTTATAACAGCGGATAGATATGAAACAGTGGCTAGCATAACCACGGATCCTATCCGTGTTTTAGGATAACCACTGAGAGAGACCAAGGTCGCTTTATCAGTGGTTTATCAAATATCCGTTGTTAGGACAATTCTTGTGAATTATCCTTTTATATATTTATTTAAAGGTTTAAGAAACATATTCTTAACCATAATTGTTTATTGGCTCATATTTATCATTCCTAATTTGGCAACAAACTTAAGAAAGGTTGAAGAGTTCAAAGGTTTAGTAAATATGTCCGCTATTTTGTCACTTGTAGAAACATGTTCTGGGACAATTAGTCCCTTTTCAAAACAGTTCCTAATGAAGTGATGCCTTATTTCTATGTGTTTGGTTTTAGAGTGATAGACAGGATTCTTTATTATGTTTTTGGCGGCTTCGCTGTCTATTAAGAGAGGTGTTTTTAGTTCCGTTATTCCAAAATCCAACAATTGGTATTGTAACTAAAGGATTTGGGCAGTGCAATGAGCTGCTGCAATGTAATCGGCTTCAGCAGTTGAATTTGACACCAAAGTTTGCATTTTTGCTTTGTCATGATACTAAGAAATTAGCAAAGAACTGACATACTCCCAAAGTAGACTTTCTGCTGAGCGAGCATCCAGCATAATCACTGTCTGAAAAACGAACAAACTTACAAGTTTGATTAGCAGGATACCAAATACCTAGCACAGGAGTGCCTTTAAGATATCTAAGTATCCTCTTCAAAAATGACATATGGGATTGTTTTAGGGCAGACTTGTATCTTGCACAGACACATGTTGCATACATGATGTCTGGCCTTGATGCAGTAAGATACATCAAAGATCCAATCATGCACCTGTAGAGGGTTTGATCTACTAGTTCACCATTTTCATCTGGACTTATTCCTGGATTTGTTGCCATGGGGGTAGAAATTATTTTGCAATTATTCATATCAAATTTATTTAGAAGATCCTTTACATATTTAGATTGATAAATGAAAGTCCCATTGGGGGTTTGTTTGACTTGAAGTCCTAAAAATGTTTTTCGTTCACTTAAAGCACTCATTTCAAACTTATAAGACATAAATTTAGAAAATTGTTCACACAAGGAAGGTTTTGTTGATCCAAAAATGATGTCATCGACATAAATCTAGACCAGCAAAAGTTTGTTGTCTATCCTCTTGATTAACAAGGTCTTATCAATGGTTCCCCGAGAAAATTTATTAGAAAGAAGAAATTGAGAAAGAGTGTCATACCATGCTCTAGGTGCATGTTTCAGACCATAAAGTGCTTTGTCTGGTCTATACACCCAATCAGGATGATGAACATCATCAAACCCTAGAGGTTGACAGACATAGACTTCCTCCTTTATAGTTCCATACAGGAATGCACTTTTTATATCCATCTGAAATACCTTAATGTTATGGGATATAGCAAATGCTAGGGAGAGTCTGATGACTTCTAGTCTGGCAGCAGGGGCAAAGGTTTCATCATAATCGATGCCTTCCTCTTGGGAGTACCCTTGCACTACCAATCTGGCTTTATTCTTGATTACAATGCCTCTGTCATCTGTTTTATTCCTATATACCCAGCTAGTTCCTATGGGGTATTTTCCTGTTCCTAAGGGGCAGAGAGTCCAAACATTATGCCTTTTGAACTGTAATAGTTCATCTTGCATAGCCTCCACCCAATTATTATCTTTAAGAGCTTCCTGATATTTGGAGGCCTCAATTTGGGACAAGAAGGCTGCATGAAGACAGAAGTTTGAAATCTGGCTCCTAGTTTGAACACATTTATCTAAATCACCTAAGATCTGCTCTAGAGGATGATTTTTGTTGAAGGGAATGATATCCAAACAGTTATTTGTAGAGGCAGCATTGGAAGAAATGGATTTTCAGTGGAACCAGGAGAGTTTTCTGGTGAGGAAGCATGAACATGTTCAGGAATATCTATAGGTACATTATCCAAAGCTGGGGATAAGGGAGTATATATTTGTTCATCTTGATCTTGAGGGTTTATTTGATAAGAAGGGATAGAGGTAAAGAAGTGAGATACTAAACATTCCTTAAGAGAGGATAGATCTTCAGAGGTTTGACATGATTCAGAAGAAGGAGAAGAAGATGGTGTCACACCCCAAGCCGGAGGGACGGATCGACTTCCCCGCCGGGCAGAAGGTTCTAGGGGCGCGATATCGTGAGTGATAATCGTGATGATTAGATTGTTTACATAGCATCAATGTTAAGAATAACTAAAGCACAATAAAGCATTAAACTAGGATTACAAAGTTAAATTACAATATCAATGTTCAGTAATTTAACCCGGTAAACCTATCAAAAGAATCAAATGTTTTCTATCTTGTATCTGTACAAGACATCCAAAAGTGATTCATATTAATAACAAAAGATGTGCTTCCAAAAATCAACTAGGTCCTCTATCTGAGCAGCCTAGCATGCAATCCAAAAGCCTTAGCCTATCCCTGTGCTTCACCTGAGAAAGCATGTGAGAAAACAAAGTTAACACAATGGTTGGTGAGTTCATTGAGTTTATAAGTTTAAAAATAGCTTTAGCAAACCTCTTTCGGTAAAACCTTAACCTCATTAACTTCAAATGTAATATCCAAATCGGTATGCTTATGTATAGGGCATACCCCTGAGTCGAACCTACAACCCGCCCAGACACCGTCCCACCACATACTAATCCACATATGACACTGTTGTTAATAATAATTAAGCATTTTACCTACCATTCAATCCAGTATTCGTCATAGCTTTAGTGTACTGCTTAAAAAGGTTTCAAGTTTATAGCATTTAAAAGTATTAGCTTTAGAGTAAGTTTCACAAGCATCATAGTTTCACACCTCATAGTTTAGCTTTCACCAATCTCATGCGTGGGTACAAGCTCTGCTCTAGCAGTGTTTAGCAATTACGTAGTCCACGGATAGATACAAGCTCTGCTCTAGCAGTGTTTAGCCATTACGTATCTCATGAATTGGTTTAAGCTTAGTATCGTCATAGTTTAGCTTCCACGTATCTCAATGCATGGGTACAAGGTCTGCTCTAGCAGTTGCTTAGCAATTACGTAGTCCATGATTAGATACAAGCTTAGCATTTCGCACACAATCATAGTTTCGAGCATATCATTCAAGCATTAGTATATAGTTTGAGTACATAATCCATAGCATTAGCATTGTGAATATAGTTTAAGCATAAAGTTTGTAGCATAAGCCTTGAGCATATAGTCCGAGCATTTAGTTTATAGCATAAGCATTAAACATCTAGTTTAAGCTTTAAGTTTACAGCATAAGCATTGAGCATGCAGTCTGAGCATAGAGTTTGTAGCATAATCACCAAACATATAGTTTAGTCATAGTCTTTAGCTTCCCAAATCAAAGTTTCAACCACAAGCGTTGGTATAAGCATCATGATTATATGTAAAAGCATTTAATAAACATTTCACTAGTTGTTTAAAATGTGTAACATGCTTCTCAGTCCCAAGATAAAACAAATACGTTTGAAAAGGGACAAATGAACTCACCTTGTAGTAGTTATGTCATTGACGAAGTTCTAAACAAGGAATGCACGCGCTCGTTGTTTGTACTTGTTGCGACGTTCACGATCCTGTATTGATTTCATAGTAGTTGTAGCTTATAAGTAGATGTTGTAGTGACTTATGTGCGTGTACGTGTTAGCCCTATAGTTGGCTAACACTTGTGAGTCTCGGTATTCATTCGGCCCTGTTTACTTGTTATTACATATTGTTATTATGACATGTCTTAATAATATATGTTTATTGCACTTGTTGTCACCATTAGTTTCGAAATGGTTTGTGGCATCATAGTTGTAGAAGTTAGCGTTTCAAGTATTGTTTCTAAATTCTTTCACCATCTTTATGGTAATCACTTTAAGTTTCCTTGCTTGTTATTTAACATCATTTAGTTTAAGTGTTAGTTTATGTCCTTAAACATATGGGCCGAATGTAGGTTGAGTCTTGGGCCGAGATGATCCTAACGAGTTGTGTAACTATATTTGGCCGATCCAATACATTCTTAGGCCACTTAAATCATAATGGCCGAAACTTGATAATGTTGGGCCAAATACAATTAATGTGGGCCAAAACTTGCTATATCGCATAAGTGTGGGCTAAAATAAGAGTTTGGGTCAATATGGCTATGGACCAAAGAATAACTTGGGTAATGATGTTGGGCCGAAAGATACTTGGGCTTGTTTAGCCACCATGGGCCAAATGCTATATTTGCACCCAACTGATTTAGGGTGGTCGGTTAAGTGATAGTCTCGTGATTGTGAATTAGGCATCCATGGGCAGCAAACCTGTGGGGTTTCTTTGCCTATGGTTCGCCCAGATTCAAGAGGTTCGGCCAAGGGTTTGGGTTCGGCCGTGGCTCATGTAGGTTCGTAGACTCTAAGGTTTGTGGCTAGCACTTGTAGGGTTAGCTTCGTTGGAACAGCTAGGCTCGCCACCTTAAAGCAAAGGGTCGCAGCTATGGTTCATCTCCGTAATTAGGTTCGTGAACTATGGTAGGTTCGGCTGGTGAGGACTTGATGCTGAAGGTTCGGGTGGTTGATGATGGTTCGGCCGCATGCATGGGTTCGGAAGTGTGAGCGAGGGTTCGTGGCTGTTGGCACATTCACAGGTTCGCCAACATAACTTCTCCAGTAAAGGTTCGGCCGACTATGGTTTCCCACGAACCTGAACTTGTCATCGCCATCATGCAGCTTCAATCCCTTGGGTTAACCATTGCTATGCGGTTGTTACATGTAGGTAAGTCCTTGAAAGGATGGGGGTTCGAATTTGAAGCCCAACAACCGGTTGTGTGTGTGTGTGTCAAAACAAGATAGAAAACCCTATTTTTCACGAACTTCATGGCTTCATACCTCGATAATGGTTGGATAAAACTCTAGATCCGTTGTACTTCTAGAAACAGGAGATCGAGAGCTACGCGTGGACACCAAGAACGCCCGATTTCGTCCACAAAGGAGTGAGATATCACGTGATAAAGTCTGTTTCTAGAGTAAGAGAAATAGGTTCGGGAGACAGCTTCTAGTGAGAGAAAATGATGAAAGAAATGAGATAGTTGACCTCATTTGGTGTTTATATACCCCGGGGGTGTTCGGTTCGTTTCGGTTGCTCGGTTCTCGTTTTCGTTGTGTTTCCAGCACGTTACGCGCGTGTTTTTGAAGATTAAATAAAAGAGTTTATCTTTAAATGTTTGGAAGATGGTTATTTCAAGTAAATAGTTTAAACATTATTTCCTGGAATTATTTATCGTAATTTATTATTTCACGCGTTTCGTTAACTCTTTCGCATAATTTACGTATTTTTATTAAAATAGTTTCTTTTAATTTATTTCTGATGAGTTTCAAAATTGTAAAACAGGAAATATTATATTTCCTTAAATTTATTATCGTTCGTATTTTTTTCGTTTTCGTTTCGTCAGAACGCGTCACCATCGCGCGTATTCGTTCGAATCGTCATTCGAACAAACACGACGATGGTTTGGCTTTCTGGTTTTTGTTTTCTACTTTCCAGTCATGGTTTCAGAACTTTAAACTTTCATATCTATTCGTACAGATCGTCACCTATACGAATAATTCGTCATTTTATCATTCTGTAACATCAACCGTTATGGTTTCGTTCTGTTTAACCTCACATACGTTTATACATAATAGTATCAATCAAGCATCTGTGTGTCCGTACTGTGTTGTCTGATGTGTTTCTGATTGTTAAACCATAAGGTTTAAGTCAGATTTCAGACCAATAACATAATAGTTTCGTGTTAAGCCTCAAGTGTAAATAGCATAAACATAGTTTCACGTAATGTGTACATGAGTTACTATGCAAGTTACTGTAGCGATCACTGTTCCGGCAAAGCTTTCGGCACTGATGTTACAGTCTCCCCTTGTTAGAGAAATTTCGTCCCGAAATTTAAGAATCGTTATCCGGTACGACTTCCTCTGTAAACAGTTGGGGATACTTGTGCTTCATGTGATCTTCACGTTCCCCAGTAAACTCGGGTCCGCGCTTTGAGTTCCAACGAACCTTGACGATCGGGATACGGCTTCGCCTCAGTTGTTTAACCTTGTGATCCATAATCTCCAAAGGTTCTTCAACAAAGTGTAAATGTTCATCCAATTGAATTTCTTCAACTGGTATGACGAGCGATTCATCAACAAAGCATTTCTTCAAGTTTAAGACGTGAAACACGTCGTGTACACCACTAAGTTTATCCGGTAGTCTAAGTCTGTACGCTACAGGACCAATACGTTCGATGATCTCGAACGGTCCCACGTACCGTGGTGTTAGTTTGCATTTCTTTGCAAAACGGACTACGCCTTTCCATGGGGATACCTTTAACATGACACGGTCTCCCACTTGGAATTCCAACGGCTTGCGCCGCTTATCGGCATAGCTCTTTGCCTGCTTCGGGTTGCTTGTAGTCTTTGTTGTATCTGAGAAATTTTGTCTGTAGTTTCTTGAATGAGTTCTGGCCCAGTTATATGATTATCTCCCACTTCAGATCAACAGATCGGCGATCGACACTTGCGACCATAAAGAGCCTCGAACGGCGCACATCCGATACTGCTATGATAGTTGTTGTTGTAGGAGAATTCGATCAGTGGCAAATGAGAATCCCAATTCCCACCGAAGTCTAGAACACAAGTCCTTAACATGTCCTACAGGTTCTGTATAGTATGTTCGCTTTGACCATCCGTTTGTGGATGATAAGCTGTACTCAGGTTTTAGTGTGTCCCCAGAGATTTCTGTAATGATTGCCAGAACCTTGATGTGAATCTGCTATCATGATCTGACATGATAGACAATGGCACACCAAGGCGTACCACTATCTCGTTGATGTAGAGCTTTGCTAGTTCATCCATTGTGTAAGTTTCTCGCATCGGCAAGAAATGAGCAGATTTGGTTAATCGATCAACGATAACCCAAATAGTGTCATGCCCACTGGAAGTGCGGGGTAGCTTAGTAACAAAGTCTATAGTTATCTGTTCCGACTTCCAAAGTGGAATTTCAGGCTGTTCCAGTAAACCTGACGGTTTCTGGTGTTCCGGCTTCACTTTGGCACACATAAGGCATCGACCAACATACTCAGCTATGTCTTTCTTCATACCCGGCCACCAATAAAATGCCCGTAAGTCTTGGTAAATTTTATCAGCACCGAGATGCACAGAGTACTTGGTCTTGTGTGCTACGTCAAAGATAAGCTTTCTCAACTCATCCATTGCAGGAATCCATATACGATCCTTGTAGTAGATGATTCCATCAGACCTCGTTCAACAACCTCTTGTTGTGCTTGCATAATGGTGTCATGTAAGCTTGTCTGCACAGTCATTACCATTGCTCTGACGCGCAAGGGTTTGACTCGTTCCTTCCGACTCAAGGCATCAGCTACAACGTTTGCCTTGCCCGGATGGTACTTGATTACACAATCGTAATCATTCAGAAGCTCAACCCAACGTCGCTGTCGCATGTTGAGTTCCTTCTGATCAAATATGTGTTGCAGACTCTTGTGATCAGTAAATATAGTACACTAGGTGCCATATAGGTAATGTCTCCAAATCTTTAAGGCAAATATCACTGCTCCCAGCTCCAGATCATGAGTAGTGTAGTTCTTCTAATGAACTTTCAGTTTTCTTGAGGCATACGCGATAACTTTGTCTCGTTGCATCAGTACACAGCCGAGTCCCTGATGGGATGCATCACAGCACACAACAAAGTCGTCGCAACCGTCTGGGAGAGATAAGATTGGAGCATCACATAGTTTTTTTGTAACATCACTATACTTTCAGTTGTCCGTACGTCCGTACATCCGTACGATCGTACTGTTACGACTGGATATTTATTTATTAGGAATGATTATGAAATTATTGATTGACATTACTGATATTATCACTGTTACTGGTATACATGATTATAATTTATTATACGCGTAAACTGCAGGAAGTTTAGTTGTAATTCAACTAAACAGACCCGTAGTGTTTATCGCGGTTACTTATCACTGATAATGATGGATTATTGGTCTGAGAATGGATTGAGATGGAATTGGAATTTTGTTGGAGTCTGGTTACTAAACGTAGTCAAGGACCCATGGTCATGGTTTATCGAAATAGCGGTGGGACGGTGGCTAGGGCAGTTGCGACTGACCCTTACATATGCCCTATATATATGCATATTTCGGTCTATCATGGATGTGTCAGTGACTAGGGTTTAGTGGGTTTTGGTTTGGGAAATGATAATATTAGAGTTAATAAATAATGGGAATAAATTACGCGATGTGAGGATTCGGATACTATTTAAACGCGAATATTAATTCAGAAATATTAACTTAATAAATGTATTCGCGTGGGTGACGATTCACACGAATATAATTATTAAGAAGGATTTTCTGAAACAATATTCTATGAATTGTAAATCAAATCGAAATACGATACGAACGTCGTATTCGGAAAGGTGACGATCTTTACGAATACGTACGCGAGTAACGCGTTTCGATGAGATTAATTAAATAATATTAAATGTTATTAAATTAATAAATAAATCTTAAAATATTTATTAGAAATCACAACCTAAAATGTTTTCGAATAAATTAAATTATTTAGATAATTATTTAACGAAAATGAAACGGTATTTATTTTACGAAACAATTTGTTTAAACTTATTTTAATTAAGCAAAAACTAATTTATTTAAAACGATTTATTGTTTTAAATATGTTACGTTAGAAAACCGAGCATGTTGTTACATTTCACGCGTATTAAACGAGATCGGGTATTTAGAAATCATGATAATTAATGAAACCATATTATTAATTAAACACTTTATATTTAAATATGTTTAACGAGAAAAACCGAGTTTTTATTTTATTTTATCGCGATAAAAACGGGACCGAGCACACGGGGATTACACGCGATATAAGAAAGAAGATGTAGCCTCTTTTTCTCATTCCCATCTCCATCTCTCTCTCACTAACTCACAAAAACGCACACCCTTTCTCTCTCTAACTTCTCTCTAACATTTCGGGCTCGTTTCTTGACGAAATCGGGAGATCTTGGTGCCAAAACGACCGGGGAATCAAGGAGAACGAGAAGTACAGGAGGATCGTGAGTTTGAGCTACGGATCGAGGTAAATCTAGATGTTTAATTTCGGTTTTGTAGCTTGATCGTGATTCTCAACTTGTTGTAGTTAAAATCGGTGTAATCATTGCATAAAACCCTAAAACGCATACTGATGAGTGATGGAGATCCACGATAGGATTCGGATCCAGAGGATATATGGAGTTCGGGGGAAAGAGATGATACAGGTTCGTCATTGGTCTGGGCCGAACCCTTTGGGTGGCCGAATCTTCCAAGCAGCGAACCCTCTGGTTAGCTGAACGAACCCTGGATCGAACTCTGGGCCAGCGAACCACTCACGAACCATAGAGGAAGCCGAACCTTATAGGCTGCGAACCCATGGACCAACGAACCTTGTTGGGGCGAACTAGGGAGCCACGAACCATGCATACCTGCTGGCCGAACCCTAGCATAAGACCGAACCCTAGCATAAGACCGAACCTTTGAATGTTATACGAACCAAGGCTGCCAACCCTATAAACAACGAACTATTCACACGATTAGCCGAACCATGGAGTTTCCTGGAGGTTAGCCGAACCCTTTAGGGTGGCGAACCCTTATTGTGAAGTTACCTAACCTTGACCGAACCTATGTTCTTACACCTAAAGGTTCGCTGCCCTGTGAGGAGCAAACTCTAATTCATTGAACTAGGTATTTAAGGAGGTATGGGAAGCAAGATCACGTATACATATATACATAGGTATAGAATCATGCATGCATGGGCAAATATGGCCACCACCTTTGGGTTTTAAATGCATAAATTCGATGAAAGGATTAAACGTGCAATGTATGAACTATTTAAGTTAAACACTTTTCTTTTTCTAATTTAAAGGAAATTAAGGATTCTTTTTATGGTGAAATTATATTATAAGTAACTTAAGTATAGATGTTATTAAACCTTAATTAGAGTGTTAGCAACTTAAACTAAGGTGGTTGGCATGGTGGACATGCATGTAATTGTATACCTATAATAGTGTAACAAGTGGATCATTGTTGTATAGTTGAAAACTAACAAGACTAAGCTATTAACTAATGATGTGCACTTATAAAAGTGTCGGAGATTCATTTAACTTGGATTGAGCAAACTAGGTTAATGAATACTAATGAATTAAAAGGGAACACTTGTGATCATTTAATCAAAATTAAATACATATGCTTATGAGTGTGAAATAAAATATAATTACAGATTCGTTGAGTTGAGTTTACATACGCGAGCGCGCATAATACGAGAACCCGAATTCTAAGGACTTCAGGTGAGTTCTCATAACCTCCCTTTCTTTAAACTGTTTTAGTTTTAAAACTCGGAGGTGAAACATGTATACCGGTTTAAATATTATTTTGATAACACAAGGATAATACCTGTTTATCATTATGATATTCACTATTATGAATTATCATTATTATGGATTATCACTGATTATTATAAATCCGTGTAAACATTGTTATTGACTTCGGTGAATAACAAAGATTACATGTATTGTCTCATACTCCGTGAAATCATTACTTTTAACTTCGGTTATTTGTTTTGACTTCATGTATTGTCACGTGGAGGGTTTCCACATCCGTGAAGTATTGCTCTTGACTTCGGTTAATTGCTTTGACTTCATGTATTGTCACGTGGTTAGCGACCACTCCATGATTCATGTATCTAACTTATGTTAAATACATAAGGAATCATGTATAGTCACGAACATTGATTGAGAATATGATTGATTGAGTTTGGTTGATTTGTTGTGGATTGATTGCCTATATTTGATTATGATTATTTGTGATTGGCTATGATTGATTTGATTATGTGGTTATGTGATTGTGTATGTGTTTGGCTGTTGAATTGATGGATGTGTGTTGGATTATCTCATACAGGTATTCATATGGATTTTCTCAAGAAGATCATAAGTTTTATACTTGTTTTAAACAAAGCATTTTATAAAACCATTTTAAGCATAAACTTTCAAACTCATTTTACTAAAACATTTTTTAATATAAAAACTTATGATTACTCACCAACTACTTTTGTAGTTGACACTTGATTTCTTACATGTTTCAGGTGATGGAGACAAGTAGGAACGAAGAGAGGATCTCTTCTATTTTGGACATCATCATCATATAGGATCTTGGACTTAGTTAATTAACTAAATTTCTGGCGATTAGAGTTTAGTTAGTTTAACTAATTCTTTTGTGTAATTGATGTAATTGATTCATGACGAACATGATTTTTGTGTAATTATGTTGTTTGCTTAAATGATATATGATGATTGAATTAGATGCCCACGAGCTTTTGAACAATCTACACATCCCTCGTGGCATCCCGATGATTCCGCCGTCGGTCGGGGTGTTACAGATTGGTATCAGAGCCTGGGTTATAGGGAATTAGGTTACTAGAAATGGTTGACCTAGTCTATAACCATAGGATACCCTAGTATGAATTAAATTCATACACTAGTTAGTATATTCAGGATTTCATGCTTATGTGTTTATTACATGTTAATTGAACTCCTGTTATACATTTGATATATATACTGCTTATTGATTTTTTGCTTACGTGTGCCCTAATGATTCGATAAGGACATACACGTGGTGTATCGTAAAGGTGGTGGGACGTTGGCTAGGGCAGTTGCGACTGACCCTTACATATGCCCTATATATATACCATTTACGGTACATTAGGTGGATGTCAGTATTGAAGAATGTGGGAACTACCCGTTTGGGAAATTATCTGTTTAGGAAATTAACTGCTTAGGAATTATCTGTTTTAGGAAAAAATTATCTGTTTGATCTATAAACTCCAGACAAGGACACACTCGTGGTATATTACAAAGGTGGTGGGACGGTGGCTGGGGCAGTTGCGACTGACCTCTACATATGCCCTATACATATACCATTTGTAGTATATCGGGGGTCTGTCAGTGTCAGGAACATAGGATATTACTAGGACCTTACTAAGATATGATTGTGGACTGTGATGATAGGTTTGATGGATTGACTGGGATTGACTCATGGATGATCATACTTGATAAATATTTATAAACCCACTTATGAAACACACAGATTGGACACGTAGGGTGCATAGGATCAACGAACAATACGAATACTTAGTGATAAATTGTGGATTTGGATGATGATATAGACACTTGATGATAATATAAACGCATAGTGATGATACTAACACTTAGTGATGGTATGGACACTTGACAAGAATAAACTATAGGGAGGATATGCACACTTAGTGACAATAAGAGCACTTCGTGATGATATTAGCCCTTAATGATGATTATTGACATTGGGATTGATATGGATTTTAGTGAACTTAGACAATTGGGGGAATTTAATGTCAGGTGAACTTAGACATTAGGTGAACTTAGAAATAGGCAAGCCTACATGTCAGGTAAACTTAGACATTAGGCAAACCTAATTGTCCAAGGGAACTAGAGATCACTTCACTCAAAATTATCCTACCAAGGATAAGGTTTGTGAAGTGAGATTTATAGTGAACTGCATGACACACTCTACACACTAGCAAGGGCATAATCGTGGTGCAATGGAACGGTGGTGGGACGGTGTAGGGGAGATTGCGATCTACCTCTGCATATGCCCTATATATAAGCTTGTTGCATTGCATTGGGAGGTTGTCAGTGTTAGTATAGAGTGAAGAATGTATAGGATCTAGGAAATAGTTAGTTAACACTAGTTATGACCAACTAGGACACTTAGAATAATAATAGGAAATTATAAACCTTTTTGAGTTTAAATGACTAATGGGAGAGAAATATAGTTCCTATATGTAATCCTAATTGTCTAATGGACTCATTTAAACATTGTTTGTATGACTTACGTTGTAAACGGTAGTAACATGTTTCTATTTCCTTCAGAAACATGCCGCCTCGCCGTCACAACGAAGATGACTCAAACAATGGGGATGCTAACAACAGTAATGCCAACTCCGGCATACAAGAGTTAGCTACACTTATTTCTGGATTGGTGAGCCAACTGACTCAGGCTAACCAGAACATTAACCAGAACCGAGGTGGTGCAAACCAGACAACTTGCACGTTCAAACACTTCAATTTCTGCAATCCCCTGAAATTTACGGGTGCTGAATCAGCCACTGGTCTGCTGCAGTGGTTCGAGAGTATGGAGAACACCTTCATCAACAGCGAATGTCCCGAGAATCTGAAAGTTCGCTATGCCACCAGTGTCTTCCAAAAGAGAGCACTGACTTGGTGGAATGGGGAAAAACGAACTAGGGGAGTGGATACTGCACTTGCACTGACATGGACGGAGGTCAAAAATCTGATGACCACTGAATTCTGTCCTAGAAGCGAGATGAGGAAACTGGAGACGGAGTTCTGGGAACTCAAACAAGATAGTGGTGAGAACGTCATCTACAATACTCAATTCCATGAGTATAGTCTGCTAGTGCCTCATATGGTGACACCCTTGGAGAGGGCGATTGAGAAATATATCGGCGGGCTGCCGGTACAGATTCAGGATACGGTCTACAGGAGTAATCCCAAAACACTGGAGGCTGCTATCCGTCTATCTGCAACTCTTACTGATAACCATGTGAAGAATGGGACACTTACTCGGAAGGGACACAAGAAGACTGACACCAAGACTACTGCAAAAGAAGTCAAAACTGAAGTCAAGTCTGAAGCTGCTAGCTCGTCCAAAAGCAGCAACAAGAAGAGAAAGAATCGGAACTTCATGGTCACTGTACCTGCTGCAAAGTCTGCGCAGCAATCATCAAACAATTCAACTGCCAGGAATTTCACTGGGAACACTCCTCAGTGTCATACCTGCCGTTATCATCATGCAACAAATTTGCCTTGTCGCGTCTGCAACAACTGTGGCAAATTTGGTCACTTTGCTAATGTTTGTCGGAGTGCACCGCAAGCACAAAGGTTGCAACATGCACCGCTTGCACTGCCAGCTCCTCATATACAACCTATACCAGCCGTACCCGTTCGCCAGGTACCTCAAGCACAGGCAAGAGCCTGTTATGAATGTGGTGAAGTGGGTCACTTCAGGAATCAATGCCCAAAGTTGACCAGGAATAATCAAAGGGTGGCAAGAGGCCGGGCTTTTCAACTGAATGCTCCAGCTGCTCAAGCCAACCAGGATGTGGTCAACGGTACATTTCTGATCAACAACTCTTATGCATCTGTCTTATTTGATTCTGGTGCCGATAGGAGTTTCGTTTCATATGATTTTGAATGGTTGCTTGGTAGAACACGTACATACTTAGATAAACCGTTCAATGTGGAGGTGGCTGACGGAAACACTATTGATATTGACACTATTATCGTTGGATGTACGGTGAACTTAAATGATCACGTTTTCCCAATTGATCTTATACCTATGCATCTTGGTAGCTTTGATGTTATCATAGGCATGGATTGGTTAGCCACCCACAGAGCGGAGATTGTTTGTCATGAGAAATATATTCGTATTCCATTACCTTCGGGTGAAACTTTGAGAATATTTGGAGAAACTGCTAGTAAAGGTCTTAAGCTGATGTCTTGCACTAAAGCACATAAGTACCTTAGAAAGAAATGTGTAGCATTTCTAGCTCATATTGTGGAGAAGAAAGAGAAGGAAAAGAGAATTGAAGATGTTCCAGTGATACGAGATTTTCCAGAAGTATTTCCAGATGATTTGCCGGGTCTTCCACCAGAACGTCAAGTTGAGTTCCGGATCGACTTAGTACCTGGTGCGAACCCAGTCGCCAAAGCTCCTTATAGACTTGCGCCTTCGGAATTGCAAGAATTGGCGAGCCAGTTGCAAGAACTGACTGATAAAGGATTTATTCGCCCGAGTCATTCGCCATGGGGTGCACCGGTCCTATTTGTCAAGAAAAAGGACGGGTCATTCCGGATGTGCATCGACTATCGCGAATTGAACAAGTTGACTATCAAGAATCGATATCCACTGCCGCGCATCGATGATCTCTTCGATCAGCTTCAAGGCTCGGCATGGTTTTCAAAGATCGATCTGAGGTCTGGGTATCATCAGCTTCGCGTACATGATGATGATATTCCCAAGACAGCCTTCAGAACAAGATATGGCCACTATGAATTTCTGGTAATGCCCTTCGGCCTTACCAATGCACCTGCGGTTTTCATGGACCTCATGAACCGTGTTTGCAGGCCATACTTGGATAAATTTGTGATTGTATTCATTGATGATATTCTGATCTACTCAAAGACTAAAGAAGAACACGAGAAACACCTTAAGTTGGTTTTGGAGATCCTAAGAGAGGAGCGACTGTATGCCAAATTCTCTAAATGTGAATTTTGGCTTAAGGAAGTTCAATTCTTGGGACACATAGTCAACGAATACGGTGTTCACGTGGATCCTGCTAAGATTGATGCTGTGAAGAATTGGAGTACACCGAAAACACCGACGGAGATTCGATCGTTTCTCGGACTAGCCGGTTACTATCGGCGGTTCATATCGAATTTCTCCAGGATTGCTGTCCCTCTCACTGCTTTGACTCAGAAGAATAGGCCATATGAGTGGGGACCAAAGCAAGAAGAGGCATTTCAGACTTTGAAGCAGAAACTTTGTGATGCTCCTGTCTTGACACTGCCTGATGGAAATGATGATTTTGTAGTTTATTGTGATGCATCCAACCTAGGTCTCGGTTGTGTTCTCATGCAACGGGGAAAGGTTGTGGCTTATGCATCAAGACAATTGAAGATTCACGAAAAGAACTACACCACACACGACTTGGAACTTGGTGCAGTCGTGTTTGCCTTGAAGATATGGAGACACTATCTTTATGGCACTAAGTGTGTAGTCTTTACTGATCATAAGAGTTTACAACATATTCTGAATCAGAAAGAGCTTAACATGAGACAATGGAGATGGGTTGAACTGTTAAATGATTATGACTGTGAAATTCGCTACCATCCTGGTAAAGCGAATGTAGTAGCAGATGCGCTTAGTCGCAAAAGTCAAGTTCAGATTCATAGTGTCCGAGTGCACACTAATCTCCGTAATGATGTTCTCATAGCCCAACAACACTCATTAGCTCAAGATAACTTGAAAAATGAGATGTCTTGCGGGGCTGAAATCTTATTGGAAACTAAGGATGACGGTTTGATGTATTACTTGAATCGGTTGTGGATACCGAACAGGGGTGATCTTAGGATGCTGATTATGGATGAAGCTCATAAGTCTCGTTATTCAATCCATCCAGGTGCTGATAAGATGTATCAAGACCTTAGGGGCTCGTACTGGTGGCCTGGAATGAAGAAGGATATTGCTGAGTATGTGTCTAAGTGCCTTAACTGTGCTAAAGTCAAGGCAGAACATCAGCGACCTTCGGGATTGTTACTACAACCAGAAATACCGATGTGGAAGTGGGAAAATATCTCCATGGATTTCATTACTAAACTCCCACGGACCGCGAACGGTAAAGATAGTATCTGGGTAATTGTTGACAGATTGACCAAGTCGGCTCATTTCTTACCGATACGCGAAACTTACCCGGTGCGGAAGTTAGCTCGTATTTACATTGATGAGATCATTAGCCGACATGGCATTCCCTTAAGCATAATATCGGACCGTGATGCTCGTTTCACGGCACGATTTTGGGAATCACTTCATGAAGCTTTTGGAACAAGACTGGATCTTAGCACTGCTTATCATCCTCAAACGGATGGTCAAACGGAGCGAACGATTCAAACATTGGAAGACATGTTGAGAGCTTGTGTCATCGATTTCGGTGGCAATTGGGATAGCCATCTACCATTGGTTGAATTCTCGTATAACAACAGTTATCACGCGAGCATTGGTATGGCACCGTTTGAAGCTCTTTATGGCAGGAAATGTCGGTCACCTATTTGTTGGACCGAAGTCGGCGATTCGCAGATTACTGGCCCAGAGATTATTCAGGAAACGACTGACAAGATCCGCCAGATCCGCGACAATCTGTTAGCTGCTCGCAGCAGACAGAAGAGTTACGCGGACAAACGAAGAAAACCTTTAGAGTTTGAAGTGGGAGATATGGTATTGCTTAAAGTGTCGCCTTGGAAGGGCGTTGTTCGATTTGGGAAGAAGGGGAAGCTTGCTCCACGATACGTTGGCCCTTTTAAGATCCTTGAACGGATCGGGAAGGTTGCTTACAAATTGGAACTTCCTCCAGAACTTAGTAATGTGCATCCAACGTTTCACGTGTCCAATCTAAGAAAGTGCTTAGCTGATCAGGATCTTCAGGTACCACTCGATGACATCCGCATCGATGATACCATGCACTTTGTTGAAAAACCAGTGGAAATAATGGATCGTGAGGTTAAACAGCTCAAACGCAGTAGAATCCCAATTGTCAAAGTACGTTGGGAATCAAAGCGGGGTCCAGAATTCACATGGGAACGAGAAGATCAGATGAAGCTTAAGTACCCACATTTATTTACTACGGTCACTCCAAGTTGAATTTCGGGACGAAATTCCTTTAACTAGGGGAGACTGTAACATCACTATACTTTCAGTTGTCCGTACGTCCGTACATCCGTACGATCGTACTGTTACGACTGGATATTTATTTATTAGGAATGATTATGAAATTATTGATTGACATTACTGATATTATCACTGTTACTGGTATACATGATTATAATTTATTATACGCGTAAACTGCAGGAAGTTTAGTTGTAATTCAACTAAACAGACCCGTAGTGTTTATCGCGGTTACTTATCACTGATAATGATGGATTATTGTTCTGAGAATGGATTGAGATGGAATTGGAATTTTGTTGGAGTCTAGTTACTAAACGTAGTCAAGGACCCATGGTCATGGTTTATCGAAATAGCGGTGGGACGGTGGCTAGGGCAGTTGCGACTGACCCTTACATATGCCCTATATATATGCATATTTCGGTCTATCATGGATGTGTCAGTGACTAGGGTTTAGTGGGTTTTGGTTTGGGAAATGATAATATTAGAGTTAATAAATAATGGGAATAAATTACGCGATGTGAGGATTCGGATACTATTTAAACGCGAATATTAATTCAGAAATATTAACTTAATAAATGTATTCGCGTGGGTGACGATTCACACGAATATAATTATTAAGAAGGATTTTCTGAAACAATATTCTATGAATTGTAAATCAAATCGAAATACGATACGAACGTCGTATTCGGAAAGGTGACGATCTTTACGAATACGTACGCGAGTAACGCGTTTCGATGAGATTAATTAAATAATATTAAATGTTATTAAATTAATAAATAAATCTTAAAATATTTATTAGAAATCACAACCTAAAATGTTTTCGAATAAATTAAATTATTTAGATAATTATTTAACGAAAATGAAACGGTATTTATTTTACGAAACAATTTGTTTAAACTTATTTTAATTAAGCAAAAACTAATTTATTTAAAACGATTTATTGTTTTAAATATGTTACGTTAGAAAACCGAGCATGTTGTTACATTTCACGCGTATTAAACGAGATCGGGTATTTAGAAATCATGATAATTAATGAAACCATATTATTATTTAAACACTTTATATTTAAATATGTTTAACGAGAAAAACCGAGTTTTTATTTTATTTTATCGCGATAAAAACGGGACCGAGCACACGGGGATTACACGCGATATAAGAAAGAAGATGTAGCCTCTTTTTCTCATTCCCATCTCCATCTCTCTCTCACTAACTCACAAAAACGCACACCCTTTCTCTCTCTAACTTCTCTCTAACATTTCGGGCTCGTTTCTTGACGAAATCGGGAGATCTTGGTGCCAAAACGACCGGGGAATCAAGGAGAACGAGAAAGTACAGGAGGATCGTGAGTTTGAGCTACGGATCGAGGTAAATCTAGATGTTTAATTTCGGTTTTGTAGCTTGATCGTGATTCTCAACTTGTTGTAGTTAAAATCGGTGTAATCATTGCATAAAACCCTAAAACGCATACTGATGAGTGATGGAGATCCACGATAGGATTCGGATCCAGAGGATATATGGAGTTCGGGGGAAAGAGATGATACAGGTTCGTCATTGGTCTGGGCCGAACCCTTTGGGTGGCCGAATCTTCCAAGCAGCGAACCCTCTGGTTAGCTGAACGAACCCTGGATCGAACTCTGGGCCAGCGAACCACTCACGAACCATAGAGGAAGCCGAACCTTATAGGCTGCGAACCCATGGACCAACAAACCTTGTTGGGGCGAACTAGGGAGCCCACGAACCATGCATACCTGCTGGCCGAACCCTAGCATAAGACCGAACCCTAGCATAAGACCGAACCTTTGCATGTTATACGAACCAAGGCTGCCAACCCTATAACAACGAACTATTCACACGATTAGCCGAACCATGGAGTTTCCTGGAGGTTAGCCGAACCCTTTAGGGTGGCGAACCCTTATTGTGAAGTTACCTAACCTTGACCGAACCTATGTTCTTACACCTAAAGGTTCGCTGCCCTGTGAGGAGCAAACTCTAATTCATTGAACTAGGTATTTAAGGAGGTATGGGAAGCAAGATCACGTATACATATATACATAGGTATAGAATCATGCATGCATGGGCAAATATGGCCACCACCTTTGGGTTTTAAATGCATAAATTCGATGAAAGGATTAAACGTGCAATGTATGAACTATTTAAGTTAAACACTTTTCTTTTTCTAATTTAAAGGAAATTAAGGATTCTTTTTATGGTGAAATTATATTATAAGTAACTTAAGTATAGATGTTATTAAACCTTAATTAGAGTGTTAGCAACTTAAACTAAGGTGGTTGGCATGGTGGACATGCATGTAATTGTATACCTATAATAGTGTAACAAGTGGATCATTGTTGTATAGTTGAAAACTAACAAGACTAAGCTATTAACTAATGATGTGCACTTATAAAAGTGTCGGAGATTCATTTAACTTGGATTGAGCAAACTAGGTTAATGAATACTAATGAATTAAAAGGGAACACTTGTGATCATTTAATCAAAATTAAATACATATGCTTATGAGTGTGAAATAAAATATAATTACAGATTCGTTGAGTTGAGTTTACATACGCGAGCGCGCATAATACGAGAACCCGAATTCTAAGGACTTCAGGTGAGTTCTCATAACCTCCCTTTCTTTAAACTGTTTTAGTTTTAAAACTCGGAGGTGAAACATGTATACCGGTTTAAATATTATTTTGATAACACAAGGATAATACCTGTTTATCATTATGATATTCACTATTATGAATTATCATTATTATGGATTATCACTGATTATTATAAATCCGTGTAAACATTGTTATTGACTTCGGTGAATAACAAAGATTACATGTATTGTCTCATACTCCGTGAAATCATTACTTTTAACTTCGGTTATTTGTTTTGACTTCATGTATTGTCACGTGGAGGGTTTCCACATCCGTGAAGTATTGCTCTTGACTTCGGTTAATTGCTTTGACTTCATGTATTGTCACGTGGTTAGCGACCACTCCATGATTCATGTATCTAACTTATGTTAAATACATAAGGAATCATGTATAGTCACGAACATTGATTGAGAATATGATTGATTGAGTTTGGTTGATTTGTTGTGGATTGATTGCCTATATTTGATTATGATTATTTGTGATTGGCTATGATTGATTTGGTTATGTGGTTATGTGATTGTGTATGTGTTTGGCTGTTGAATTGATGGATGTGTGTTGGATTATCTCATACAGGTATTCATATGGATTTTCTCAAGAAGATCATAAGTTTTATACTTGTTTTAAACAAAGCATTTTATAAAACCATTTTAAGCATAAACTTTCAAACTCATTTTACTAAAACATTTTTTTAAATATAAAAACTTATGATTACTCACCAACTACTTTTGTAGTTGACACTTGATTTCTTACATGTTTCAGGTGATGGAGACAAGTAGGAACGAAGAGAGGATCTCTTCTATTTTGGACATCATCATCATATAGGATCTTGGACTTAGTTAATTAACTAAATTTCTGGCGATTAGAGTTTAGTTAGTTTAACTAATTCTTTTGTGTAATTGATGTAATTGATTCATGACGAACATGATTTTTGTGTAATTATGTTGTTTGCTTAAATGATATATGATGATTGAATTAGATGCCCACGAGCTTTTGAACAATCTACACATCCCTCGTGGCATCCCGATGATTCCGCCGTCGGTCGGGGTGTTACATTTTTCTTCAAAGTCTGAAAGGCTTCTTCTTGCTTCTTTTCCCAAACAAACAGCTCGCTTTTCTGTGTTAGCTTTGTGAGTGGCAGGGCTATCTTAGAAAAGTTTGAGATAAACCTTCTGTAATAGCCTGCTATGCCTAGAAAGGAACGTATCTCCGTCGGTGTCTTCGGAGTGTCCCAGTCCTTTATTGCTTCAATCTTGGCAGGATCAACATGTATTCCCTCACTGGTAATGTAACATCAGTGCCGGAACCGGCACCGGAACAGTGATATCTACAGTAAAACGAACAGAAATCAGGTACGAACTATATGTGTTTCATTGTATGTTATGTTCATTTCATGTTTCATTGTCATTTCATGTCATTAACGAACAAATTCAGAATCAGTTCAGAAAACGAAGTTCAGAACAATGGTTCGTAAGTCAGAAAATTATCTCGTGGTACAGAACCATCATGTGGTTATTTGTTAGGCTTTTATTATGTATGAACGTATGTGAGGCCTTACAGAATAAAACAACAACGGATGTCGTTACGTGAATGCTAAACTTACGGATTATTCGTATAGGTGACGATCTGTACGAATACATCTGAAAGTTTAACGTTCTGAATGATGTCCAATAATTAGAAAACCATATTGAAAAGCATAGTTATTGTCGTGTTTGAACAGGTGACGATCTGAACGAACGCGCGCAATAACTACGCGATTCAATTTAAACTGTAAGTTAATTATTTCTGAAAATTTTAAATAGATAAAAGATATTAGTTAATTTATTAGGAATCGCAACCTAAAATGATTTTTATAAATTCTATTTTAAAAACCGAGTCGTTTTATTACGAAAACGAAGAAAAACCGACGCTTTTACGCAAAACCACGCGAAACCGAACGAACCCGGGTACTTTACCCTCATTTATGATGACAATAAATGTCATCTTCCTCCCCACCAACCAAATTTTATCACCATTTTCGTTCTCCACACTCTCTCTCTACTCTCTCTCTAGAATTCTCACCTTCTCTCTAAGATCTCTCACCCATTTCTCAACGAAATCGAACCATTTTGGTGTCAAAACAACCATCATCACTCGTAGAACCTGAAAGTACAACGGATCTAAGCTTCCAACCGATAGATTTGAGGTAAAATGTATGTTTTAATTCGGTTTAGGGGTTTGAAAACCCTAAATCCGAACCATCCTTACTAACCGGGGTTTAACCCATTTCATGCCTTAGGAAACACCTCCTAACACCTTAGAACGAAGTAGAAACAAGTGTTGGAACGAACCATGGTCATCTGACTCGAGCACCATGGCTGCCCCTCGTGGTTTGACAGACCGAATGTCCATGAGTCTTCAGGCCGCCGAATGGCTAGCCACACCCCCATTCGCCGAATGACCCACGACTGAGAGGCCTTCATTCGGCCACATCTCATTCGATCGACATCCATTCTTTCGGCCGAAGCATCCTATCATTCAGCAATCCTCCTTCGGCCAGGATCCATGCGGCACTCATTCGACCCTGCTCATTCTGTCGTCCAACCTCCTTCGGTCGGCCCATGGTTGATTCGGTCGGCTTAAGCCAATCGCCCCATCATTCATTCAATCGGCTGAACCCTAAACAGTTGGATCTTGTCAATAACATAAACCCATCTGGTCGGATAAGTAAATTAAGATTGCATGATAGTGATGGTGTGATTGTAAACACATGGGGATTACGTGGAACTTGCATGCATGAGTTCGATTATGTGTGTGTGTCCATGTGAAGGTAATTAGGGTTTTTCTAAGAAAATGGGTTTGCTTAGACCACTCTAATACATAAACATGAATCTTATATGTCAAGTGGGATGGAAATCAACAAGGGATTATTAGAGTTTCAACGATAAAGGCTATACGTAAGATCATGAGGATCAAACAACAACCTAGGGTTTGAGTGTTGATTTAACTATTAACACCTAACCTTTGGAAAAGTCTATAAGGACATACAACTAACCTAGAGGTGTTATTTAAACGATCAAGGCTTAATAACCAAAGCGGTGGAAAGAAATCGTTGGAGCTCAAAGTCTAGTAATAGGCCCGAAGTTGGCCCAATGGGCTTAACTCAAGCCCAACATGTTTAAGTACATTTCTTCAATTAATTATATTTTAATAAAAGAAATTAACTTGGAGACTCTTTTAAATTAAAATAAATAATTTTCTAAAAATTTGATTTGGTTAAAAAGGAATTACTATAAAAGCATGTTAATAAAGAACATGTTATGATTAATCGTGGGGTACAGGTTAGTAACGGTTTATAAGTTAGTTTAGATGGAAGAAATTATAGAAACACATTAGTATCTAGGACACTTAGTTGCACACCGAGACCAAAGCCTTAGATACAATGTTTATTATAAACACTTATCGTATTCGGTTCTTTTAAAACAACTCAGGTGCTAAAGATACATAAACAACCATCAAAGAGCGCGCATTATCTTTTGTGATTCAGTTACACATCAACACAGGTGAGTTCATTGCCCCTTTTCTAAACATTTTTGTTTTAAAACGCGGGGCTGAGAAGCATGCGTAAACTGTTTTATTTAAATTGTTTACTTAAATGCTTTTAATTTGTATATGTTTTACATGTATAACTGTTATTCTAGACTTTTGTCTAGGTAAACTGTTTATTGGACTTAAAACGAGTTATCTATTCGTCATGAGTAAATAACTCTTCAAGTCAAAGAACTTTTTTCAAAGAACCAAAGATCTAAAACAAAGAACTATTTTCAAAGAACTAAAGATCTAAAACAAAGTACTATTTTCAAAGGTCTATTTCAAAGAACTAACGCTCTATTACAAAGAACTATTTCAAGGGTGTGTTGTCAAAGAACTAACGATCTATTTCAAAGAACTAAGTACGAAGAACTATTTCAAGGGTCTAACTGGGAAGTATCAAAGATAGCATGTGCTATTCTCAGGTTTGAAAGATGTCCTAGCTAGACTGATCAAATATGAGACACATGTTTGATGATATTTACAGTATTCCCTAACGGTTTTGAGGAAAATCTGGGAAATATTCAAAGATAGCATGTGAACGGTCAAGAACGGTCAATAAAATCCTATATTTTAAAAGATGTCCTAGCTAGACTGATTGAGTATAGGTCGCATGCTTGATGATGTTTACAGATCTCCTTTACTACTAAGTACCTGATTGTTATACTAGTCTACTCGAGTATGACCAAGGCCCAATCATTAGGACTTAGATTTTATTAAATGTTTATTTATTTATTTAATTAAACATTTATTTCACTGTTTGTACAATTGTTGTGGTTGATCATATTTTGTGATGAACTTAAGGAATCAATAGAGATTTCAAATCGTTGTATTTACAGGAACAAAGAACTGAAGAACAAATGGGTTAATGGTAGGGGTAAAATGCTTAATTATCATTAACAACAATGTCCTATGTGGATTAGTATGTGGTGGGACCGCGTCTGGGCGGGTTGTAGGCTCGACTCAGGGGTATGCCCTATATATAAGCATACCGATCTGGATGATACATGTGATGTTAATGAGATTAAGGTTGTTACCCGAGGGTTTAACAAATGTTTTGAGAGTACATTAGAACTATAGTGGGATGGAAGTGTATGTTAGGTAAAAACGCTTAATTATCATTAACAACAGTGTCATATGCGCATTAGTATGTGGTGGGACTGGGTGGGTTGTGCCCTATATATAAGCATACCGATGTGGATATTACATGTGGCGTTAATGAGGTTAGGGTCTTTACCGGAGAAGGTTTTCAAATCATTTTCAATTAATAAACTATATGAACTCACCAACCATGTGTTGACTTGGTCTTTTTGCATGACTTTTCAGGTGACGAACAGGTCAATTAAGAAGCTTATGCTTTTGGACTAGGACTTCAGATAGAAGACTTAGCATTTTTGGACCTGCATACTTTTGGAACATCATTATACAATTATTTTGTATATCTTGTATAGTTACAAGATAGAAACTTTATGATGTTTATGGTAGATTTACATTGTTAAATTATAAACGATACTGATGTAATTTAACTTTGTAATTCTATTCTATTTTGTATTTTCTCATTTATATTATGTGCAATGTAAAAAATCTGATCATCACGATTATCACTCATGATATCGCGCCCCGGGAACCTTCCGCCCGATGGGGAATCCGATCCAACCCCGCCGGCTCTAGGTGTGACAGTTAACTACGTGACCCAGAAATTGAACCTCCTTTAACCAAAATTCACACTTAGAGAATTTGGCATAGAGTTTCTCTTCCTTTAACAGTTCCAAGATCAGCCTAAGATGTTGCTCATGTCCTGCTTTGCTTTTGGAATAGATCAATATGTCATCAATGAAAACAATAACAAATTGATCTAGATACGGCTTGCACACTCGGTTCATGAGGTCCATGAAAACCGCGGGTGCATTCGTCAACCCAAAAGGCATCACCATAAACTCATGATGCCCGTATCTGGTACGAAACGCCGTCTTTGGTATGTCTTCGTCTTGTACTCTGAGCTGATGGTATCCGGAACGCAAATCGATCTTTGAAAAGTACTGAGCTCCTTGCAACTGATCAAACAAATCATCAATCGTCGGTAGTGGATACCGATTCTTGATAGTTAGTTTGTTTAGCTCCCTGTAGTCTATGCACATACGAAAGGATCCATCCTTCTTCTTTACGAACAATACCGGAGTTCGCCAAGGTGAGTAGCTCGGTTGGATGAAACCTTTGTCGAGTAGCTCCTGTAGTTGGTTCGACAATTCCTGCATCTCCGAAGGTGCTAACCTGTAAGGAGATTTAGCAACAGGTGTTGCTCCAGGAATCAGATCAATACGAAACTCTACCGGTAGCACGGGTGGCAAACCGGGTAGATCTTCGGGAAACACATCAGGGTATTCCCTCACTATCGGCACGTCTTGTATTGTTTGCTTTTCTTTCTCCTTCTCCACCACGTGAGCCAAGAAGGCTATGCATTTCTTTTGTAGACACTTACGCGCTTTTATGCAAGATATGATTTTGACATTTCGCTTTGCTTGATCCCCACGAACTTCCAATACACGATCATTCGCTACTGGAATTCGATGTAGCTTTTCGGAAAGATGACTTCAACTCTATTGAGTGATAGCCAGTCCATCCCAACGATGATGTCAAAACTGCCCAGCTCCATCGGTAGCAAGTCGATGGTAAACGTGTGATCAGTGAGTGTGAGTGGGCAGTTCCTAAATATAGTGCTAACTGTAACTTGCTTCCCGTTTGCTACTTCAATAATGTAAGGGGAGTCTAAAGTTTCCTCAGTAAGATTAAGTTGACGTGCAAAATCAGATGAAATAAAGCTCTGGTCTGCACCAGTGTCAAACAGTATAGATGCATAAGAGTCATGTAAAAGAAATGTACCAGTGACCACATTAGGGTCTTGGCGTGCTGCATTGGCTCCAATAACAAAAGCTCGTCCGCGAGGTGCTTGTGCTCCCTATTGCACTCTCTTCGGACAGTCTCGGGAGAAATGACCCATTTCCCCACAGTTGTAGCATCCCCTGTTGTTGTTTTTGTTGTTGCCTGGGTTTTGTGGTGGTGGAGGTGGTGCTCTACCAGCAGTGTTGGTAGCTTGCATTACAGTAGCGCGACCGTGTGCAACCAGTGGCCAAATCGACCACAGTTTGTGCACTTCCTACACTGTGCAGTAGGATGATGATGATACTTGCAATGAGTGCACTGAGGATGCACTCCAACATAGTTCTTGAGTGTATTGTTAGCAGGGGCTGCAGGAGCTTGCCTCAGAGGAGTGATGGCCGCATAGTTCTTAACGACCTTTTGCTTCTTCTTTTGGTGGTGCTCGAGCTTCTTTGTCATTGTTTCCTTGGCTTTCCCCGCGTCATCTTTCAAAACTCCCGACTTCACCATCACACTGGTGAGTTTAGCTGAGAGAGCGATGGCTGATTCTAGATTTGCAGGGTTTGCAGCCAATACAATGCTTTGAATGCAGGAGGGTAATCCTCCCACATATCTGTCGATCAGCTTCTCCAGTGTGGGCACCATCTCTGGCACCAAAGCTACCAGTTCATGCTAGCGAGTGGTGAAAGTCATATGATCAGCTCCCTTCATCACATGATTTGAGAGCTCAACTTCCACCTGTTGTAATTCTTGCTTCGGACAGAATTCGTTCCTCAAAAGAAGTTTGAAATCTGCCCAAGGCATTGTCAGTGCTTCATCCCTGCCTCTTGATCGTATCTGGGAGTTCCACCACGTTGAAGCTCGCTTGCTAAAAGATCCAGCCGCATATCGAACTTTATGATGTTCCGAACAACTGCTTATATCCAAGGTGTTCTCCATCTTCTCTAGCCATTGGATCAATCCAACAGCTCCATCAACACCAGCAAACTTGGAGGCTTGCATCCTACAAATGACTTGTAGGTGCAGTCAGAAGTGTAGCCAGTGTTTCCACTAGCCTCTCCAGTAGTATGGCCGGAGTTGTTGCCGTGGCCTTGAATTCTGTTTATCATCTCTGGGATGACATCCTTAAGTTGGCTCGTCAGTTGGCTACTCAGCAGTGTTACTAAGGCAATAATAGCAGGAACGAGTACCTGATTTGTGCTCGAACCCGGAGGTGGGTTAAGTGGAGAAGGATTTAGTGGAGGAGGAGGTGGCGGTAGCGGTGAGTCAGGTGGTGTAGGAGTATATGAGTGTGGTGCATAGCCTTGAGAGGTCGTTTGTCTTCTAGGCGGCATTCTGATCATAACCAAAAGATATTGGTTAGTGCAGTGATCGAATGCAGAAGACACAATGCAATCATAGATCCTAAGTTCTCTACATGAGGTTCCCTAAGTTATAGTCTAGGCCAAACCGTTTAAGAAAATGACCTATTATTCTCTATATCCTTGAGCTCTAATACCAATCTGTCACACCCCGAGCCGGCGGGACGAATCGACTTCCCCGCCGGGCGGAAGGTTCCAGGGGTGCGATATCGTGAGTGATAATCGTGATGATCAGATTGTTTACATAGCATCAATGTTAAGAATAACTAAAGCACAATAAAGCATTAAACTAAGATTACAAAGTTAAAATTACAATATCAATGTTCAGTAAATTAACCCGGTAAACCTATCAAAAGAATCAAATGTTTTCTATCTTGTATCTGTTCAAGACATCCAAAAGTGATTCGTATTAATAACAAAAGATGTGCTTCCAAAAATCAACTAGGTCCTCTATCTGAGCAGCCTAGCATGCAATCCAAAAGCCTTAGCCTATTCATGTGCTTCACCTGAGAAAGCATGTGAGAAAACAAAGTCAACATAATGGTTGGTGAGTTCATAGAGTTTATAAGTTTAAAAATAGCTTTAGCAAACCTCTTTCGGTAAAACCTTAACCTCATTAACTTCAAATGTAATATCCAAATCGGTATGCTTATGTATAGGGCATACCCCTGAGTCGAGCCTACAACCCGCCCAGACGCCGTCCCACCACATACTAATCCGCATATGACACTGTTGTTAATAATACTTAAGAATTTTACCTACCATTGAATCCAGTCTTCGTCATAACTTTAGTGTACTGCTTAAAAAGATTTCAAGTTTATAGCATTTAAAAGTATTAGCTTTAGAGTAAGTTTCACAAGCATCATAGTTTCACACCTCATAGTTTAGCTTTCACCAATCTCATGCATGGGTACAAGCTCTGCTCTAGCAGTGTTTAGCAATTACGTAGTCCACGGCTAGATACAAGCTCTGCTCTAGCAGTGTTTAGCCATTACGTATCTCATGAATTGGTTTAAGCTTAGTATCCGAATAGTCTAGCAATTACGTGTCTCCTATACAAGATACAAGCCTTGCTCTAGCAATCGTTTAGAAATTACGTATCTCATAGATAGACACAAGCTGTGCACACACAATAGTTTAGCATTTACATATCTCATATAAGCAGACACAAGCCCTGCTCTAGCAGTGTTTGGCAATTACATGTCTCTTATATAGATAATAGCTTAGCATCGTCATAGTTTAGCTTCCATGTATCTCAATGCATGGGTACAAGCTCTGCTCTAGCAGTTGTTTAGCAATTACATAGTCCATGATTAGATACATGCTTAGCATTTCGCACACAATCATAGTTTCGAGCATTTCATTCAAGCATTAGCATATAGTTTGAGCACATAATCCATAGCATTAGCATTGTGAATATAGTTTAAGCATAAAGTTTATAGCATAAGCCTTGAGCATATAGTCCGAGCATTTAACTTATAGCATAAACATTAAGCATCTAGTTTAAGCTTTAAGTTTATAACATAAGCATTGAGCATGCAGTCTGAGCATAGAGTTTGTAGCATAATCACCAAACATATAGTTTAGTCATAGTCTTTAGCTTCCCAAATCAAAGTTTCAACCACAAGCGTTGGTATAAGCATCATGATTATATGTAAAAGCATTTAATAAACATTTCACTAGTTGTTTAAAATGTGTAACATGCTTCTTAGTCCCGAGGTAAAACAAATATGTTTGAAAAGGGACAAATGAACTCACCTTGTAGTAGTTATGTGATTGACTAAGTTCTAAACAAGGAATGCACTCGCTCGTTTTTTGTACTTGTTGCGATGTTCACGATCCTGTATTGATTTCATAGTAGTTGTAGCTTATAAGTAGATGTTGTAGTGACTTATGTGTGTGTACGTGTTAGCCCTAGAGTTGGCTAACACTTGTGAGTCTCGGTACTCATTCGGCCCTTGTTTACTTGTTATTACATATTGTTATTATGACATGTCTTAATAATATATGTTTATTGCACTTGTTGTCACCATTAGTTTCGAAATGGTTTGTGGCATCATAGTTGTAGAAGTTAGCGTTTCAAGTATTGTTTCTAAATTATTTCGCCATCTTTATGGTAATCACTATAAGTTTCCTTGCTTGTTATTTAACATCATTTAGTTTAAGTGTTAGTTTATGTCCTTAAACATATGGGCCGAATGTAGGTTGAGTTTTGGGCCGAGATGATCCTAATGAGTTGTGTAACTATATTTGGCCGATCCAATACATTCTTAGGCCACTTAAATCATAATGGCCGAAACTTGATAATGTTGGGCCAAATACAATTAATGTGGGCCGAAACTTGCTATATCGCATAAGTGTGGGCTAAAATAAGAGTTTGGGTCAATATGGCTATGGACCAAACAATAACTTGTGTAATGATGTTGGGCCGAAAGATACTTGGGCTTGTTTAGACACCATAGGCCGAATGCTTTATTTGGGCCCAACTGATTTAGGGTGCTCGGTTAAGTGATTGTCTCGTGGTTGTGAATTAGCCATCCATGGGCATCGAACCTGTGGGGTTTCTTTGCCTATGGTTCGCCAAGATTCAAGAGGTTCGGCCAAGGGTTTGGGTTCGGCCGTGGCTCATGTAGGTTCGTAGACTCTAAGGTTCGTGGCTAGCACTTGTAGGGTTAGCTTGGTTGGAACAGCAAGATTCGCCACCTTAAAGCAAAGGTTCGGCCGCTTGAAATCAATAGGTTCGTTCGAAGTGTAAGCAACAGGGTTCGCAGCTATGGTTCGTCTCCGTAATTAGGTTCGTGAACTATGGTAGGTTCGGCTGGTGAGGACTTGATGCTGAAGGTTCGGGTGGTTGATGATGGTTCGGCTGCATGCATGGGTTCGGAAGTGTGAGCGAGGGTTCGTGGCTGTTGGTACATTCACAAGTTCGCCGACATAACTTCTCCAGTAAAGGTTCGGCCGACTATGGTTTCCCACGAACCTGAACTTGTCATCGCCATCATGCAGCTTCAAGCCCTTGGGTTAACCATTGCTATGCGGTTGTTACATGTAGGTAAGTCCTTGAAAGGATGGGGGTTCGAATTTGAAGCCCAACAACCGGTTGTGTGTGTGTGTCAAAACAAGATAGAAAACCCTATTTTTCACGAACTTCATGACTTCATACCTCGATAATGGTTGGATAAAACTCTAGATCCGTTGTACTTCTAGATAGAGGAGATCGAGAGCTACGCGTGGACACCAAGAACGCCCGATTTCGTCCACAAAGGAGTGAGATATCACGTGATAAAGTCTGTTTCTAGAGTAAGAGAAATAGGTTCGGGAGACAGCTTCTAGTGAGAGAAAATGATGAAAGAAATGAGATAGTTGACCTCATTTGGTGTTAATATACCCCGGGGGTGTTCGGGTTCGTTTCGGTTGCTCGGTTCTCGTTTTCGTCGTGTTTCCAGCACGTTACGCGCGTGTTTTTGTAGATTAAATAAAAGAGTTTATCTTTAAATGTTTGGAAGGTGGTTATTTCAAGTAAATAGTTTAAACATTATTTCCTGGAATTATTTATCGTAATTTATTATTTCACGCGTTTCGTTAACTCTTTCGCGTAATTTACGTTTTTTTATTAAAATAGTTTCTTTTAATTTATTTCTGATAAGTTTCAAAATTGTAAAACAGGAAATATTATATTTCCTTAAATTTATTATCGTTCGTATTGTTTTCGTTTTCGTTTCATCAGAACGCGTCACCATCGCGCGTATTCGTTCGAATCGTCATTCGAACGAACACGAAGATGGTTTGGCTTTCTGATTTTTGTTTTCAACTTTCCAGTCATCGTTTTAGAACTTTAAACTTTCAGATCTATTCGTACAGATCATCACCTATACGAATAATTCGTCAGTTTATCATTCTGTAACATCAACCGTTATGGTTTCGTTCTGTTTAACCTCACATACATTTATCCATAATAGTATCAATCAAGCATCTGTGTGTCAGTACTGTGTTGTCTGATGTGTTTCTAACTGTTAAACCATAAGGTTTAAGTCAGATTTCAGACTAATAACATAATAGTTTAGTGATAAGCCCCAAGTGTAAATAGCATAAACATAGTTTCACGTAATGTGTACCTGAGTTACTGTGCAAGTTACTGTAGCGATCACTGTTCCGGCAAAGCTTCCGGCACTGATGTTACAGAAGGGGTAGGAGAAGTGTAGGTGAAGCTTTCAAGATCAAAGAGGTCAACAGGAGTACATGGGAAAGAGGAAGTTAATACAGATTCATTGAATTTAACATCAATAGTTTCCTCAACAATTTTGGTCCTGAGATTGAAAGCTCGGTAAGCTTTAGATGTTTGAGAGTATCCAACAAAATATCTAGAGTCAACTTTAGCAGCTGTTGGAAAATAAAGACTGATGAGCAAAACCACTGAAGCCAGACACTTGAATAAAACCGCGGAATGACAAGCTGTGGATGCTTCTCTTTCGATTGAAGAACTGCTTCTGTATCGAAAGACCAGCAGTGGAAGCTTCGCCAAAAAGAACTGCCGCTGAAATTATCTACCTCAGAAGACACTAGCTGACGTTGACATCTTCGGAAGACCACCATTGCATCGGAAGAAGTCAAATGACTCAGAAGACAATCTCCTCCTCTGAAATAACTGATTACTTAATCAGCTTCCGATGAACATCTTTAGAAAGAATAACCACCGAACCCTAGTACAACTATTTCAACCTCGGAAGACCTGAAGACTCCTGAAGACTCTTGTTTCCGTTGTTGCTGACTTTGTACTTGTACTATTTTGTTGTTTCAGTGTCTGTAACAATGTCAACGATTTGTCTTATTATTTCTTGTTTCGTATCTCAGAATGTTTGGGTATTTATATCCCAACATTCTCTGAATAAAATGAATTACTTCCCCCTAAATTCCTTGTGCTTTCTATATGTTCTCTTCTCTCCTTCTAAGCTAGAAAACTAAAACAACGAAAATAAGCTTGTGCAAAACTTTAGAGGGAGCTAAAACCAAAGCTTTGCCTAAGTGTCTAAAGCCTTGTTCCTGGTGAAACAGCTACTCCTTGAGGTTTCTGTAGTTCAACAATTGGTATCAGAGCCTTGTCCTTAGTCTTAGTTTAACCATCAAGACTAAAACTCAAAGCTCTCACTGATATCTTGTTGTTTTAGTTTTCTGCATTCTATCTTTTCTGTCTTTTGTTTCTCTTCAAATCTGTAGGAGTTTGGTTTTTGAACTAAACTGTGTTCAAAAATCATTCTAACAAATCACTTTGAGGACTCATCACTTGTTGATTTACTCATAACTATTTGTGAACCAATGGCAGAGAAATTCACCCTAGACCCTCATAACACTGGTTCTGCCACAAAGCCACCAATCTTGGTTAGGCACCAATATAACTTTTGGCAGAGGCGGATGTTACACTTCCTGTCCAATAATCATACATGATGTTGGAAGTATGTCATGTTCGGACCGCATAAACCAACGGTCCTGGACATAGAGACTGGAGACAATGTCCCGAAAGATCCTCGGAATTATACCGAAGAAGATTACCAGAAGTTAGAGCTTGATGCAAAGGCACATGCTCAATTGGCTATGGCCCTTCCTAATGAAATATACTCTGGTCTTCCTCACCATGAGTCTGCTAAAGACTTGTGGGATGCTCTAAAAGAGCAATTCGGTGGCACCGAAGATGTTGTGGCTAATACCAGGGAGATATTAGCTCAACAATACGAGACATTCTCCCAACTAAATAATGAGTCACTGACTCAGCTGTTTGAATGATTCACTTCTATCTTAAGTAAATTAAAACTAGCTGGTCAAGTGTACCCCCTGTCTCTGTTCTGAATCGCTTCTTGAGATCTCTACCTGAAAAATGGGAAACTTATTCCATTGTCATGAGATCCTCTCCAGACTTTGGCAAACTCTTGCTTACTCAACTTCATGGTAAGTTGCTCACCTTTGAGCGAGAGATTGACCAGAAAACATAACTAATAAAGTCTGGTAAATCAACTGAAGAGTATGTTCAAGGGAACACAACTCTTCTTAGTCATAACTCTGAGTCAAATGATCAGTGTTATGATGAATACATAGACATAACCACTGGCATCACTTCTTCTTCTTCCTGTGATGACCACTCTCCTATCTCTGATCATCTGTGCTTTATCATGGATGATCTCCATCAAGTTCCAAGTGATGACTTGGAAGCGATGGACATTCTTCACCAACTGGCCCTCTTGAGCGTAAGAACGAATAAATTCTACAAGAGGACCGGAAGGAAATTTCTTGGTATTCATGGGAAAACCAGGTTCGTCCTAAATAAGGCTAAGGTCCAATGCTATATATATCATGGCATTGGACACTTTGCCAGGGAGTGCAAAAATGTTCCCAACTCAAATTCTTCACCGTATGTGACTTTCCCTAACTCACAATTACATACCCCTTCTGCACCTTTTTCATCTTCTTCTTCCTCATCTTTCAGAAGGCACAACAATTCTCAGGAGTCAGCACACATTGTACAGACCCATCCTCCTACCAATGTACAATTTGTACAAGCTGCCAATAGTAGCATGTATCAACTTACTCCCTCACCTCTTCAAATTGTTGCACCATCCTCTTCTCAAATAAATATACCAGGACCTGCTGTCCAGTCCCCTTCTTCTAGTCAACCGGCTCTTTTCACCCAAGAGTACGTCAACTGGAGCAGCCTGCCTGAAGATGTAGGCTATGCCCTTATAACCTCTGAACCAACAGATTTCGCTCTCTTGGCTGTTGGTGACGACTCTTCTTCTTATGAACAACCTGCTGTAGACACTCCTGAGGCGCAGGTATCTTCCTCCACCCTAGAAAAACTATGTACCGATGTGTGCATAGAGGCTTTTGCAAAAATAAAGAAAGCCAACATGTTGCTTCTACAACAAAATCAGGAGTTGGAGCAACTGCTAGATAATAAAAATTATGAAATAGAAAAATTAATAAAGAATAAAGACAGTCAAATCTCTATCCTAATGACTGAAAAATCCAACCTACAAGCTCTATTTGATATGCAAAATGAAAAATATGCAGCTTTTAAAGATGAATTGTCTCAGACCAAGGTCAGCTGTGACAAGTGGGTTGCATCCTGCAAAGGGTTCAAAATGCTTTTAAGTAAGCAAGTTCACAGCAAGGCCAAATTTGGAATCGGGTTTAATCATAATAGTCCTCCAGAGGACTACACCCCGATTGACAATGAAATAAAACAGACTGATTCTAAGCCCATCTCCCCCACCTTTCTTCCGGATGAAATTCCATCCATAACAATCACACCTCCAAGAGTGTACCAACCTCCGCAATTTCTTACATTTGTTTATCCCACTGAAACTAACATTGAGAAACTGAAGGAAATACCCGTGGAAAGTGATCAAAATAATAATGCTTCTGAACAAACAGATATTGCTCCAACCATGAGCTCTACTCAAAGTTCAGAAAGTACAAGTCTTCTTAAAACCTCTGATAATCATGTTGCCCGCCTTGACAAAGGAAAGAGGCCCATGATTGACATCAGATTTCCTCCTTCTCATCCTCATCCCCCCCATCCAATAATGAAGTCAAATAAGCCTTTCATCCCCAACTACTCCTCTCTATCTCCAGCTTGTCTAAAGTGTTTCAAGTATAATCGCACTACTGAAAACTGTTGGACAAAAACTCCCTTGGAAAAAGCGAGAGAAAAACTAAATGCTAAAAGATTGAAAGCCGAACAGGGTTCCTCATCTAAAGGGAACCTCCACAATAAGATGAAAAAATCAAAGAACGCTAATAGATCTTCTGCAAACAGTTCAATAAGATCTAGCTCCCATCCATCTCTTCGCTTGTCTTCTCCTCCATCTGCTTCTCCCAGGCCATCCATCCTTGGAACACCACCTTCTTATCCCATGGTGACTCCTGCTTCCCATTCTCCTGCTGATGTGAACCCATCTTCCCGGATTCAAAAATCAATATCTTGCATCAAAATCAGCAACAGTTGATACTGATGATGCAGAAATTGATGAATAACACACAGCAAAACAAATAAACATCTTCTCTTTCTTCTAAAAATAAAACAAGACCCATATCTAACCTATTGCAATTAAGTCTCATGTGCAGAGACCTTTTTCAAACCAAAATCATCTATGGTATGTGGATAGTGGAGGCTCTAGGCACATGACAGGATGCTGATCCATTTTAAGTAACTTCATTCCAAAGAATGGAGGATCTATTTTCTTTGGAAATAATGCGAAAGCTCGGATAGTAGGGTCTGGTTCTGTCCAGAGTGGAAAACTGCACTTTAAAGCTATAAGCTTAGTTGAAAACCTCAATTTTAATCTCTTGAGTGTTTCTCAACTAGCTGAAAAGAACTTTAGTTCATTTTTCACCAAGGACATTTGCAAAATTCTTTCTCCTGAAATAAATTCAAAAATAAAGATCTTAATTGATCAACACTCCTTGCTAACGGCTAAAAGAAGTGGAAATGTCTACATTGTAGATATGTCCACTGATTCTCAAACATCCTTTCCTACTTGTTTGATAGCCAGAGCATCATCTTCTGAAACTGCCCTTTGGCATAGAAGATTGAGTAACCTTAACCACCAATCCCTTCATAAGCTTTCTACCCTTTCTTTAGTAAGAGGATTACCTTCCAAAGAATTTCACTTTGAAGGTCAATGTGAATCTTGCTTAAAGGGAAAGCAACATAAAACATCACAGAAGTCTATTGAGGAATCCAAAACAACTAATTGTCTCAATCTACTTCATATGGATCTTTTTGGTCCAGTGAAGGTAGCCAGTTTGGCAAGAAAGAGATTTTGTTTAGTTGTTATGGATGACTACCCAAGATTTTGCTGGACCTTCTTTCTCTTCAGCAAAGATGAGACTTCTGATAAAATAATTGCCCTTATCACCCAACTTGAAAGACAATTTGGTCTTCCTGTCAAAACAATAAGGAGTGATAATGGGACTGAATACAAGAACTAGGTTCTTGATAAGTTCTGCATCTCTAAAGGAATCCTCAGACAATATAGTGTTCCTAGAACTCCTGCTCAAAATGGAGTTGTGGAAAGAAAGAATAGGACACTTATTGAAGCTGCAAGAACTATGCTTGCAGATTCAGGATTACCTTTATCCTTCTGGGCTGAGGCATTGAACATTGTTTGCTATGTCTTAAACAGAGTTCACATTGTGAAAAGACAAAACAAGACTGCCTATGAAGTCCTTCATAACATAAAGCCTCTCATTTATTTCTTTAAAGTCTTTAGGTGTCCGTGTTTCATTTTGAACACAAAAGACTCTTTATCCAAGTTTGTTGCTAAAGTTGAATCTGGATATTTTGTTGGATATTCTCAGACCTCTAAGGCTTACCGAGCTTTCAATCTTAGGACCAAAATTGTTGAGGAAACTATTGATGTCAAATTCAATGAATCTGCATCAACTTCATCTTTCCCTTCTGCTCCTGATGACCTCTTTGATCTTGAAAGCTTCACCTACATCTCTTTAACCCCTTCTTCTTCTTCTCCTTCTTTAGAATCATGTCAAACTTCTTAAGATCTATCCTCTCTTGAGGAACGTTCTGTCTATAAATTCTTTACCTCCATTCCTTCTTATCAAATAAATTCTCAAGACCAAGATTGTGACAATCCAACTTTTCGAGTTAACCTCGTTAACCCTCGTAGGCCCAATAAGGCCAATAAAAGCCCAACAAGGTCAATGAAGGCCCAACAAGGTCAATAAAGGCCCAACAAGGTCAATGAAGGCCCAACAAGGGCAATGAAGGCTCAACAAGGCCAAGGAAGGCCCAGGAAGGCCCGGTAAGGCCCAATGAGATCTAGGTAGGCCCAGTAAGGCCCAAAGTAGGCCCAATTACAGTTATGAGGCCCAAAAGGATTAATGTGGCCAAAAATAGTTCAATTTGCCTAATTTGTGACAATTCGGGATTGTCGGCTCAACTTTGTTAATCGAAATGTCAAGTAATTGATCCAAAGCAAATCATTAGGGTTTGAATTAATTGAAATAAGTCTAAAACACTTAGGTTATAGGGTTTTAACTTGTAAATGATTAGAATGATCAATTTTGACTTTTTAAAGTCAAATTTCGGCCATTAACCTCAATTAAATTCGGAATTCACATCAAAACCAAATTGTAACCGATATTGAATCATCATAATCATCACAATTATGATGATTAACAATTTTTATACGTTATAGGATCGAATCATTATCGAATTTATTCAAAAACGGCCACAACACTTGAAACCGAAACCATTCAATGTCGAAACCTCATAAATCGACTTCATTCCTCACAGTTGAACTTTCAGAATCATCAATCGGCACTCTCAGAACTTGAAGCATATATCAATTTGATCTAAGAAGCTGTGAATCGAAGAAACCAATTGAGGGGAGGCCGAAGTTCAAGTCTAACTCGATCTACTTCAATTCGACATCAAAACCAGTAAGTCTTCACTCTTAAACAACCTAAAGTGGCCGAATAATGTTAAACACATGTTAATTTCGATTCTTAATATCGAATTATATGTGCACGAATTCTAGGGTTCATCCTAGAATCGGTTTTGGGGGTTTATAATCAAATACGCTCAAGAGTCAAATTAAATTATGTAGATAGATTCTAAAACCTCTGAGAAAGGAAATCCTTAAGTCAATTTCAGTAAATCATTACGAATTCTGTAAGGTCTAATTCTAGGGTTCATATGGAAATCGGTTTTGGGGGTTTACGACCAAATGAGTTTAAGAATCAAATTAAAACAGTTAGGAAGATTCAGAAGGTTCCGATTAATGTTAAGGATATTCTAATTTCATCATAGAACTAAGAATTCAATGATTTCGAGTGTAGGGTTATTAAGTTAAAACCACTTTGGGGATTTTGAGTTAAACTGGATGGTTAATCAAATTAACCTTTACAGATAGTTTCGAAATTTCATTCTAAATGGAAATCCCATGATTTCGGGGATTCACAGTAGCTAATTGAACGAATTGGAGTTAGATTTTAAGAACATGTGTTCGAACCTGTTAAGACTCGATTAAGTGGGTTATGGTGTTTAATTGTTCGAAATAAAACCATGGATAGACTCGATTGAGTCCGGGGAACAAAAACCCCATAGTTAATTGGTCGAGTGGGATCGAAATCGGGACCAATTGAAAGATGTTGCTTCGGCTATAATATGAAAGGGGAATTAGATTGAAGGAGGGTTTAAAACAATTTTTTTTTAGAGTTCTGATGCGATACCCTAGCGGGCGAAGATGGTTAGATGCGTGTGTGTTGGAGTTGGGGGTCGCGGGTTCGAGTCCGGGCCCAACCATTTTTTTTGGGTTTTAATACTAATTTAGTATTTTAACCATATTTTATTCGTTCTAACTCCGATTCGATCCGTTCAAGTTGCGTTGGAACCGTAACGAGAATACGAACGTATTAGAATAATAAAATTCATATTTTAACCTGAAAACGAAATCGCATATAATTACGATTATTTAAATAAAATCAAATATGATTTTATTTAAACGATTTCAAAGGCACGCGTATATACGTATGCACATTTCTGACACTTTAACATACGTGTGTTAACACGTATGTGATTTCAAGCACAAAACGACATTCCGAATAACTCTAGGTTATTGTTTAAACCACAGATTCTTCGTAGAGGATTTCTACGCAAGTTCACAAGTATTTGATCATTCTGCTAAAACAAAGGTGCATACACGGCCCCTTTCTTATTTTAAACTGTTTTGGGGGAGAAAACATGTGCAACAAACTGTTTTTAGATACATATCACTTGCATGAGTTAGCTGTTTACATTATGTGAAAACATATCAACTTGAAAGTCCTTACACACCTCGAACCGTTTAGTTTGCTGTAATGCAAAGCGTGGTAGTTGGAAATAGATCTATTAGGTTTGACAAACCTCACCTGGTAGATGGGATCTACGCAGGTGTTTGACTGACCAAACACAATTTTACTATTGTTGTGATAGACAATAGTGGCAAGGCGAAAACATGCTATAGCATGGCAATCCGTCAGCTTCGGTGTCGAACACTTATGTAAATAGTTTATATGACTAGCTATCATGACTGTGCATGTGTGATTATGTTATCTACAACTTGATATTCAAACTGTTGTTTTGAACATTGTGAATACTTAAAACCTGTGTTATGCACCAACCTTTGTGTTGACTTGATTTACATGTTTCCTCAGGACGCTAAGGTGCGCATTAAAGACTGGCATGGACTAGGAGATAGAGTCGCATGCATTTTAAACATTTTGGATATTTGAATTTGAACATTTGATACTTTGTATTGTAATTTACATTTTACAACTGTTACTGGTTTTAAAACGCTTCCGCAACTTTTGAAACTCTGATGTTATGTTTTAAAGACCAAAGTATGTTTTGAAATTCATATAGAGGTCTTCGTTATGTCTAATGATCTGAGATCCTGGTTTGTCATGCTCCCAAACGGTGTGATTCCGTTAGTTGAAATTTGGGGGTGTGACAGATTGGTATCAGAGCCATTGGTTATAGCGAACTAGGTTTGCATTTGTAGGCCTAGACTATGACTGTTAGACATTAGACACACATGTTTACACATACTGCTTAGAAATTACATATGACATTATGTAATTGACTTGCTTACACATTCCATGGCATTGCACTTACATATGATATTATGTAACAGGCATGGCATCATCATCGGTACCCTATATCTATATTGATGATTCCGAGGACGAGGAACCGATAGTTCCGGCACCACCGTCATCACCACCACTACCTATTCCATCACCTCCACCATATGAGGGAGATGACTCAGACCCAGACGAGGATCCAGACGAGGATCCAGAGGAGGATCCAGATGAGGAGCCAGACGAGGATCCAGATGAGGACCCGGATGAGGATCCGGAAGAGGAACCAGTGGAGGGCACTCAGCAGATCCCTGCTGAGGGACCTTCTACACATTCACCACCAGTACTAGATGCTCCTGAGCCTAAGAGGCAAAGGACGGACGCTGAGGAGATCGCCAAATTGCGCGAGGATCTGGAGCAAGCAGAAGACAAGTTCGCACAAAGATCTCAGGAACTATGGGATGCTATTGAGAGGCAGGATAATCTTGTCCATCTGGTTCATGATATGCGGGATGAGATGATCAATTTGATTGGTCGTCTAGAAGAGTCAGAGAACCGAGAGGAGATTTTGGCGGGCAGGGTTGAAGCTTTGGAGGATTTAGTGGCCTCTGAGAATGAGGAACCGGATGAGGATGAGGATGAGGAGGAGGAACCAGCACCAGTTGTTGAGTCCGATCCTGAATCCACTGTTGAGGACGATTGATTTTCTTTTCTTTTCTTTCTTGTTTTGTTTAAACTTATTAGGAACGGGTTGTGTTCCTACATTAGTAGTTTGAAAAGTTATGTTTTATTTCAAAAGTATTGTACTCAAATCAAATCTTTATCTATTGAAGAACTATTAGTTATTCCCAATAGTTGTGTTGATTTATATTATATGTTGTGTTTGTTGTTTTACTTACACATGTTACATTAGACTTTGCAAGCATGCTAACACTTCTTGTAAATAGGAAACTAATGGCTGAGGGAAACGTTCACATGACAGTCGCTGAGCTCAACGAGCTAATTAACAACAGAGTCACTGAGGCTATTGCACAGTATACTCAGACACATAACACAGGACCACATGGTCCAGCTGGGGGATTGGTTAACCCACAAGTCTGCACGTTCAAGATGTTCTTGGACTGTAAACCACACAATTTCAAAGGGTCGGAGGGGGCCATTGGACTCCTTCGGTGGATTGAAAAGGCTGAGTCGGTGTTTGAAATGTGCAACTGCCCTAACGAAAGCAAGGTGAAATTTGCTACGGGAACTTTGGAGGGTCCAGCACTAACTTGGTGGAACTCAAATGTTCAGACTCTGGGGTTGGGAGAGGCAAATGCCTTAACATGGAATGACTTCAAAACTTTACTGCAAGAGGAGTACTGTCCTCGCAGCGAAATGCAGAAGTTGGAGGAGGAATACTGACACCTCAAGATGGAGGGGTCAAACATTGAAGAGTACACAACCAGGTCACACGAGTTGGCCAGACTGCTACCACACATGGCTACTCCAGCCAGTAAGTGGATTGAAAGGTACATTGGAGGACTAGTGCCTCAGATTCAGGGGTTGGTTACTTCAGCAAATCCCACCACCATCCAACAAGCTGTTCGTTTAGCGCATCAGCTTACTGACCAGGCAGTGTTACAGGGGACTCTGCCCAAACGAACATCTGCTACCAAGGTAGGAGATCATAAGAGAAAGTGGGAAGGTAACAACTTCAAGGGTAACAACCAACAATCATATCAGCAAAACCGGAAGCAAGACTCAAACAAGTCTTATCATGGTTCAAGCAGTGGTCAGCAATCATCATCGTCGGGGGGTTATATTGGTAAACACCCCAAGTGCAACAAGTGTGGTTACCATCATGCAGGTAATCAATGTGAGAGAGCTAAGTGCCAGAGGTGTGGCAAGATTGGACATGCGGCTAAGGATTGTCGCGGGGAGCTACAGAACAACAACAACCAGAACAATAACCAGAACAACGCTCAGAAGGGTTGTTTTGAGTGTGGCAAAATGGGACATTTTAAGAAAGATTGCCCACAGCTCAAGAAAGGCGGGGACAATAATGCCAATGGCAATGGAAATGGCAACGGTAATGGCAATGGCACCAACAACAACAACAACAATAACAACAATAACAATGGTGCTAGAGGCAGGGCGTTTGTGGTTGGAGGACGTCAAGCGCGGGAGGATCCCAACATTGTTACGGGTACGTTCCTCTTAAATAATCACTATGCCTCTATGTTATTTGACACTGGTGCCGACCGGAGTTTTGTATCTAGTTCACTTGCTAAGTTGCTAAATGTTAGTCCCACTGCCTTAGATAGTCCATACACTGTGGAATTAGCTGATGGTAAGTTGATTGTAGTGGAAAATATTTTTAAGGGATGTATCCTTGATTTGATGGGTCAAACATTAGAGATTGATCTTATGCCTATTGCCTTAGGCAGTTTTGATGTACTTATTGGCATGGACTGGTTGTCCAAAAACCAGGCTGAAATAGTATGCCATGAAAAGATTGTTCGTATACCTCTTACAAACGGAGAGACACTGTATGTACAAGGTGAAAAGATCAGTACGCCACTGTGTCTCATATCTTGTATGAAAGCACACAAGTGTCTACATAAAGGTCATACGGCAGTTATAGCACTTATAACTGAAAAGCCGGTAGTTGAGAAGAAGATTGAAGATATACCTGTAGTTTGTGAATTTCCGGAGGTGTTTCCAGAAGACTTGCCGGGATTACCGCCTATCAGACAGGTGGAATTCCGAATCGACCTTACACCAGATGCAGCACCGATAGCTAGGGCGCCTTATCGACTTGCACCGTCAGAGGTGCAAGAATTATCTACACAATTGCAAGAGTTGTTGGATAAGGGTTTCATACGACCTAGTTTTTCACCGTGGGGAGCTCCAGTTTTGTTTGTAAAGAAGAAGGACAGGACTTTCCGTATGTGTATCGATTACCGGGAATTGAACAAGGTCACTATCAAGAACCGGTATCCGTTACCCAGAATTGACGATCTGTTTGATCAGTTGCAAGGTTCGAGTTACTACTCGAAGATTGATCTCAGGTCTGGTTATCATCAACTAAGAGTTCAAGAGGAGGATATTCCGAAGACAGCATTCAGAACACGCTATGGCCATTATGAGTTCTTGGTCATGCCATTTGGGTTGACAAACGCTCCAGCTGTATTCATGGATCTCATGAATCGTGTTTGTAAACCTTATCTTGATAAGTTTGTCATTGTTTTCATTGATGACATTCTCATCTATTCACAATCTGAGGAGGAACACGCTGAACATCTTCGACTACTATCGGAATTATTGAAACAGGAACAACTGTACGCTAAGTTCTCGAAATGTGATTTCTGGATGCGGGAAGTACAATTCTTGGGTCATATAGTCAATGAAAAGGGTATACATGTTGATCCAGCGAAGATTGAAGCGATTAAGAATTGGGAAGCACCAAAGACCCCTACCGAGGTACGACAATTCCTTGGTTTGGCGGGTTATTATCGACGATTCATTGAGGGTTTCTCGAAGATCGCTCAACCACTTACAGCTCTTACGCACAAGGGAACAAAGTATAACTGGACGGATAAACAGGAAACTGCGTTCCAGTTATTGAAACAGAAGCTTTGCAGCGCACCGATTCTGTCCTTACCAGAAGGGACGGAAGACTTTGTGGTGTATTGTGATGCATCTGCACAAGGTTTGGGATGTGTGTTGATGCAACGTGATAAAGTGATTGCTTATGCTTCCAGACAACTACGAACACACGAAAAGAATTACACTACTCATGACTTGGAGTTAGGAGCAGTGGTTTTTGCTTTGAAGATTTGGAGGCATTACTTGTATGGAACTAAGTGTACTATTTATACTGATCATAAGAGTTTGCAACATATCTTTGATCAGAAGGAGCTTAATATGAGACAACGACGATGGGTTGAGTTGTTGAACGATTATGAGTGTGCGATTAAGTATCACCCGGGAAAAGCTAATGTAGTAGCTGACGCTCTGAGCAGAAAAGACACAACAGGAACAAGACGGGTTCGTGCACTTATGATGACAATACATACTGACTTACCTGACAAGGTGCACAGTGCTCAGATTGAGGCTTTGAAAAAGGAAAACTTGGTACAAGAATCTTTACGGGGAATGGAAGAACAGTTGGACGCGAATCCTGATGGAATTCGTTATTTCATTAATCGAATGTGGATACCTTTGTATGGAGTTTTAAGGGAACTCGTGATGGATGAAGCACACAAGTCCAGATATTCAGTCCATCCGGGATCAGACAAGATGTATCATGATTTGAAGGCACTGTATTGGTGGCCTCACATGAAAGCTGATATTGCTAAGTACGTTAGCAAATGTTTGACTTGTTCAAAAGTCAAAGTTGAATATCAGAAGCCATCTGGTTTACTGCAACAACCAGAGATACCGATGTGGAAATGGGAACAGATTTCGATGGACTTCATTACTAAATTACCCCGTACCCCGAGTGGTTGTGATACGATATGGGTAATTGTTGATCGACTAACGAAGTCTGCACACTTCTTAGCAATCAAGGAAACTGACAAGATGGAGAAACTGACTCGCATTTACATCAAGGAAGTAGTAGCACGGCATGGCGTGCCAATCTCTATCATATCAGATCGGGATGCCCGATTTACTTCCAACTTTTGGAAATCACTTCATAAGTCATTGGGGACTCGCTTGGATATGAGTACTGCCTATCATCCACAGACCGACGGTCAAAGTGAACGAACGATTCAAACGCTCGAGGATATGTTACGAGCTTGTGTGATTGACTTTGGTGACAGCTGGGAGAATCATTTACCGTTAGTGGAATTCTCTTACAATAATAGTTATCACACGAGTATTCAAGCAACACCGTTTGAAGCTTTGTATGGTCGCAAATGTCGTTCACCAGTTTGCTGGGCTGAAATTGGTGACAGTCAGATAACAGGTCCTGAACTGGTGCACGAGACGACGGAGAAGATAGTTCAAATCCGGAACCGTATGGCAGCGGCTCGGGATCGACAGAAGAGTTATGCAGACAAACGTCGCAAGCCGTTGGAATTTCAAGTAGGAGACCGAGTTCTTCTAAAAGTATCACCTTGGAAAGGTGTGATACGATTCGGCAAGAGCGGAAAGCTTAGTCCACGTTATGTAGGACCTTTTGAGATCCTGAAAAGGATTGGTCCGGTTGCGTATCAACTCAAACTACCGGATGAACTTAGTGGAGTTCATGATGTTTTTCACGTATCGAACTTAAAGAAATGTCTTTCTGATGAGACATTGATTGTACCGTTGGAAGAAATACAAGTAGATGAACAGTTACGATTCATTGAAGAACCGGCAGAAATCATGGACCGAGAGGTCAAACAATTGAAGCAAAGCAAGATTCCGATAGTAAAAGTTCGATGGAATTCAAGACGTGGTCCTGAATTCACATGGGAACGGGAAGACCAAATGATGAAGAAATATCCTCATCTATTCAAAACAACTACTGCTAACACTGAGAGCGCACGTTAAATTTCGGGACGAAATTTCCTTCAACAAGGGGATGACGTGATGCTTTCACACATCAACACTGCAAATTTCAAACTGTAAGCACAAACATTTTATTTATTCAATTGATTTTGTTACAAACATTTGTGCTACATTACATTCTATATATTTTATGTGCTACATTTCATATGTTACATGCTATGGTAGTACATACACGATTAGTTACATACACTTTGCTATGTGCGGGGTTGCATAGTACAAACGGTTATAGACACTCACTACGTGTGAGGTTACACAACATAGTATGATCAAACACAAACAGTCACAGTTAGGTGAACTAACTAGTGTACACGCAAACAGTCACATTGAACGATCACATTTAGTTGTGATGTGGCAAGCATTAGATTTTGTGTGTGAGTACACACAAGCACACAGAATGATCAAATCACGCTAACACGTACAATTTAAACTCTTAAGTAGTTTCCTAACTACTCCTAACACTTAATAATTTTCGGGACGAAAATTCCTTCAACAAGGGGATGATGTGACAATCCGACTTTTCGAGTTAACCTCGTTAACCCTCGTAGGCCCAATAAGGCCAATAAGCCCAATAAGGCCAATAAAAGCCCAATAAGGTCAATGAAGGCCCAACAAGGTCAATAAAGGCCCAACAAGGTCAATGAAGGCCCAACAAGGTCAATGAAGGCTCAACAAGGCCAAGGAAGGCCCAGGAAGGCCCGGTAAGGCCCAATGAGATCTAGGTAGGCCCAGTAAGGCCCAAAGTAGGCCCAATTACAGTTATGAGGCCCAAAAGGATTAATGTGGCCAAAAATACTTCAGTTTGCCTAATTTGTGACAATTCGGGATTGTCGGCTCAACTTTGTTAATCGAAATGTCAAGTAATTGATCCAAAGAAAATCATTAGGGTTTGAATTAATTGAAATAAGTCTAAAACACTTAGGTTATAGGGTTTTAACTTGTAAATGATTAGAATGATCAATTTTGACTTTTTAAAGTCAAATTTCGGCCATTAACCTCAATTAAATTCGGAATTCACCTCAAAACCAAATTGTAACCGATATTGAATCATCATAATCATCACAATTATGATGATTAACAGTTTTTATATGTTATAGGATCGAATCATTATCGAATTTATTCAAAAACGGCCACAACACTTGAAACCGAAACCATTCAATGTCGAAACCTCATAAATCGACTTCATTCGTCACAGTTGAACTTTCAGAATCATCAATCGGCACTCTCAGAACTTGAAGCATATATCAATTTGATCTAAGAAGCTGTGAATCGAAGAAACCAATTGAGGGGAGGCCGAAGTTCAAGTCTAACTCGATCTACTTCAATTCGACATCAAAACCAGTAAGTCTTCACTCTTAAACAACCTAAAGTGGCCGAATAATGTTAAACACATGTTAATTTCGATTCTTAATATCGAATTATATGTGCACGAATTCTAGGGTTCATCCTAGAATCGGTTTTGGGGGTTTATAATCAAATACGCTCAAGAGTCAAATTAAATTATGTAGATAGATTCTAAAACCTCTGAGAAAGGAAATCCTTAAGTCAATTTCAGTAAATCATTACGAATTCTGTAAGGTCTAATTCTAGGGTTCATATGGAAATCGGTTTTGGGGGTTTACGACCAAATGAGTTTAAGAATCAAATTAAAACAGTTAGGAAGATTCAGAAGGTTCCGATTAATGTTAAGGATATTCTAATTTCATCATAGAACTAAGAATTCAATGATTTCGAGTGTAGGGTTATTAAGTTAAAACCACTTTGGGGATTTTGAGTTAAACTGGATGGTTAATCAAATTAACCTTTACAGATAGTTTCGAAATTTCATTCTAAATGGAAATCCCATGATTTCGGGGATTCACAGTAGCTAATTGAACGAATTGGAGTTAGATTTTAAGAACATGTGTTCGAACCTGTTAAGACTCGATTAAGTGGGTTATGGTGTTTAATTGTTCGAAATAAAACCATGGATAGACTCGATTGAGTCCGGGGAACAAAAACCCCATAGTTAATTGGTCGAGTGGGATCGAAATCGGGACCAATTGAAAGATGTTGCTTCGGCTATAATATGAAAGGGGAATTAGATTGAAGGAGGGTTTAAAACAATTTTTTTTTAGAGTTCTGATGCGATACCCTAGCGGGCGAAGATGGTTAGATGCGTGTGTGTTGGAGTTGGGGGTCGCGGGTTCGAGTCCGGGCCCAACCATTTTTTTTGGGTTTTAATACTAATTTAGTATTTTAACCATATTTTATTCGTTCTAACTCCGATTCGATCCGTTCAAGTTGCGTTGGAACCGTAACGAGAATACGAACGTATTAGAATAATAAAATTCATATTTTAACCTGAAAACGAAATCGCGTATAATTACGATTATTTAAATAAAATCAAATATGATTTTATTTAAACGATTTCAAAGGCACGCGTATATACGTATGCACATTTCTGACACTTTAACATACGTGTGTTAACACGTATGTGATTTCAAGCACAAAACGACATTCCGAATAACTCTAGGTTATTGTTTAAACCACAGATTCTTCGTAGAGGATTTCTACGCAAGTTCACAAGTATTTGATCATTCTGCTAAAACAAAGGTGCGTACACGGCCCCTTTCTTATTTTAAACTGTTTTGGGGGAGAAAACATGTGCAACAAACTGTTTTTAGATACATATCACTTGCATGAGTTAGCTGTTTACATTATGTGAAAACATATCAACTTGAAAGTCCTTACACACCTCGAACCGTTTAGTTTGCTGTAATGCAAAGCGTGGTAGTTGGAAATAGATCTATTAGGTTTGACAAACCTCACCTGGTAGATGGGATCTACGCAGGTGTTTGACTGACCAAACACAATTTTACTATTGTTGTGATAGACAATAGTGGCAAGGCGAAAACATGCTATAGCATGGCAATCCGTCAGCTTCGGTGTCGAACACTTATGTAAATAGTTTATATGACTAGCTATCATGACTGTGCATGTGTGATTATGTTATCTACAACTTGATATTCAAACTGTTGTTTTGAACATTGTGAATACTTAAAACCTGTGTTATGCACCAACCTTTGTGTTGACTTGATTTACATGTTTCCTCAGGACGCTAAGGTGCGCATTAAAGACTGGCATGGACTAGGAGATAGAGTCGCATGCATTTTAAACATTTTGGATATTTGAATTTGAACATTTGATACTTTGTATTGTAATTTACATTTTACAACTGTTACTGGTTTTAAAACGCTTCCGCAACTTTTGAAACTCTGATGTTATGTTTTAAAGACCAAAGTATGTTTTGAAATTCATATAGAGGTCTTCGTTATGTCTAATGATCTGAGATCCTGGTTTGTCATGCTCCCAAACGGTGTGATTCCGTTAGTTGAAATTTGGGGGTGTGACAGATTGGTATCAGAGCCATTGGTTATAGCGAACTAGGTTTGCATTTGTAGGCCTAGACTATGACTGTTAGACATTAGACACACATGTTTACACATACTGCTTAGAAATTACATATGACATTATGTAATTGACTTGCTTACACATTCCATGGCATTGCACTTACATATGATATTATGTAACAGGCATGGCATCATCATCGGTACCCTATATCTATATTGATGATTCCGAGGACGAGGAACCGATAGTTCCGGCACCACCGTCATCACCACCACTACCTATTCCATCACCTCCACCATATGAGGGAGATGACTCAGACCCAGACGAGGATCCAGACGAGGATCCAGAGGAGGATCCAGATGAGGAGCCAGACGAGGATCCAGATGAGGACCCGGATGAGGATCCGGAAGAGGAACCAGTGGAGGGCACTCAGCAGATCCCTGCTGAGGGACCTTCTACACATTCACCACCAGTACTAGATGCTCCTGAGCCTAAGAGGCAAAGGACGGACGCTGAGGAGATCGCCAAATTGCGCGAGGATCTGGAGCAAGCAGAAGACAAGTTCGCACAAAGATCTCAGGAACTATGGGATGCTATTGAGAGGCAGGATAATCTTGTCCATCTGGTTCATGATATGCGGGATGAGATGATCAATTTGATTGGTCGTCTAGAAGAGTCAGAGAACCGAGAGGAGATTTTGGCGGGCAGGGTTGAAGCTTTGGAGGATTTAGTGGCCTCTGAGAATGAGGAACCGGATGAGGATGAGGATGAGGAGGAGGAACCAGCACCAGTTGTTGAGTCCGATCCTGAATCCACTGTTGAGGACGATTGATTTTCTTTTCTTTTCTTTCTTGTTTTGTTTAAACTTATTAGGAACGGGTTGTGTTCCTACATTAGTAGTTTGAAAAGTTATGTTTTATTTCAAAAGTATTGTACTCAAATCAAATCTTTATCTATTGAAGAACTATTAGTTATTCCCAATAGTTGTGTTGATTTATATTATATGTTGTGTTTGTTGTTTTACTTACACATGTTACATTAGACTTTGCAAGCATGCTAACACTTCTTGTAAATAGGAAACTAATGGCTGAGGGAAACGTTCACATGACAGTCGCTGAGCTCAACGAGCTAATTAACAACAGAGTCACTGAGGCTATTGCACAGTATGCTCAGACACATAACACAGGACCACATGGTCCAGCTGGGGGATTGGTTAACCCACAAGTCTGCACGTTCAAGATGTTCTTGGACTGTAAACCACACAATTTCAAAGGGTCGGAGGGGGCCATTGGACTCCTTCGGTGGATTGAAAAGGCTGAGTCTGTGTTTGAAATGTGCAACTGCCCTAACGAAAGCAAGGTGAAATTTGCTACGGGAACTTTGGAGGGTCCAGCACTAACTTGGTGGAACTCAAATGTTCAGACTCTGGGGTTGGGAGAGGCAAATGCCTTAACATGGAATGACTTCAAAACTTTACTGCAAGAGGAGTACTGTCCTCGCAGCGAAATGCAGAAGTTGGAGGAGGAATACTGGCACCTCAAGATGGAGGGGTCAAACATTGAAGAGTACACAACCAGGTCACACGAGTTGGCCAGACTGCTACCACACATGGCTACTCCAGCCAGTAAGTGGATTGAAAGGTACATTGGAGGACTAGTGCCTCAGATTCAGGGGTTGGTTACTTCAGCAAATCCCACCACCATCCAACAAGCTGTTCGTTTAGCGCATCAGCTTACTGACCAGGCAGTGTTACAGGGGACTCTGCCCAAACGAACATCTGCTACCAAGGTAGGAGATCATAAGAGAAAGTGGGAAGGTAACAACTTCAAGGGTAACAACCAACAATCATATCAGCAAAACCGGAAGCAAGACTCAAACAAGTCTTATCATGGTTCAAGCAGTGGTCAGCAATCATCATCGTCGGGGGGTTATATTGGTAAACACCCCAAGTGCAACAAGTGTGGTTACCATCATGCAGGTAATCAATGTGAGAGAGCTAAGTGCCAGAGGTGTGGCAAGATTGGACATGCGGCTAAGGATTGTCGCGGGGAGCTACAGAACAACAACAACCAGAACAATAACCAGAACAACGCTCAGAAGGGTTGTTTTGAGTGTGGCAAAATGGGACATTTTAAGAAAGATTGCCCACAGCTCAAGAAAGGCGGGGACAATAATGCCAATGGCAATGGAAATGGCAACGGTAATGGCAATGGCACCAACAACAACAACAACAATAACAACAATAACAATGGTGCTAGAGGCAGGGCGTTTGTGGTTGGAGGACGTCAAGCGCGGGAGGATCCCAACATTGTTACGGGTACGTTCCTCTTAAATAATCACTATGCCTCTATGTTATTTGACACTGGTGCCGACCGGAGTTTTGTATCTAGTTCACTTGCTAAGTTGCTAAATGTTAGTCCCACTGCCTTAGATAGTCCATACACTGTGGAATTAGCTGATGGTAAGTTGATTGTAGTGGAAAATATTTTAAGGGATGTATCCTTGATTTGATGGGTCAAACATTAGAGATTGATCTTATGCCTATTGCCTTAGGCAGTTTTGATGTACTTATTGGCATGGACTGGTTGTCCAAAAACCAGGCTGAAATAGTATGCCATGAAAAGATTGTTCGTATACCTCTTACAAACGGAGAGACACTGTATGTACAAGGTGAAAAGATCAGTACGCCACTGTGTCTCATATCTTGTATGAAAGCACACAAGTGTCTACATAAAGGTCATACGGCAGTTATAGCACTTATAACTGAAAAGCCGGTAGTTGAGAAGAAGATTGAAGATATACCTGTAGTTTGTGAATTTCCGGAGGTGTTTCCAGAAGACTTGCCGGGATTACCGCCTATCAGACAGGTGGAATTCCGAATCGACCTTACACCAGATGCAGCACCGATAGCTAGGGCGCCTTATCGACTTGCACCGTCAGAGGTGCAAGAATTATCTACACAATTGCAAGAGTTGTTGGATAAGGGTTTCATACGACCTAGTTTTTCACCGTGGGGAGCTCCAGTTTTGTTTGTAAAGAAGAAGGACGGGACTTTCCGTATGTGTATCGATTACCGGGAATTGAACAAGGTCACTATCAAGAACCGGTATCCGTTACCCAGAATTGACGATCTGTTTGATCAGTTGCAAGGTTCGAGTTACTACTCGAAGATTGATCTCAGGTCTGGTTATCATCAACTAAGAGTTCAAGAGGAGGATATTCCGAAGACAGCATTCAGAACACGCTATGGCCATTATGAGTTCTTGGTCATGCCATTTGGGTTGACAAACGCTCCAGCTGTATTCATGGATCTCATGAATCGTGTTTGTAAACCTTATCTTGATAAGTTTGTCATTGTTTTCATTGATGACATTCTCATCTATTCACAATCTGAGGAGGAACACGCTGAACATCTTCGACTACTATCGGAATTATTGAAACAGGAACAACTGTACGCTAAGTTCTCGAAATGTGATTTCTGGATGCGGGAAGTACAATTCTTGGGTCATATAGTCAATGAAAAGGGTATACATGTTGATCCAGCGAAGATTGAAGCGATTAAGAATTGGGAAGCACCAAAGACCCCTACCGAGGTACGACAATTCCTTGGTTTGGCGGGTTATTATCGACGATTCATTGAGGGTTTCTCGAAGATCGCTCAACCACTTACAGCTCTTACGCACAAGGGAACAAAGTATAACTGGACGGATAAACAGGAAACTGCGTTCCAGTTATTGAAACAGAAGCTTTGCAGCGCACCGATTCTGTCCTTACCGAAGGGACGGAAGACTTTGTTGTGTATTGTGATGCATCTGCACAAGGTTTGGGATGTGTGTTGATGCAACGTGATAAAGTGATTGCTTATGCTTCCAGACAACTACGAACACACGAAAAGAATTACACTACTCATGACTTGGAGTTAGGAGCAGTGGTTTTTGCTTTGAAGATTTGGAGGCATTACTTGTATGGAACTAAGTGTACTATTTATACTGATCATAAGAGTTTGCAACATATCTTTGATCAGAAGGAGCTTAATATGAGACAACGACGATGGGTTGAGTTGTTGAACGATTATGAGTGTGCGATTAAGTATCACCCGGGAAAAGCTAATGTAGTAGCTGACGCTCTGAGCAGAAAAGACACAACAGGAACAAGACGGGTTCGTGCACTTATGATGACAATACATACTGACTTACCTGACAAGGTGCACAGTGCTCAGATTGAGGCTTTGAAAAAGGAAAACTTGGTACAAGAATCTTTACGGGGAATGGAAGAACAGTTGGACGCGAATCCTGATGGAATTCGTTATTTCATTAATCGAATGTGGATACCTTTGTATGGAGTTTTAAGGGAACTCGTGATGGATGAAGCACACAAGTCCAGATATTCAGTCCATCCGGGATCAGACAAGATGTATCATGATTTGAAGGCACTGTATTGGTGGCCTCACATGAAAGCTGATATTGCTAAGTACGTTAGCAAATGTTTGACTTGTTCAAAAGTCAAAGTTGAATATCAGAAGCCATCTGGTTTACTGCAACAACCAGAGATACCGATGTGGAAATGGGAACAGATTTCGATGGACTTCATTACTAAATTACCCCGTACCCCGAGTGGTTGTGATACGATATGGGTAATTGTTGATCGACTAACGAAGTCTGCACACTTCTTAGCAATCAAGGAAACTGACAAGATGGAGAAACTGACTCGCATTTACATCAAGGAAGTAGTAGCACGGCATGGCGTGCCAATCTCTATCATATCAGATCGGGATGCCCGATTTACTTCCAACTTTTGGAAATCACTTCATAAGTCATTGGGGACTCGCTTGGATATGAGTACTGCCTATCATCCACAGACCGACGGTCAAAGTGAACGAACGATTCAAACGCTCGAGGATATGTTACGAGCTTGTGTGATTGACTTTGGTGACAGCTGGGAGAATCATTTACCGTTAGTGGAATTCTCTTACAATAATAGTTATCACACGAGTATTCAAGCAACTCCGTTTGAAGCTTTGTATGGTCGCAAATGTCGTTCACCAGTTTGCTGGGCTGAAATTGGTGACAGTCAGATAACAGGTCCTGAACTGGTGCACGAGACGACGGAGAAGATAGTTCAAATCCGGAACCGTATGGCAGCGGCTCGGGATCGACAGAAGAGTTATGCAGACAAACGTCGCAAGCCGTTGGAATTTCAAGTAGGAGACCGAGTTCTTCTAAAAGTATCACCTTGGAAAGGTGTGATACGATTCGGCAAGAGCGGAAAGCTTAGTCCATGTTATGTAGGACCTTTTGAGATCCTGAAAAGGATTGGTCCGGTTGCGTATCAACTCAAACTACCGGATGAACTTAGTGGAGTTCATGATGTTTTTCACGTATCGAACTTAAAGAAATGTCTTTCTGATGAGACATTGATTGTACCGTTGGAAGAAATACAAGTAGATGAACAGTTACGATTCATTGAAGAACCGGCAGAAATCATGGACCGAGAGGTCAAACAACTGAAGCAAAGCAAGATTCCGATAGTAAAAGTTCGATGGAATTCAAGACGTGGTCCTGAATTCACATGGGAACGGGAAGACCAAATGATGAAGAAATATCCTCATCTATTCAAAACAACTACTGCTAACACTGAGAGCGCACGTTAAATTTCGGGACGAAATTTCCTTCAACAAGGGGATGACGTGATGCTTTCACACATCAACACTGCAAATTTCAAACTGTAAGCACAAACATTTTATTTATTCAATTGATTTTGTTACAAACATTTGTGCTACATTACATTCTATATATTTTATGTGCTACATTTCATATGTTACATGCTATGGTAGTACATACACGATTAGTTACATACACTTTGCTATGTGCAGGGTTGCATAGTACAAACGGTTATAGACACTCACTACGTGTGAGGTTACACAACATAGTATGATCAAACACAAACAGTCACAGTTAGGTGAACTAACTAGTGTACACGCAAACAGTCACATTGAACGATCACATTTAGTTGTGATGTGGCAAGCATTAGATTTTGTGTGTGAGTACACACAAGCACACAGAATGATCAAATCACGCTAACACGTACGATTTAAACTCTTAAGTAGTTTCCTAACTACTCCTAACACTTAATAATTTTCGTCCAACAAGGGGATGATGTGACAATCCGACTTTTCGAGTTAACCTCGTTAACCCTCGTAGGCCCAATAAGGCCAATAAGCCCAATAAGGCCAATAAAAGCCCAACAAGGTCAATGAAGGCCCAACAAGGTCAATAAAGGCCCAACAAGGTCAATGAAGGCCCAACAAGGTCAATGAAGGCTCAACAAGGCCAAGGAAGGCCCAGGAAGGCCCGGTAAGGCCCAATGAGATCTAGGTAGGCCCAGTAAGGCCCAAAGTAGGCCCAATTACAGTTATGAGGCCCAAAAGGATTAATGTGGCCAAAAATACTTCAGTTTGCCTAATTTGTGACAATTCGGGATTGTCGGCTCAACTTTGTTAATCGAAATGTCAAGTAATTGATCCAAAGAAAATCATTAGGGTTTGAATTAATTGAAATAAGTCTAAAACACTTAGGTTATAGGGTTTTAACTTGTAAATGATTAGAATGATCAATTTTGACTTTTTAAAGTCAAATTTCGGCCATTAACCTCAATTAAATTCGGAATTCACCTAAAAACCAAATTGTAACCGATATTGAATCATCATAATCATCACAATTATGATGATTAACAGTTTTTATGTTATAGGATCGAATCATTATCGAATTTATTCAAAAACGGCCACAACACTTGAAACCGAAACCATTCAATGTCGAAACCTCATAAATCGACTTCATTCGTCACAGTTGAACTTTCAGAATCATCAATCGGCACTCTCAGAACTTGAAGCATATATCAATTTGATCTAAGAAGCTGTGAATCGAAGAAACCAATTGAGGGGAGGCCGAAGTTCAAGTCTAACTCGATCTACTTCAATTCGACATCAAAACCAGTAAGTCTTCACTCTTAAACAACCTAAAGTGGCCGAATAATGTTAAACACATGTTAATTTCGATTCTTAATATCGAATTATATGTGCACGAATTCTAGGGTTCATCCTAGAATCGGTTTTGGGGGTTTATAATCAAATACGCTCAAGAGTCAAATTAAATTATGTAGATAGATTCTAAAACCTCTGAGAAAGGAAATCCTTAAGTCAATTTCAGTAAATCATTACGAATTCTGTAAGGTCTAATTCTAGGGTTCATATGGAAATCGGTTTTGGGGGTTTACGACCAAATGAGTTTAAGAATCAAATTAAAACAGTTAGGAAGATTCAGAAGGTTCCGATTAATGTTAAGGATATTCTAATTTCATCATAGAACTAAGAATTCAATGATTTCGAGTGTAGGGTTATTAAGTTAAAACCACTTTGGGGATTTTGAGTTAAACTGGATGGTTAATCAAATTAACCTTTACAGATAGTTTCAAAATTTCATTCTAAATGGAAATCCCATGATTTCGGGGATTCACAGTAGCTAATTGAACGAATTGGAGTTAGATTTTAAGAACATGTGTTCGAACCTGTTAAGACTCGATTAAGTGGGTTATGGTGTTTAATTGTTCGAAATAAAACCATGGATAGACTCGATTGAGTCCGGGGAACAAAAACCCCATAGTTAATTGGTCGAGTGGGATCGAAATCGGGACCAATTGAAAGATGTTGCTTCGGCTATAATATGAAAGGGGAATTAGATTGAAGGAGGGTTTAAAACAATTTTTTTTTTAGAGTTCTGATGCGATACCCTAGCGGGCGAAGATGGTTAGATGCGTGTGTGTTGGAGTTGGGGGTCGCGGGTTCGAGTCCGGGCCCAACCATTTTTTTTGGGTTTTAATACTAATTTAGAATTTTAACCATATTTTATTCGTTCTAACTCCGATTCGATCCGTTCAAGTTGCGTTGGAACCGTAACGAGAATACGAATGTATTAGAATAATAAAATTCATATTTTAACCTGAAAACGAAATCGCGTATAATTACGATTATTTAAATAAAATCAAATATGATTTTATTTAAACGATTTCAAAGGCACGCGTATATACGTATGCACATTTCTGACACTTTAACATATGTGTGTTAACACGTATGTGATTTCAAGCACAAAACGACATTCCGAATAACTCTAGGTTATTGTTTAAACCACAGATTCTTCGTAGAGGATTTCTACGCAAGTTCACAAGTATTTGATCATTCTGCTAAAAACAAAGGTGCGTACACGGCCCCTTTCTTATTTTAAACTGTTTTGGGGGAGAAAACATGTGCAACAAACTGTTTTTAGATACATATCACTTGCATGAGTTAGCTGTTTACATTATGTGAAAACATATCAACTTGAAAGTCCTTACACACCTCGAACCGTTTAGTTTGCTGTAATGCAAAGCGTGGTAGTTGGAAATAGATCTATTAGGTTTGACAAACCTCACCTGGTAGATGGGATCTACGCAGGTGTTTGACTGACCAAACACAATTTTACTATTGTTGTGATAGACAATAGTGGCAAGGCGAAAACATGCTATAGCATGGCAATCCGTCAGCTTCGGTGTCGAACACTTATGTAAATAGTTTATATGACTAGCTATCATGACTGTGCATGTGTGATTATGTTATCTACAACTTGATATTCAAATTGTTGTTTTGAACATTGTGAATACTTAAAACCTGTGTTATGCACCAACCTTTGTGTTGACTTGATTTACATGTTTTCTCAGGACGCTAAGGTGCGCATTAAAGACTGGCATGGACTAGGAGATAGAGTCGCATGCATTTTAAACATTTTGGATATTTGAATTTGAACATTTGATACTTTGTATTGTAATTTACATTTTACAACTGTTACTGGTTTTAAAACGCTTCCGCAACTTTTGAAACTCTGATGTTATGTTTTAAAGACCAAAGTATGTTTTGAAATTCATATAGAGGTCTTCGTTATGTCTAATGATCTGAGATCCTGGTTTGTCATGCTCCCAAACGGTGTGATTCCGTTAGTTGAAATTTGGGGGTGTGACAAAGATGAACAAATATCTACTCCTTTATCCCCAGCTTTGGATAATGTACCCATAGATGTTCCTGAACATGTTCATGCTTCCCCTTCAGAAAATTCTCTTGGCCCCACTGAAAACTCACCTTCTTCCGATGACGCCTCATCAAATAATTGTTTGGACATCATTCCTTTCAGTAGAAATCATCCCCTAGAACAAATCTTAGGTGATTTAAATAAAGGTGTTCAAACTAGGAGCCATAATTCAAACTTCTGCCTTCATGTAGCCTTTCTGTACCAAGTTGAGCCTTCCAAATATCAGGAAGCTCTTAAAGATAATAACTCGGTAGAGGCTATGCAAGATGAACTATTACAGTTCAAAAGGCAAAAATGTTGGGACTCTCTGCCCCTTCCCAGCAGGAAAATACCCTATCGGAACTAGATGGGCATTCAGAAATAAAACAGATGACAGAGGCATCGTGATCAAAAATAAAGCCCGATTAGTAGTGCATGAATACTGCCAAGAGGAAGGCATCGATTATGATGAAACCTTTGCTCATGTGGCCAGACTAGAAGCCATCAGACTCTTCCTAGCATTTGCCATATCCCATAATATAAAGGTATATCAAATGGATATAAAAAGTGCATTCCTGTATGGGACAATAAAGGAGGAAGTCTATGTGTGTCAACCTCCAGGATTCGATGATGTTCATCATCCTGATTGGGTGTACAGACTAGACAAAGCACTTTATGGTCTGAAACAGGCACCCAGAGCATGGTATGATACTCTCTCTCAATTTCTTCATTCTAATAAATTCTCTCGCGGAACCATTGATAAGACTTTGTTCATCAAGAGGGTAGACAAGGAACTTTTGCTGGTCCAAATTTATGTCGATGACATCATTTTTGGATCAACAAAACCTTCTTTGTGTGAACAATTTTCTAAATTAATGTCTTCTAAGTTTGAAATGAGTGCTTTAAGTGAACTAAAAACATTTTTAGGACTCCAAGTAAAACAAACCCCCAATGGGACTTTCATTCATCAATCTAAATATGTAAAAGATCTTTTAAATAAATTTGATATGAATTATTGCGAAATAATTTCTACCCCCATGGCTACAAGTGCAGGAATAAGTCCAGATGAAAATGGTGAACCTGTAGATCAAACCCGCTACAGGTGCATGATTGGATCTTTGATGTATCTTACTGCATCTAGGCCATACATCATGTATGCAACATGTTTCTGTGCAAGATACCAATCAGCCCCTAAACAATCCCATTTGTCATTTCTGAAGAGGATACTCATATATCTTAAAGGCACTCCTATGCTAGGTATCTGGTATCCTGCTAACCAAACTTGTAAGCTTGTTGGTTTTTCAGACAGTGATTATGTTGGATGCTCGCTCACAAGAAAGTCTACTCCGGGAGGCTGTCAGTTCTTTGCAAATTTCTTAGTGTCATGCCAAAGCAAAAAGCAAACGCCGGTGTCAAATTCAACTGCTGAAGCTGAGTACATTGCAGCAGCCCATTGCACTGCCCAAATCCTTTGGTTACAATACCATCTGCTGGTTTTGGAATAACTGGACTAAAAAAACCTCTCCTAATAGACAGCGAAGCTGCCTAAAATATAATAAAGAATCATGTCTACCATTCAAAAACCAAACACATAGAAATAAGGCATCACTTCGTTAGAGACTGTTTTGAAAAGGGACTAATTGTGCCAGAACATGTCTCTACAAGTGACCAAATAGCGGATATATTTACCAAACCCTTGGACTCTTCAACTTTCTCTAATTTTGTGGCCAAATTGGGAATGATAAATATTGAGCTAATAAACATGGTTAAGAATGTGTTTCTTAAACCTTCAAATAATTACATAAAAGGAAAATCTTCAATGATTATCCTAACAACAAATATTTGATAAACCACTGATGAAGAAACCTTGGTCTCTCTCAATGGTTATCCCATAACACGGATAGGATCAGTGGTTATTATATCCACTGTTTCATATATATCCGTGGTTAAAACTTCCGTTGTTACACTTTAAACCTTCCATGGTTTATTTCACTTCCGATGTCTCTACTCCTTCCGAGACTTCTAACCTTATAATTTATCCACGGTTAAACCTCTTCCGAAGATAAAACTCTTCCGAGGTTAAATAATCTCTCATGGTTAAATCTTCCTTCTCTGAGTGGTTATAAAATCTCTTGATAATTACGTCCGATTCGGCCGTCACTAATCACTCTGCAAGATTAGACCCCCCACAGTTAATTGAATTGACACTCATTAATTGTTCTCACGGCTCGATGATATCTTTCTTTGCATTTGTATCCCTCTTACTTCAAATGACCACTGACCTTTCTTTCCTTGTTATATCAGTAGTTATCTTCCTTAATTCTTCAGTTCTTTCACAATAACTCAACGAAGCTACTTGATCTTCCTTTGATCAAGAACACTCTTCGTTTCCGAATGCTACCCATGGAGAAGGACAACTGCAGGCATGTCGCCTGGCATGATGCATTTACACGGATTCCGTCTGAGCTTGATGCTCATGATGATGGTGTAACGGCATCGGACCAGGCTTCATTCCAGACAAAGCTTTGTCTGTACTTCAGGGTGTGCATGAACGTACGTCTTTGTCGTTTGTTCTTCTCTCTCATGATCACAGGTTTGTCCAATGGGTAAAAACCCTATGGTAAAACTTTTGATATGTTATAAGTAGTGGCAGTTTTTATTTTTGAAACCGCCTTTGTGTGTGAACGGTTAAACTTCCTCATTTCTTTTTCTCTAAAAAGCAAAGTTTGCACTCACACTTTGCGTTCATAACTGCTCGGTATTCATTTTCGCAAAAATGGCCTTGAAAATCAAGCCGATCCATAACCTCGGAGCTTAGCTTGACAGATCTGCTGAGTACCCTCACTACAACGAAGCAATCGACACTCTGGTAAACTCTTTCGTTCATACTGCTCTCATTCTAAACCCTCCTATTTCGTAAGTTGCTCTAAACCAGTTTTGGGCTAACTCATCCTTGGTGATAAAGGATGACTCTGTTGAAAGCATCGCTTCGGTGGTCGCTGATCAACAAGTCACCGTCACCCCCACAAAAATAAGCGTTGCCCTAAATCTGAACGTCGCTGAGGCTCCCACCACTGTTTCTTTAAAACTTCTCCATAATGCTTTTATTCAGTGTGATTATCAGGGTGACCGGAAAAACAGGAACTTGTACAAAGCTTTCTTTTACCCTAAGTACAAGTTCCGGTATCACACCATTCAACAGTGTTTGTCTCAAAAGTCGACGAGTTGGGGAGAAATGCCATATGACATGCAATATGTCATGTATGTAGTTCTGTCCAACAAAAAGGTCAACTTGTCTCAAATAATTTTTGACCATCTGGTACATCACCAGAAAAGTCCCAAGTTTCTGCTGTATCCTAGGTTTGTAATGGCATGTCTTTTTGCTGACCTTAATAAGGTTTGTCACATTGCTCCTCTTACCACTGTCAAGGGCATTGACAAACAGGTCTTCACTAGATTGAACACTGATGCTAGACAAATGGATGACACTGAGGAAACACCCATCCTTGGTGAACCAACATCCACCTCCTCTTCCACACCTGTATAGGTACCGACCAAACGAAAGGCTTCTACCAAAGCCTCTAAACCTAAGAATCCCAAAAGGACTGTTCAGGAAGATGAGATCCCTGAACATCTCTCTGCCCCCATTGGGAAATTGGATACATCTGTTCCATCCTCACAGATGAATCAAGCGTCTCCACCCCACCTAGCTCCTCATCAATCCTTTCAACAGGATGATGTTGCACTTCATAGGGACCCTTCTCTAACCACTGAAATGTCACTTGACATTCAGATGGCAGTCCACTCTCCCAAGGACATCTCTGTTTCTTCCCCACATATAGCCCCTAACTCTCCTACCCATGTTCTCCATGAGATTGATATTGTGTTTGAGCAACTTGGTTCTCCTCCCCCATCTCCAATAGAGGAACAGCCACATCAAACCTTTGCTCAAACTCACCAATTTCCACCCATGGAGAAGAGGAAGAGATCAGGATGTCCAGTCCATCTAGACATGTTGATCATATATCTTGAGCATCCATTTCACATGAGAATCCAATGGGCTCTCATTTGAATGGATCGGGAAATAAGACTCCAGGTATGGCAACAGCCCATGAAGTTCTTGCAACTGAGGCTGGAAATCCCCGAAACCAAGAAAAAGGTGGGTCCATGACATTCCTAAGATTGACTCGGGTCATGATAGAACTGACTCATTAGTCAGGGATTCAGATGATATCCTTAAAAGGATGGACGAATCAGATCTTAAATTAAAGGAATTGACGGATTATGTTGCTCACATTCAGGCTGATGTGACTAAGCTCACTGAGCTTGTCTCAACAGTCTTGAGTAACCATGTCCTACAACCCAAGTCCATCCCCATGCAGGCACCTTCACTTGAAGGTACTTCCAACAATCCACCTACTTCCACTGCCCCTACCTTCTCACCTCAGGATCTTCAAGAAGTGTTAAACCCACTTCTTACTGCCCAACTTACTACCCTGCTTCAATCCTTTACCCACCAATTCCTCACCACTCAAAAGATCCAACTAGATCTGCCGAAAATTTCAGTAGATACCAAAGTCTCCTCCTTACAACATGAAGTCTCTAACCATACCGGATTTCTTGAGTCCCTTACTAGGATTGCTCCTCCTTCTCCCTGGTTCAAAGAACAGGCTGATGAAGCCAAAAAGAGGGAGAATGAACGGCTCCTGTCTGCTGCCCAAGCTGCCAAATGGACAGAAGACAACACTGAGCAAAGGAGGATGAAGCAAATAAGGCTGCAAAATCAAGAGGCACTCCTCAAAACAGCATTGGATCAACAGTTCCAAACTGAAGCTGCTAAGCCTAGCTCAGAGCAAAAGCAAAGGGAAGCTGAAGCTCAAATAAACACTGGAACGTCTAGAGTATCCAGAAAACCCAGACCTTCTAAATCAGCTCCCACTAAGCAAATAAAGCCCACAACCACTGTCCCATCTTCTTTTGCCTCAACCACTCAAGACATACCAATTCCAAGTGGTTCTGTCCAATCTGAGCACAACCCCATCCTTTCTAAACATGTTTCTCCCTCCATATTTATCCCCTCTTCACTCATACACATAAATAAAGAAAACTCACCCACTCTTTCTCCAAACTCTGCCTCTCAAACCCTCCTAGAACTATCTTCTCTTCCTATCACTCTTAATGCCTCCAAAATTGGCCAAAAACCAACACCAATAATCACTCAGTCTTTCTCAAGAAGACAAAAGGGTGTGGTCAAAAAAACCAAATCACTCAATAACCTATCTCATAAACCTCCAACCCCTGCTCAAAAACCCACCTCAGACTTAAATGATGATCAGCCCATTGCCTCTCTTGTTTCAAGAAAGAGAAGGCTCATATTGGCTGACGATGATGAGTCTGATCCTCCAAACACCACCACAGCTCCCTCACCAATAAGATCAGCAGATGCTGAGAAACCACAAACCTCTTCAATAAAGGAATCCTACTCACCTGTTAGGACCTTCCCTTCCGATGAAGACCTTCGGAAGATAAAGAATAAAGAAACGGAGAAGGAAAACCTGATTCTGGCTGGTCTAGAAGCCACTGGTCTCTCAGGAGATGAACTAGTAAGGACCTATCAAGAACAAATAGCCAGATTGGATCAGCAGCAAGATAAAGCCTATCAGGCTGAGAGGGAGCATCTTATCAAATACTTGTTGGATGAAGGGAAATACAAGGTTGAAAACTTCAGCAACTGGGATATCACTAGCCTTAGAAATGAAGCTAAAGTTTTATCCAAAAGAATAAAAGCTGAAGTCAAGAAGAAAAATACCATTGAGCAGAGGAAAAGAATAAAGCACATCCTCATCCAAAATCAATAGGGACCAAAGAACACAATAACAAGATGGAGAGATGATGTTCTGTTTGATGAATGGTCAAAGTTCAAAAGAGAGAACAAAGACCACCCTGAGCTTTGGAAAGAAGTCACTCCTTCTTCTCCTTCTATAGTGACTCAGCTCAAGGATGCCAACCCAAGCACAATGCTTGATCATTTGCTAAATGCACCTATGGGAAGCCTAGGTGTTGGGTCTGCAAAATCTCCATCTGCTGTCAAATTCAGACCCCGGGTTGATGTTAATAAGGAAATCCTTCCAAATCTTCTGATGAACTATGAGCCTCATCAGCATGCTGTACTTGATTCAAAAGATCAGGTGATAAGGAGATAAATAATACATTGGCCAGCTAGAGCTCCTCTTCCTTTGGGTCTACCTTCTAAATCCCAGCCTCCTCAGATCAACAACTCAAGAATAAGAATAAAGAGATGGTTCTATGACTCTGTCTCCAAGAGTATGGCCATTGAAATATATAATGGCTCAAGAACCTTCTTCTTAAATTGGGATGAGATTCTCACCCTACCAACCGATGAACTGAAGGAACTGCAGCACAAGACTCTAGACAATGCTGATACAGAGTATGAAGTTCTAAACTATGTTCGAACTCTTAGGAATAAAATTGGTCTGGCTTTAAAACAAAATAAATAGGTTTTGGCTTCATCAGTCTAGAGGGAGATTGTTGGAAAATAAGGACTGATGAGCAAAACCACTGAAGCCAGACACTTGAATAAAACTGCAGAATGACAAGCCGTGGATGCTTCTCTTCCGATTGAAGAACTGCTTCAGTATCGGAAGACCATCAGCAGAAGCTTCGCCAAAAAGAACTGTTGCTGAAATTATCTACCTCAGAAGACACTAGCTGATCTTGACATCTTCGGAAGACAACCATTGCATCGGAAGAAGTCAAATTACTTGGAAGACAATCTCCTCTTCTGAAATAACTGATTACTTAATCAGCTTCCGATGAACATCTTCAGAGAGAATAACCATTGAACCCCAGTACAACTACTTCAACCTCGGAAGACCTGAAGACTCCTGAATACTCTTGTTTCTGTTGTTGTTGACTTTGTATTTGTTCTAGTCTGTTGTTTCAGTGTCTGTAACAATGTCTACTATTTGTCTTATTATTTCTTGTCTTGTATCTCAGAATGTTTGGGTATTTATATCCCAACATTCTCTGAATAAAATGAATTACTTCCCCCAAAATTCCTTGTGCTTTCTTTATGTTCTCTTCTCTCCTTCTAAGCAAGAAAACTAAAACAACAAAAATAACCTTTTGCAAAACTTTAGAGGGAGCTAAAAACAAAGCTTTGACTAAGTGTCTAAAGCCTTGTTCCAGGTGAAACAGCTACTCCTAGAGGTTTCTGTAGTTCAACAGCAGCAAACTTGGGCAAAGAGTGTTTTGTATTCAAGATGAAACAAGGACACCCAAAAACTATGAAGAAAGAAATGAGGCTTTATGTTATGAAGGACTTCATAGGCAGTCTTGTTATGTCTCTTCACAATGTGAACTCTGTTTAAGTCATAGCAAGCAGTGTTTACTACCTCAGCCTAGAAAGATAAATGTAATCCTAAGTCTGCAAGCATAGTTCTTGCAGCTTCAATAAGTGTCCTATTCTTTCTTTCCACGACTCCATTTTGAGCAACAGTTCTAGGAACACTATATTGTCTGAGGATTCCTTTAGAGATGCAGAACTTATCAAGAACACGATCCTTGAATTATGTCCCATTATCACTCCTAATTGTCTTGACAGGAAGACCAAATTGTCTTTCCAGTTGAGTGATAAGGACAATTATTTTATCGGAAGTCTCGTCTTTGCTGAAGAGGAAGATGGTCCAACAAAATCTTGAGTAATCATCCACAACAACTAAGAAGTATCTCTTTCTTGTCAAACTGCCTACCTTCACTAAACCAAACAGATCCATATGAAGCAGATTGAGACAATTAGTTGATTTTGATTCCTCAATAGACTTATGTGATGTTTTATGTTTCTTTCCCTTTAAGCAAGATTCACACTGACCATCAAAGTGAAATTCTTTGGAGGGCAATCCTCTAACTAAAGAAAGGGTAGAAAGCTTATGAAGAGTTTGATGGTTAAGGTGACTGAATCTTCTGTGCCAAATAGCAGTTTCAGAAGATGATGCTTTGGCTATCAAACATGTAGGAGAAGATGTTTGAGAATCAGTAGTCATGTCTACAACATAGACATTTCCACTTCTCTTAGCCGTTAGCAGAGTATGTTGATTAATTAAGATCTTTATTTTTGAATTTGTTTCAAGAGAAAGAATTTTACAACTGTCCTTGGTGAAAAATGAACTAAAGTTCTTGTCCGCTAATTGAGAAACACTCAAGAGATTAAACTTGAGGTTTTCAACTAAGCTTACATCTTTGAAGTGCAGTTTTCCACTAAGGACAGATCAGACCCCACTATCCAACCCTTTGCATTATTTCCAAAGGAAACAGATCCTCCATTCTTTGGAACGAAGTTATTTAAAATGGATCTGCATCCTGTCATGTGCCTAGAGCCTTCACTGTCCACATACCATAGATGATTTTGGTTTGAAGACGGTCTCTGCACATGTGGATCAAATGTAATAGGTTAGATATGGGTCATTATTTATTTTAAGAAGAAAGAGGAGAACATTTTAGATGCTTATTTGTTTTGCTAAGTGTTATTCATCAACTTCTGCATCATTTGTATCAGCTATTGCTGATTTTGATGCAAGATGTTGATTTGTGAATCCACGAAAGAAGGGTTCACAACAGCAGGAGAATAGGAAACAGAAGTCACCATGGGATAAGAAGGTGGTGTACCAAGAATAGATGGTCCTGGGGAAGCAAGTATAGGAAAAGACACGCGAAGAGATGAATGGGTGTTAGGTCTTATTGCACTGTTAGCTGATGGTCTATTAACTTTCTTGGACTTTTTCATCTTATCGGGGAGATTCCTTTTAGGTGAAGAAGCCTGTTCAGCTTTCAATTTTTCAGCATTCAGTCTATCTCTAGCTTTCTCCAAAGGAGTTTTTGTCCAGCAATTTTCAGTGGTGTGATTGTACTTGAAACACTTCAGACAAGCAGGAGATAATGAAGAATAGCTAGGAATGAAAGGCTTATTTGCCTTGATTATTGGATAAGGTGGGTGAGGATGAGAATGAAGGAATTTAATGTCAACCATGGGCCTCTTTCCTTTGTCGCGATAGGCCACAGGGTTATCAGAGGTTTCAAGTAGAGTTGTACCTTCTGAACTTCGAGTAGAGCTCATGGTTGGAGCAATATCAGTTTGTCCAGAAGAATTATTGTCATGATCACTTTCCATGTGTGTCTCTTCCAGTTTTTCCGGGTTAGTATCTGTGGGATATACAAACGTTGGAAATTGTCTAGGTTGATACACTCTTGGAGGTGTGATCTATACGGCTGGAATTTCATCAGGAAGAAAGGTAGGAGAGAGAAGTTCAGAAACAATTTCATTTATATTACTGTCAATCGGGGCATAGTCCTCTGGAGGACTAGTGTGATTGTACCCAATTCCAAACTTATTCTTATTGTGAACTTGCTTACCCAGAAGCATTTTGAATCCTTTGCAGGATTCAACCCACTTTTCACAGCTGACTTTGGTTTGAGACAGTTCATCTCTACAAGCCGCATAATTTTCATTTTGCAAATCAAATAAAGCTTGTAGGTTGGCTTTTTCGGTTTTTAAGATAGAAATTTGGCAATCTTTACTTTTTATTAATTTTTCTACTTCTGAATTTTTATTAGCTAGCAGTTGCTCCAACTCTTGATTTTGTTGTTGAAACAACATGTTGGCTTTCTTTATTTTTGCAAAAGCATCAATGCACGCATTGGTGCACAGTTTTTTCAAAGCAGAAGAGGATACCTGCGCATCAGAAGAGTCTGCTTCATGTTGATCAGAAGGAGTAGGATCTTCACCAACAGCCATGAGAGCAAATTCTGTTGGTTCAGAAGTGATGAGGGCATAGCCTACATCTTCAGGCAAGCTGCTCCAGTCTACGTACTCTTGGGTGAAAAGAGCCGATTGACTAGAAGATGAAGACTGGACAGCAGGACCTGGTGCATTTATTTGTGAAGGAGATGGTGCAACAATCTGAAGAGGGGTAGGGGTGAGCTGGTACAAGCTACCATTGGCAGTTTGTACATATTGTACATTGGTAGAAGTGGAGTTTTGTACAATATGAGCTGACTCCTGAGAATTGTTGTGTCTTTTAAAATGTGAAGAAGAAGAGGAAAAAGGTGAGGCAGAAGTATGTGAATGTGTGTTTGGAAAAGTCACATACGGTGAGGAATTTGAGTTGGGAGCATTTTTGCATTCCCTGGCAAAGTGTCCAGTACCATGACACCTATAGCATTGGACCTTAGCCATATTTAGGCCAATCCTGGTTTTCCCATGAATACCAGGAAATTTCCTTCATGTCCTCTTGTAGAACTTGTTAGTTCTCATGCTCAAGAGGACAAGTTAATGAAGAATACCCATCTCTTCCAAGTCATCACTAGGAATCTGATGAAGGTCATCCATGATAAAACACAGATGGTCAGAAATAGGAGAATGGTCATCACAAGAAGAAGAAGAAGAAGAAGAAGAAGAAGAGGTGATGCCAGTAGTTATGTCAATGTACTCATCATAACCCTAATCATTTGTCTCAGAGTTATGACTAAGAATAGATGTGTTCCCTTGAACTTACTCTTCTGTTGATTTACCAGACTTTATTAGTTTTCGTTTTTGGTCAATCTCTGGCTCAAAAGTGAGCAACTTACCATGGAGTTGCGTAAGTGAGAGTTTGCCGAAGTCTGGCGAAGATCTCATGACTATGGAATAAGTTTCCCATTTATCAGGAAGAGATCTCAAGAATCGATTAAGAACAGAGATAGGGGGTGCACTTGACCAGCTAATTTTAGTTCACTTAAGAGAGAAATGAACCTTTCAAATTGCTGAATCAGTGACTCATTATTTTGTTGGCAGAATGTCTCATACTGTTGAGCCAACATCTCCCTTGTATTGGCCACAACATCATCAGTACCACTGAATTGCTCTTTTAGAGCATCCCACAAGTCTTTAGCAGACTCATGGTGAAGAAGACCAGAATATATTTCATTTGGGAGGGCCATAGCTAGCTGAGCATGTGCCTTGGCATCAAGCTCCAATTTCTGGAAGTCTTCTTCGGTGTAGTTCTGAGGATCCTTAGGGACATGATCTCCAGTCTCTGTGTCCAAGACCATTGGTTTATGAGGTTAAAACATCACAAACTTCCGACATCCAATATGATTGTTGGACAAGAAATGTAACATCCTTCTCTGCCATATATTATATTGATGCCTTACCAAGATTGGTGGCTTAGTGGCAGAGCCGGTGTTATGAGGGTCTAAGGTGAATTTTTCTGCCATAGGTTTACAAACGATTATTAGCAAATCAAAGAGTGATGAGTTCTCATAGTAGTTTGTTAGAATGGTTTTTGAACACATATTAGTTCAAAACCAAACTCCTGTAGATTTTAAAAGGTAGAAAGACAGAAGAAGCAGAACATAGAAAACTAAACAACAAGATATCGAAGAGAGCTTTGAGTTTTAGTCTTAATGGTTAAACCAATACTAAGGACAAGGCTCTAATACCAATTGTTGAAACAAAAACCCGGAGAGGTAGTTTAACCAGGAACAAAGAGTTTAGACACTTGGTCAAAGCTTTGGTATTAGCTCCCTCTAAAGTTTTGCTCAAAGTTATTTTCATTGTTTAGTTTCTTGCTAGAAAGAGAGAAGAACAGAATGAAAGCACAAGGAATTTTGGGGGAAATAATTCAATTTACTCAGAGAATGTTGGGACTTAAATACCCAACATTCAGAGATACAAGACAAGAAATAATAAGACAAATAGCTGACACTATGACAGACACTGAATCATCAGAATAGTACAACTAATACAAAGTCAACAGCAACAGAAACAAGAGTCTTCAGGTCTTCCGAGGTTGAGTCAGTTGTGCTGAGGCTCAGTGGTTATTCTTTCGAAAGATGTTCATCGGAAGCTGATTAAACAATCAGTTATTTTGGAATAGGAGATTGTCTTCCGAATCATTTGATGTTTTCCGATGCAATGGTTGTCTTCCGAAGGTATCATGGTTAGCTAATGTCTTCCGAAGTAGAGAAGTTCAGCGACAGTTCTTTTTGGCGAATCTTCTGCTGTTGATGTTCCGATGTTGAAGCAGTTCTTCAATCGAAAGAGCAGCATCCGCGGTTTATTTATTTGTCTGGCTTCAGTGGTTTTGTTCATCAGTCCTTATTTTCCAACAAATACCATGCATGGCCCGGCACTGCCTGGATGCATAGTAGTGCAAGGTTTATGCATGGTAGTGCGCAGGTCAGCACTACCATGCTTGGCCTTGGCACTGCCTGTGTTGGGCCCTAGGGCTGCACTGCCAGTGCAATATTTGGCACGGTAGTGCACATCTGGGGATTTGCTCATAAATTGCTGAAATTCCATATAAGGCTTGATTTTCTTCCGAGCAAGGTCGTTTGTCCTGCAAATTCACAAAAACAATAACTAGGACTATTTGTGAATGAATTTGCTTGTCGTTAACGTTAAAACCGGGGGAAATTATGTCAAATAATATGTATAAATTAACGTATATCAGTTTCCCAAAGCCATTTGCAATGCTTACCAAAAACGAGAAGTGAACCGACTATCACGATCAGACAAGATTGAGGTTGGTGTACCATGAAGCGCAATGATATCATTGATGTACAATGTGGACAATTTCTCCATCTTGTAATCCCCTTGGATCAGGAGAAAATGAGCAGATTTGGTAAGTCTTTCGACTATCACCCAAATCGAATCGTAACCACGCGGTGTTCTCAGCAACTTGGTGATGAAATCCTAGGAAAGTTGTTTCCATTTCCATTCAGGAATTCCAGTTTACTGCAGAAGTCCCGAGGGTTTCTGATGTTCAGCCTTGACTTTTGAACAAGTTTGACATTTTCCTACGTATATGGCAATGTCTTCCTTCATCCTGCGCCACCAGTAGGATGTTCTCAAATTTTGATACATCTTTTGGCTCCCGGATGAACCGAGTATCGTGACTTATGTGCCTCATTGCATATGAGAGTGTGAAATTCTTCCGAATTTGGAATCCACATGCGTCCGTTGAAGTATAGAACTCCATCTGATCATGGTTCTAGTTTACCTTCAACCCTGCAATCTAACTCTGCCTTCAGCTGATTGTTGATTACCACCTATTGTTGTGCAATACGAATCAATTCTTTTAGGTGTTGTGTGTTGATCTCCATGGCTCTAACACACATTGGTTTGAATGGTTCCTTACAACTAAGAGCATCCGCCACCACATTGGCTTTACCTAGATGATAGCGAATCTCACAGTCGTAAACAGTTAACAGCTCAACCCAACGCCTTTGTCGCATGTTGAGCTCTTTCTGGTTGAGAATGTGTTGCAGGCTTTTGTGGTCCGTATATATGACACATTTGGTATCGTATAGGTAGTGTCTCCAAATCTTTAGTGCAAAGACCGCAGCCCCTAACTCAAGGTCATAAGTAGTATAATTCTTCTCATGAACCTTATGTTGTCTTGAGGCATACGCAATGACCTTATCTCGTTGCATAAGCACACAACCAAGACCAAGGTTTGAAGCATCACAGTAGACAATGAAATCTTCATTGCCTTCTGGAAGACTAAGGCATGCAAACTTATCTAAGTAAGGCATGCAAACTCGTAGGGTTCCTGCTTTGTCTTAGAATAAATCAGTATATCATCAATGAAGACGAAAACAAACTTATCTAAGTAAGGCATACAAACTCGTAGTGCCCATATCGAGTCCTAGACGCAGTCTTTGGAATATCCTCATCATTTACTCTTAACTGATGGCACCCGGATTGCAATTCAATCTTGGAGAAGCAAGTTGCTCCATGTAATTGATCAAACAGATCATTGATCCTGGGGAGAGGATATATGTTCTTAATTGCTAACTTGTTTAGCTCCCGATAATCGATGCACATTCTAAATAAGCCATCTTTCTTCTTTACAAAGAGTACCGGAGCTCCCCAAGGCGAGTAGCTCGGTCTAATGAGCCATTTGTCTAGAAGCTCCTGAAGCTCTTGGATGGTGCCAATAGGTATGGAGACTTTTCCACTGGATTCTCTCCAGGGACGATATCTATTCGAAACTCCACTTGCCCAACCGGTGGTAGTCCCATTAAGTCTTCTGGGAATACTTCTGGATATTCTCTGATGACTGGCATGTCATTAACCGTTTGTTTCACCAGTTTCTTCTCCATTACATGAGCCAGGAATGCAAAGTATCGCTTCTTCAAATACTTTTATGCCTTGATGCATGACACAATCTTCAATCTGTGACATGGTTTCTCGCCATACACTTGCATCGTTTCATCGGACGGTAAGGGAATTTGCGCGTAGTTTCTCCGAACATAAGACTTCGGCATAGTTTCTCCGAACATACGACTTCGGCATACACTTACATAAGTTTACAACTAGGAAGTATTGATTTCACAAGTATGTTCTTACCATCAGTACTTCTACTGTATATGGAGTAGCAAGTACTGATGGTTGTATGTCAAATAGTGATACAATAGTGGCACAAAAAAAACTCTAGTCTGCACCTGTATCAAATAGTATAGAAACATAACGATTGTTGATAAGAAAAGTAGTTGTGATGACTGTCGTCTCCTCACGTGCTTCAGTGGATCCATGAGAAAAGCACAAGGAGTAGCAGCAGTGTTGCTGAGGCGAGGACATTGATTTCTGAAATGTCCTTTTGTCCCGAAGTTGTTGCAAGCTCTCCCGCCAATGATAGCAGGAACTACTCTGGGTGTAATGGCAGCAAGGCTTGTGGCACGACACGTTGCCACTAAATGTTCGTACCTTCCACCCTTGGAGCACTATCGGCATGGAAGGGTAGGGAGATGATGATACTAGCATTTAGTACAATGTGGGTACTGCCCAGTGTAAGCCTTTCTGACTGTGGCAGCTTGTGGTATAGCGGTTACCGGGGTGGCTTGGATTGGAGCAGCTACAGTCATCGCTGCATAATTCTTGATGGTTTTTTGTTTCTTCCTCTTGGGCTGTTGTTCATGCTTCTTTGTTTCATCAGACTTAGCCCCTTTGTATCCCTTCATGTGGAGTAGGCCAGCTTTGACATACTCCTCAGTCAGTGTAGCACTGAGATGAATGGCCGCCTCTAGAGTGGTGGGGCTGCTTCCCATGACATTACCTCTTATCAGCAAGGGTAATCCTTCAATGTACTTCTCTATTTTGTGCGATAGAGTAGTAACTAGGTGTGGTACAGTACACCCAACTCATGAATCGAGTTAGGTATTGTAACATATGTACATTTAGTCATGGTAGTCGTAAACAGTGTTAGAACAATGTATATTCATGTCCCATCAGTCAATGTGATTCATATGTTCATGATTGTGTTTGTGTGTTATAGGAATTCTTTAATTAGGAACAAGTATGTATTATTTATTTACAGTCGATTTCACTAGGCAAGAACAGTATCGTATTATATCGAAACAGTGGTGGGACGGCGTCAGATAAGGCAGGTAGCTGGACTCTGGGGTATGCCCTATACATATACTGCGTTCGGTGTAATGGGATAGTGTTAGTGCGTAGTGTTTAGACAAATTGTATGACAAGCGAATTAATTAAACAAAAATCGTAATGCGTAAGCGAGACTGAGTATAATTATGGGTGATGATCCATAACGATACAAATGTTGAACTTATAATTATGATTAAACGTCAATAAATAATTAATACGATCGAAAAACGTACGCAATTGCGGGTATACACGTAATTGTATTTGTTTAACGATCTGTCAACGCATGAAGAGTAATAATAAGTGAAATAAATTATTTTACATTTTTACAATTTTGAAACTCATCAAAATGATGAGAATAATAACTATTTTACTTAAAACGCGTAAAATGCGCATTTCGTTCTGAAAACGTGAACCGAGCAACCGGAACGAACCCGGATACCACATGTAGTATAAAAGCCTTGAAGAAGGCTTTCCTCTCATTTAATTCAACCACAACCCTCTCTCTCTCTAGATTTTCGTCCTCCACCTTCTCACTAGAAAAACCAAGCTTCAAACGCACATAACTCGCTCGATTCTCAGCGGATTTGCGTGATTCTTGAACCTACGCGAAGCTCTCGACGTTCTCTACAAAGAAGTACAACGAATCTGAGGTTTTCACCGGCCAAATCAGAGGTATGGAGCTTGAAAGATTCACGAAAACAGGGTTTTTGTATGTGGGTTGTTAAACCGAAAGCTTTAGCCGGTTCTAGACCATCCCCACTATCTCAAACCTTCGGGAATCACTAGTTACATGATGCTTGAGTTAGAACAGGTCGACATAATGGAAATGGTGATGCTGGTGCGACAGGTTCGGTAGAGAGCATGGGAGCCGAACCCTTTGGCCACGAACCTTTTTGATTCGGGCGAACCATTGGGATAGGAATGAACCTGCACGGTTCGCTGAACCCTAGCCGAACCCTAATGGGTTTCACGAGCCTGTGCCGAACTACCATGCATGCCACGAACCTTTCTGAGCCACCAACGAACCTCTGTGCAGGCTGCGAACCCTCTGGACCAGACGAACCTTCTCCTGGGCGAACCCTACATCAGAAACGAACCTTTGGTTCGTCAAACACAACCAACCGAACCCTTGGATACATAGCCGAACCCTAGAGGACTTCACGAACCTACACCGAACCAACTTGCATGGCGCGAACCTTCTATGCAAAAGATATTGCCGAACCTTAAGGCTGCCAGGACCGAGCCCCTGCGAACCTTTCAACACTCAAGGACCACGAACCTTGCATCATTATTCACGAACCTTCACTGAACCTAGCATGCAACGAACCCTCATCATTCATAGCCGAACCTTGTCTTCTCGAACCCAAAAGGTTCGCTGACCAAGTGATTATTCGGCCGAAACAATCGTGGGATCCCAAGTATTCAAATGGCAGCCCAAACCCTTGACCCATATAGGTGTAATTAAGCCCAATGAAAGACTCCACATGGTTATAAGTCCCAATCACCTTTCGGCCCATATCTAATCTAAGAGGCCCATGGCTATTGATTAAGTTCACCATGGTTTATGGGCTTAAGGCCCAATGTTTAGCCACAAATTAAATAATTGTGAATTGATCATGATTGGTTTAAGTTGCAACTTAACCTAATTAGGGGATCAAGTCATAAATCCAAAGGCATTAAACAATTGGAACATCTTTTCACAATACATGTTTAACAAGAGTTATCATAACCATAAATGCATATTGCTTTGATGTATACAAGTTATGCATAAAAGAACATGACATATTCTTTTTCATGAATCAATTGTAAATCAAGTGACTCAATCATGATTTTCAAATTCATACAACATTCCTAGTCAAGAGAACAAGTAATTCAAGAGTTAATCAAGATCATGATAACACAAGTCAATCAATAAATCAAAGTCTATACAATCATAAATCTTATATCTTATGTATGATTACAATGATATAGGAACCAGTTAGAAGTCTTGTTTGCTACTTGCTATTTGTTATAGTTCAAAGTCTACAGCAGACAGGTGAGAACTTTAGCCCCTCTTTTACTGTTTTACAACTGTTTTGGGGTGGAACACGTGATCAAACACTTTATTTACAAACATATTTCATTATTCAGGATTTATGTTACTTTACAATCATTACAGGTTCATTGTACAAATTCAACGAATTCATCAACTGTTTTAAAGGATTTATCAACTGTCTTAAAGGATTTTATATACTGTTAAACATATTTTACTAAAAGGTTTTATAAATAGTTCTCTAAACTGCTTTATATATGTTTGTCACAAAAAGTTTTATAAATGTTAAACTCTTTTAAAGAATAAGTTTTATAAACTCTTTTACTAAAATCTTGTGTTTCCAATAAAATGATACTTTATAAACCTTGTTATTACACAAGGACACTATCTTTGATACTCTATCAATGGTTTCAATACAAGGTTTTCAACCAATGGTTTTCATAGTGGTATTCAATCGAGGGATTTCAATTCATGGTATTCAAGCAAGGTTTTCAAATCATGGTATTCAAACAAGGCATTCAATTAAAGGTTTCAAATCCAAGTATTTCAAAAACATGGTGTTCATCGTTGTGAACAAACTTATACATACATCAAGTTACATATTCATTAGCGTTAGTACTGGGTGATCACAACAAGGGAAAGCGGACACGTATTCTTTTAGCGTTAGTACTGGGTGATCACAACAAGGGAAAGCGGACACAATTGGGCAGACCTAATTCTGGAGTTAGCTTTCAAATTTGTTTTAAAAGCCAACTGCAGGATTTGGTTACGAATGGTTTTATCAATGTTGCTGACAAATTTTCTAATCCCAAACGTAGTTTGGGACTTGATTATATGTTGGTTTTCTAGCAAACAGTCTGATGACTGTTTGGACACGTTTTACATACTTGATGTTAGTTTGGGTTGCAACCATCCATGTATTTTCATTCATTGTTTTATACATATGCCTTACAATGTAGATTCATTATTTACAAATGTTAAACCAATTGTTCTCACCAACTACTTTTGTAGTTGACAGTTACTTTTCACGTGTTTCAGGTAATCAGGTTTAAGACATTCTAAAGGACAACTAAGGCGACCGTTTAAGATAGAACAAGATGAAGAAACAAGCTAGGATGGATTAGAAACACACTAAATCCTGATTGTTTAATTGTCATGTTTGAAGTCTTATTTTGTAAACTATATTTTTGGGTCTGTAGTTGTCATTCTTTTGGTAGATAGATAGAATGTCTGTAACTAAACAATGGTCTAAACATTTTGAAATCTAGTAATGCATTGTGGTTGTTCTTATTCAATACTTGTGCATGATTCAACCATATCGTCACCGCGCCGTGGATTCCGCACGCGGCGCATGGGGTGTGACAGGTATTTTGTGTTCTCCCCGCTGTCTTGCACGAGGCTCCACATCTCTGCTTCAAGCTTGTTCAGTTCATGGAGAGGAAAGAATTGTTCTACAAGAAACTTCTTAAAATCTTCCCAAGGTAGGGATAAAGCTACTTTTCTGCCTCTGGTGTTCTTCTATGCATTCCACCAGGTAAGAGCGCCCTTATGAAAAGCGCTAGATGCCATTTTGACCTTCATATTTTCAGGACACCCCGTGTAATCGAGGATGTCCTCGATGCTTTTGAGCCAATGCAATAGACTCGTAGCTCCCTCAGTATCCGCATACTTTGGGGGTTTAGCATCGTTGAACTGCTTGAAATGAAGTTTGCAGTTCAAGTGTTAGTCGTGTTGGAGTTATTGGTTGCAGTATCTCCACAATTTCTCCTAAGGTTGTTGGTGATGTCGGTAACCATGCCTAGAATAATCTCACTCATCTGTTGGATGATTACTCGGGTAAGATTGGTCATTTCATCATCATTGCAACTTGGTGAACCCTCGTCGTTATTTCTATGTTGAGGAGGCATTCTACGAAGAGAAAGCCGCAAGAGGGTCAGTAATGTGAAGTTATACAACTGAATTACAAGATATTTTAGTAATATTTCCATATTACTAGTGTTACCTTTCAATTGAACAATGAGCAAGTACACATATAAGTAAATCAACTTATTAGTATACTTCCGTTCTAGAGGCTTGTCATGATCTCATGTACAATGTTCTATGACTTTTCCCATCAAACCTACACACCGACACTTTCCCAATATGCCCAAGGAAGCTTATGTATAGGGCATATGTAGAGTCAAGCCCAGCCACCAGCACACCACTTCTTCGACATAGCACGATTGTGCCTTTACTAGCATTTGGTGTTATAACTACGTTACATATATGATCTAATGATTCCTAATAATTTGATCAACTGAATTATGATTGGACTATGATTGCACTATGTTGGTATGTATGAACTGTAACATCCTAAGCAATCCTACATCGGCCGTGAACAGGAGAGATTCATGTCTCATAAGTAACCATATGCCTATTACATCACCAATGCGTTTTCGGCTTAGCTGGCTGTGGAGCACATGAAAACTCCACAGTTAAGACTGCTCAAGTTGCAGTAATTTAGGGATGGGTGACCTCCATGGAAAGTTTTCACCCGGGCAACTGAAGGCAAAACCGTGAGCTCCAAGTAGGCAAAGTGAACAATATTGGTGGTAGACGGGGCCGGATTTTACAGAATGGTAACAGAGACACTCCTATTCTACACGGGATGGTGGGGCAAACCTCATCAAGGACGATGAGTCCCTAAGGGTATGCATGTAACATCCTAGTCTATCCCACATCGGTCGTGAACAAGAAAGATTATTGTCTCATAAGTAACGATATGCCTCTTACGTCACCAACGCATTTATGCTTAGCTAGCTATGGAGCACATGAAAACTCCACAGTTAAGTGTGCTCGGGTTACAGCGGACAATATTGGTGGTAGACCGTGAGCTACAATATTGGTGAGCTCCGAGTGGGCAAAGCGGACAATATTGGTGGTAGACGGGGTCGTATGCTACATGAACAACGTAGACACATTGTATTATGTTGGGATGTATGAACTACGTTGTCATGTTGAACTATGCTTAAATGTACAGAGTATGTATGCTCTACACTAGATCTAAGCATGTTCTCACATAAGATTGGCATATAAAGTTCACAATAAGATTGATTCACATGTTGTCTCATTATGTTCTTTGTTCTCTTGGCTTCAAGTATATGTTCACATGTATTTCATTGATGTTCTAATGTCTCTTGTTAACCCTAGATCTTCACCCCAAATAGTCACGTCGAATTCCCTCTGTCATATTGAAGTTAGTTTATATATAAGGCATACGTAGGGTCAAGCCCAGCCGCCAGCCCGCCGCCACATCAATATGTCGGGGCTAGGCCGCCGTTTTCATTAGAAGTTAGGATATCAACTCACGATTTTTTTATGTATGTCTCATTGAGTATGATTGTGAAAACTTTAGTCTTGGTTCACTTGTAACCAAGACCTCTAGTTTCTATGATCTTGTGTCCTGGAATGTTCATTCCAGTATCTCAATACATACAGTACTGAGTATTATGATTCCATGATGAGAACTTCAAGTTACGAATTTTTATAATACAGATTCCTACCCTTGAAATCCTTCACATGATGAGAATTTCAGATCAATGATACAAAGAATGCAGATCCTTGCCTCGGGGATCCTTTTATGAACACACATTGAGAAATTTAGTCCGGGTTCCAAGAATACAGGATCCCGGCCCTAAATTCCTAAATTTTGAAAAATCATTTAGAAAATTTTTGATCCCTAAGATCTTCCAAGGTTATTGTAGACTTAATACCATCTCAAGTTTACTTAGAGTCTAAGCATCCTCAATTCATAGCACTTAGTCCTATCAGGTAGCTTAGGTTATAGTCTAGGTCATTAATATTGGGTTTTTCCTATTTCTCTATAAACTTAGCTCTCATACCAACATGTCACACCATGCGCCGCATGCAGATTCCACGGAACGGTGATGACTGATCAACTGATTCATGACCAAGATTAATGAAGAACAACCACAACGTTACTAGATTTAATATGATTAAATGTAGTTTGATTACACATCATATCTATCTACCAAAATAATGTACAACTAACCTACCTCAAAACTAAAGTTTCCAAAATAAGAACAGACAAGATAATTAAACAAAAGGATTAAGTGAGTTTCTAATACATCCTAGCTTGTTTCTTGATCTTTTTCTATCTTAACTAGGTTGCCTTAGTTGTCCTTGGAATGTACCTAACTCTGATTACCTGAAACATGTGAAAAAAAATATATGTCAACAACAAGTAGTTGGTGAGATATATAGGTTTAAAGTGTAAACAATATAAGTTCATGAATAATAACCTATATGAAAATATAATTGAATGCTTGAACAATGTACAATTGAAATGTAAATAACATAAAAGTAGTAACAACTTGTCGTAAACCAAACTATTATCAAGTATATTAATAAGCCATCTTAGTTCTAAGTCCCAAACTACGTTTGGAGTTAGGTCTAAGACTGACCAATGAAACCGATGCGACCCATGGTAATAAAGTTAATTATTACCAACTCTGTATCCATAAGAATGCGTCCAAAATATGGCCCAAGATGTTAAAATGATTTAATAAAAATTTTATATTGCTATTATTGTACCCAATCCGCAGTTAGCTAAATAACAAATTTCAATCAAACTCCGACCTTGTCACAGTGTGCCTGCTTTCCCTTGTTGTGGTCACCAAGTACTAACGTATAATGATTGTGTGAACTCAAGTTTGGAGAACAAAGAATTTATACCAAATGTGAATAAGTTTGTTTACAATAATGTGTCTGTCACACCCCGAGCCGGCGGGCTGGATCGTCTTTCCCATCGGGCAGAATGGTCTCGAGACGTGATATCGTGTGATAATCGGAATGATCAGATTGTATACATAGCACAACATTTGAGAATAACTAAAGCATAATAACATTTAAATTAGGATTGCAAAGTTAAATTACAATTGTCACGTTTGGTAATTTAACAATGTAAACCTATCCAAAAGAATAATGAGTTTACTATCTTGTAATTGTAAAAGATATCAAAATGATTCAAATGTAATAATCAACAGATATGCACATCCAAGAGCTACTAGGTTCTATATCTAGGCATCCTAGTTTGTATCCTTAACTCCTAGCCTTAAGCATTTCGTCACCTGAGAAAACATGTAAAGAAAACAAAGTCAACACATGGTTGGTGAGTTCATAAAGTTTAGTGTTTAAAACCACTGTAAAATTTTGTAAGTTTAGCCTTTTCCAAAATCCCTAAGAGTCTCCACCTTAAACCTCACTACGAACATCATCCCATCATGTCAAGAATACTTGTATATAGGGTCAAGCATACCGCCAGCCCAGCCACCACCCCACCACATGCTTGACATGACACGACTTTGCCTTTAGTGGAAATTAAGAGTTTCACTCTAACCATTCACCACATTCCATATTGTTTGTGTAACCAAAGTATTTTCAGAGTAGTAATTCCATTTCAAACATCTTTGTTAGTTTTGAAAGTATTCTGGTTATCCAATTCCAATTCATTAAAGTTCAAAAACCAAGTTTGAGTTCACAACTGTAGGCGACTGAAATCTAAAGGGGTGGCTACTAGAGTAACCCGCGATCATTTATAGTACCAACCAATAGAAATGATCCGGATGTAACTTTCAACATCGGTGCGTAGTTAGAGGATAACCATCAAAGGACACATAGTCAACTGAAGCCAATCATAATCATCCTAGCCACTTGTTACAAAGCATTGAGAGTTGCCAACGAAGGTCACTAAATGAATAGTAGGGGTTGACACTATATCAAAACTCGACAGCCAATCACTCTGCCTTACGAAGTCCTTGTGAGTATTGAACCTTTCCATACCATGTGTACATGCACCTGCTTACTAACCCGGATCCCATCCACGTATGCCCCATCCTAGGCACACCAACCACTTGTATGTGTTTGAGTTTATATGAGATTGTATGTGTATATATGAGTATGTAAGAGTTTTGTATGAGTATTGTATATGAAAGTATATGTATGAGAAAGTATTTGTATGAGAAACTCTTTGTATGAGAATGTTTATGTATGAGTATGTATGAGATAGCATAAGTTTGTATATGAAATCATAAGTATTTTCAAGCATAAGTATAGAATCATTGTAAACAAGTATATCACCATCGTAGTAAACAAGAAACATGACAAACATTTATGTAAAACATTTAACATGTTTCTTAGTCCCACAGTTTATAAAACAAATTGTTGTGTATTTGAATCGAGTCTAGAATACACACGCTCCTTTGTTGTGTTTTCCGTAGCTTAAACACCTAATTTCATTAATTGTATTTTTATATTGTAAGTGTTTATGGTTGTTTGATATGGTGTTTAGGTCTTTGTGTTTGACTAGATGTCCTATTTACCTTTCTAGTTTTTTACTAGTTATGTAACTATGTGGTGTATTATACAACTCTTGTTAAGCCCTTCCCCATAGTCATCAACTAAATTATTTAAGTAAGGTTTGTATCTAAAACATGTTTTAAGTTGTTATAAATAAATAGGTTACAAAATTTCATATTCAATTATAAAAGGGAGTTAAACTTATTTTATAAAACTCTTTTTGTTTATTTATAACACTTCTATGAATCTTTATGAACCTTAAATTCATACTATTGGATAGGAAATTTGAATACAATTTAAGTTTAAGTCATGAAAAACATTAAGTTTAAAATCTAGAAACTTGGGTTACACTTGTCAAGTCTAACCCGATTCCTCATAAGTTCATTTTGTTCTTGTCATCTTGACTTAACCCTTATGTATGCTTGTAATTGATCCCTTGACACTTAACCCACTTGATTTGATAACCCAAAATAGTGTTGATGGAGATATGAGAGTGTCGATAGATCTAGAATCGGTTAACACTTGATCAAATCCTAATAGCACTTTACCGATATTATCACCAATAATCCATCATATTGTTATTGAATTCCATTGTTTTTGATCTTAAGAAATTTACAAAACACTGGTTTATAAGTTAAATGTGATGTGAACATGTTATTTTTTTTGTTAAAATCTAGTATCGATGGTTTCCTAATTCGGCTAACACTTGAACCACTCAATAAAGTCCTTGCCGATGGTATCATGATTAACCCAACCCCAATGGCCTCATATTCGATTATTATCAGTTGATTTTTAAGTTCCATCTACTTGGATTGAACTAAGGTAATAGTATGGATGACCTGGGAGTAGTATTGATGGAGGTAATATCGACTACAACCGGTCCAAGTCCAAACAGTCCCATCGATACTATAGTATCGACCACCATTGGTTTTTCCAGCTCCATGCCATCGATACTACTAGTATCGATGGTCACTTGAGCACCCAAATTTAGAGACCTTCGATATTGTTAGTCCCGACCATGTGCCATCGATATTAGACCCGTCAAACCTAATAGGTTCGATGGTTTTCTTGAGCCGTACCAACACAATGCCATCGATGATGTGGTTAAAGCCTTCAAACGTTGATACTAATTTTCAAATTATTCCCAGCCATCTTCAACCACTTAAAACTTTAATGCAACATATTCCAAGCTTTCCTAATCCATTTCCATACAAATCGTAAGTGTCCGGAAGTGTTGAAGCCGATTAACAAGTTCAAAGGTTGAAATGGTAGAAAACCATAGAAAAAACGAATTTTCTCTCTAGATTCTTGATTGTTTGAGATGATTTCGACACGGATCCTTTGTACTTTCATGTTCCCCTCGTTGAAAGGATCGTTTTGCCACCAAGAACGTCCAATTTGGTGAAAGTTTTGGCTAGGTAAAGTGTGGGTTTTTGTAGAGAGAGACAATGAATCCGAAAATGGAGGGGACAGAGGGATGGAACTGCAATAAATGTGAGGGAGAAGGGAAAATTACGGCTTTTATATTCCGGGGGTGTTCGGGTGTGTTTGGTTTCGTTTTAACGCTTCGATTTCGTTTTAACGCTTCGGTTTCGTTTCTTTTCGTAAAATTACGTAAGCTTATAAAAATAGAAGTTTTTAAATATTTTTAAGTGTTAATTCCTTATAAATATTCCAAATATCTTTTTATTATTTTTAAAGTTTCGAAAACGTTTATTTTTATCGTTTCATCGAATCGTATCGTTTTCGCGCGTATTCGTACAGATCGTCACCTCTACGAACACGACGACAACTTTAATTTCCTATTTGATTTTTTAATTATAAGATATCATTCAGAACGTTTAACTTACAGATATATTCATGCGAATCGTCACCCACACGGATACACTGTTAATTTAATATTCTCGTAACGACATCCGTTGCTGTTTTTTATTTGATATCCTCACGTATGTTTATACATAATAATATCCTATCTAACAGTTGTGTGTGTTATCAGTTTGTAGTTTCACATTGTATGATAGTCTGCATTGTGTTTGTGTGTGTTGTATATCAGTATAGAGCTGTACTGAGTTTCTAACATTGTTTTCTGAACTTTTCACATTGTATTATCACAAAATAGTTTACAAGTTTCATGCAATCATCTACTGTACAACCCTACTGTTCAAACCTATTGTTTAGACACTATTGTTATAGTCTCCCCTTATTAGAGAAATTTCGTCCCGAAATTTAGGAATCATTGTTGGACACAACTTCCTTTGTAAAACAGATGGGGATACTTTGTTTTCATCTGGTCCTCACGTTCCCAAGTAAACTTTGGGCCGCGTTTGGAATTCCATTGAACCTTAACTATTGGAATACGACTTCGTTTCAGTTGTTTAACTTCATGATCCATAATTTCCAAAGGTTCCTCGATGAAATGTAATTGTTCGTCTATATGGATTTCTTCCATCGGTATGATTAAAGACACGTTGGCTAAGCATTTCTTAAGATTTGAAACATGAAATACATCATGCACACCACTGAGTTCATCTGGCAATCTCAGTCTATACGCCACATGACCAATTCAATGAATCACTTCGAATAGTCCGACGTATCGCGGTGCTAGCTTGCCTTTCTTTCCAAAATGAACTACGCCATTTCCAAGGGGTCACTTTCAGCATAACTCGATCTCCCTCTTCGAATACCAATGGCTTGCGACGTTTGTATGTGTAGCTCTTTTAGCGACTTCTAGCAGCTTGTAACTTTTGATGTATATGGGCGATCTTATCAGTGGTTTCATGTATAAGTTCAGGTCTAGTTATTCGGTTATCTCCTACTTCGGTCAAACAAATAGGCGACCGACATTTCCAACCATACAATGCCTCAAATGGCATGCATCTGATGCTATTATGGTAACTGTTATTATAAGAGAATTCAATCAGTGGTAGGTGTGAGTCCCAATTCCCACCAAAATCCAAAACACACGTCTTTAGCATATCCTCTAGGGTTTGGATTGTATGTTCGCTTGGGATTTCTACAATGATTGCAAAAACCGTGATGTAAATCGACTATCTCGGTCGGAAATAACGGATAATAGCACTACATGTCGTACCACTATTTCATTTATATATAGTCTTGCCAGTTTATCCATTGTAAAATTTTCACGCATTGGCAAGAAAGGAGCAGACTTAGTCAAACGATCAATAATAACCCAAATTGTATCGTGACCACTAAAAGTGCGAGGTAGCTTTGTAATGAAATTTATTGCTATTTATTCCCACTTCGATTGCGGAATCTCAGGTTGTTCCAGTATGCCAGACAGATTCTAGTGTTTCGCTTTCACCTTCGCACACGTTAAACACCAACCGACGTACTCAACTATGTCTTTCTTCATTCTCGGCCACCAATAAAATATCCGAATATTTTGGTACATTTTATCGGCGCCTGGATGTACGGAGTATCTGGTCTTGTGAGATTCATCAAAGATGAGCTTTCTAAGTTCCTCTACCACAAGAATCTACATGCGATCCTGGTAGTATATAGCTCCATCTTGTTTAGTTTCAAACTGTCTTTCAGCTCCGTAGTCGAGCTCTTTCTGCATGTTTCCTTGTTCCACTGTCTGCTGTTGAGCTTGTATGATCTTGTTCCGCAAGCTCATCTATGCCATCATTCACATTGCTCATACGTACAAAGGTTTGATGCTTTCCTTCCTGCTCAAAGCATCAGCCTCCACGTTAGCTTTTCCCGGATGGTACTTAATCACACAGTCTTAATCATTCAGAAGCTCAACCTAACGTTGCTGGCGCATGTTGAGTTCCTTCTTATCAAATATTTCTTGTAGACTCTTATGATCAGTAAAGATGCTACACTTAGTGCCATACAAGTAATGTCTCCAAATCTTCAAAGCGAAGACTACTGCTCCTAGTTCCAAATCTTTCGTTGTGTAGTTTTTCTCATGTATCTTCAGTTGTCTTGATGCGTAGGCAATAACTTTGTCTCGCTGCATTTGCACACAACCATGTCCCTGATAGGAAGCATCACAATATACTACAAAGTCATCATTACCTTCTGGGAGAGTCAAGATTGGAGCATCACACAACTTCAGCTTTAATGTTTGGAAAGCATCTTCTTGTTTCTGTTCCCAAAAAACAGTTCACGTTTCTGAGTTAACATTGAAAATGGCAAGGCTAAGGTGGCATTATTCACTGCAGGTGCCGGTGGAGTACGATAGTTTTGAACCCAATGGCCTAACCGGCCACAAATTGTGCATTTCCTACACTGTTCTGCTGCAGAATGATGAAATTAACAACGCGCAAACATAGGATGTATGCCAGTGTAGGATTTGTATGAAGCATTAGTAGGCACTGTAGCAACTTGAGCAAGAGGAGTGGCCATCATGTAGTTCTTGATGACCTTCTACTTCTTCTTTGGATGATGACTGGGCTTCTGTGAAGGATCCTCCTTAGCTTTACCAGTTTCCTTCTTCAGTTCTCCGGATGCTACCATCACGTCAGTAAGTTTGCTGACAGTGTGATGGCCATTTCTAGAGTTACAGGGATTGCAGCAAGGACAAGGCTCTGAATGCAGGCTGGTAATCCGCCTACATATTTGTTAAGAAGTTTCTCCAAATTGGTACCATCTCTGGCACTAGGGATACCAACTCATGATAGCGGGTGGTGTACGTCATGTGATCTGAACCTTTCATCACATGGTTAAGCAGTTCAGCTTCCATTTTCTGGAGTTCATTCATGGGACAGAACTGCTTCCTCAGCAAAGTCTTGAAATCAACCCAAGGCATCATTAATGCCTCATCTCTTCCAAGAGCTCTAATTTGCACATTCCACCAAGTTAAAGCCTGTTTGTTGATTGAGCCTACAGAATACCGAACCTTATGGTGATTGGGACAACAACCGATGTATAGGGTGCTCCATATTCTCGATCCACTGGATCAAGCCAACTGCACCCTAGTACTGTTGAGGCTCGGCGGTTTGGATCCTACGAAAGCTTTGTAGGAATAGTCCGGTGTTGTTCCCGTGCTGGCATTAACTTCTCCCGATGAGTTCTCTGTTTGGTTGTTGCTGCTCTGTATCATATTGATCATGTCGGGGATAGCCTCCTTCGACTGGTTGGTGAGTAGAGTGGTTAAGGCCACAGTAGCAGGATCCAACTCTAGTTGATGAGGCGAAGTAGGGGAGGAGGTGGAGGAGGAGGAGGTGGCGGTGGTGGTGGAGGCATAAGAGGAGGTGGTCTTCGCGGAGGCATTCTGATCACAACCGAAAGAACATTAGTTAGTGCAATGATCGAACGCAGAAGACACATGCATATAAGTTCCTATTCCCTAAGTTCTCTACTTGAGGGTCCCTAAGTTATAGTCAAGGCCAAACCGTTCTAAGTAAATGGTCTATATTTTCTATAACCCTGAGCTATGATACCAATCTGTCATACCCTGAGCCAGCAGGATCGACTTTCCCGTCGGGCGAAATGGTCCCAGGGCGTGATATCGTGTGATAATCGGAGTGATCAGATTGTATATATAGAAAAACATTTGAGAAAAACTAAAGCATAATAACATTTAAACTCGGATTACAAAGTTGTTGGACCGATCGGGAGCTCGGAAACAATCCGAATCCAATAGAAAACTACTCGATAACCTCTGGGATAGTGCGGAATCCTATTCCAGGGTTTTCCAATCGAAACCAACAGGAACCGTGGTGATCCGAGGCTGTAGAAACAACTTGGAAGCAACGATCGAACACCACGGGTTGAGAATCGAACTTGGATGATCAAGAACCACTCAGATCTTCTAGGGTTTTGACACTGGAGTGCTAGGGAAGAAGGAGGGCTCTAAAAAGTTAGGTTTGAAATGATTTGAACATCTATATATAGGCTGTAGTCATTCGGCCGAATGAGTGGCCGAAGCAGCTCATTCGGCGAATGACTAAGCTCGAATGAGCAGTCATTCGAATGAGTCATTCGGCGAATGACTCATTCTGAACTCAGACATTCGCTATAACCTTCATTCGCCGAATGACTTCATTCTAGAGTCATTCGGCCGAATGAGTAAACTTCATACTCAAACAGTTTATAATCAAATCAAACAACTAGATAAACATTAATAGACAATAATCAATAGAAATAAACATTATGAAATAGATATAAAGACAACTTCCATTAATACTTTGAACATTTACATGATAAGAGTTACAAAACCGAACTAGGGACAATAAACATGCATCAACAAACTCCCCCTTGGACCTAGTTCAACTCTTGGAAGTGTCTTTCTTGAAATATTTTTCTGAAATAGCTTTCCAGTCTGCTCCAGCGTGGATCTTGAAAATGCTGCAGAGACGGATCACTCTCATAAATTGCAAAGCTTGCACCATGTCTGGAACGTCGAAGAAAATCTGGTTTCTGAACAAAGCTTGAACATCCTTGTGAGACAAGTTAGTCAGCCACATAGGATCAAAAATCCTAACAGTCTCCCACTGTTTGTCTTTGCACAAAACTATCACAGCCTCACCTGTGCGCCCATCATAATACCACCATCGGAAGCCATCCATAAAGTCTTGTCGCATCTTCCGCAGGGGAATCTTCTTCAAGACTTTAGGGGGAAGCCACTTCAGGATCACTTTATGCTTCCGGGTATCACCATCAATCTCAGGCAAATAGTATCGTTCTGGCTGCTGCGGCTGAAAGTTCACCCATCTCTTCCGGTATTCATACTTGATTTGTCGAGAGAACCAAGCAGACATCCCGGAGTCTTCACAGTATAGCATGTTCAGACGTGCTAGTTGATTAACTTCAAATCCAGGCAACGTCTTGAAATCATGCGGGTGTTTGAAGTAGTCTATCCCCTTTTCCCTCTTCACTGCATAGCACCCAAGATCATGGAAGTATGCCCAGCTAAGGATCTGACCTCCAGCTCTGTAGCCTTTGGTCCTGTAAACCTTCTTGTGTGTAGCTGGCATCTTCTCTGTGCTTTGTCTCTTTAATACCTCCCAGTATGCAGCCCATTCCTCTCTTTTTCTCTTTTGATCATCAGCTTCAGCCTTGCTTGCCTCTACTTGTTCTTCAAGATATCTGACCAAGAGATCCTCTGTTTCTTGATCAAATGGCTCAGTGAATGTAGGCAGCTCGTCTTCAGCCGATGTATACTTTGGGTATTCTTCATCGGTGATGTCTTCCAGAATGACCTCATCTACATCATCAAAAAGTTCTGGTTCGGGCTCTTCGGTACTGGGAACTGAGGTGTCATCAGTAACAACCTCGTCAGGATTTAATCTGAATAGCTCGGCTATCTGTTCTTTAGATAGGCAATGTATGATCTCACCCTCCTCCTTGTCGTAGCTCACTGAGTGCTGTATGATGCCTTGAGCGTCTAAGATCATGGTAAGTGTCTCGTCAAGTTGACGTCTCAAAGGCACAGCTTGGACTTCCTCAGTAGCTTCTGGCTCTGCAGTCTTTGATGGAGACGAAGGAGGAGGAGCCTGAGCTTTCTTGTCATTTGCCTTCTTAGACCTGATTTCGGTAGTGGGAGGAGCTTTATCATCATTGTTGTCATCATCATCATCATCATCAGTGCCAGATGATTCTCCAGACCCACTCCCTGATCCATTTTTACCCTCATCATCATCTTCATCATCTTCATCTGATTTTTCATCTTTCTCAGAATCCTCGTAATCCACTTGTTCCTCATCAGACTCTTCTTCATCTTCTTGTTTGTCTGAATCATTGGAACGATCCTCAACTCCCTCAAGCCTGGGAGTGCTCTCCTTTGAACCCTCGACAAGTCCAGCTAGGCGAGCATTCTCAGCTTCGAGTTGCAGGATCCGATCACTTAAGCCAGAGGTTGTCATAGCCAGCTGGTTGTGCTCATCGATGTACTTCAGGAGCTGTTCCTCCTGTTGAGCAGACCTGGCTCTCAAGTCAGCCCTCTGGTCTGAAGCCTGAAGAAGCAGAGTATCCTGCTCTTCAATCCTCCTGGTAAGTTGAACAATAACCAGCTCTTGCTCTTTGTTCTTCCTTTCTTGCTCCATGCTCCTCTCCATCAATCTCAAGACCATACTGTTCAGTGTGCTAAGCTGATCCACAACTGAAACAGTAGGTATATGAACATCAGCACGGACTGTGGATGGGCCAGAGGAAGCAGTAACATAAACCGGATCGCGAACAAAAGGAGTGGACAGAGGGGCAGTAGTAGCCTGAGTGTGAATGGCCCTTGTCCTTGTCAGTGAAGAAACTGACACAGCTGCTACTGATGTGACAGTAGTTGTAGCAGCTGATGTCAGTTCTGACCTCCTTTGGAAAGAGAATCGAGATCTCTTTCCCCTTCCAGCTCTGGAGGATGTGGGCTGAGAGGCAGTGGCAGTCACAGCCACTGAAAGTGGAGTAGAAGACCGAGGTGGAGGAGAGATATCGAACTCTGGTATGAATAGTGTATCAGTAGTCTCCTCCCTTTCATCTTCTTTCCTCTTTCTCTTCCTCATCTTCACTCTTCCACCCTCATCCACTTTCTCAAACTCATCATCATGAGTCTCTTCAGAATCAGAACTGTCATCATCACCTTCACCTGCTACACCTTCATCCTCACTCGAGTCCTCTGACTCATCACCACCACCTGAGGAATGTGGAACTGAAACATCTAGTGGAGCAGTCACTGAGGATGTAGTAGTAGACAAGAAGTCTAAATCCATCAGTGAGTCGATGTCCACATCCTCCTCCTGTGCTGTCGACACACCAACATCACCACCTGCACCAGAAACAGCAACATCAACCATGCTCACTGAAGCAGCAGTGGTCATGTGTGCTGAAGTCATCTCCCCAGCCCCTGAACTCACTATAGCAGCAGTGCTCAAATCCACTGTGCTCTCACCAACACCAGCACCACTTGGGCCTGCATCATCATCTCCATCACTATCATCACCTCCCGCTGGAACTACAATGTCCTCTACATCTGAATCGGAGTCATCGTGTCTCCATCTCCGTCCAGCAGGAGCCCTGTAATCAGGTCGAGAGAGGTGACCAAATAGAGACCTGGTAGTGGGCTTCCTCTCCTTCCCTCTGTATGACAAAACTCTGTTAAGAGTTATGTCATTCATGTGCTCCAATCGAATGATGTCAGCATTAATCTTTGGAAGATCTGGAATCTGGGCATCAATAATCTGCTGTAGAAATCTAGGGTACATCAGGAACTTCTTGTCACCCTTAAGCCCCACATTCTCCTTCATGTGTATAAAGACCATCTCGGAGAAGTTGAAGGGTTTGTTGAGCACCAAAGCAGCAAATGCGCACTGAATGGTCTCGCGCATATCATCAAAACCCCCTCTCCTTGAGCCAAGACAGTGAACTAGCACATGAGCCAAGTACTTGAACTGCGGAGACATGAATGCCTTGTTCAGAATCCCAGATCCAATATCTCCCTCGTACTTGCATCGTAGAGAGCATCCACGAACCAAGAATCTGTCAAGTAAAGCAGGTTGATCCTGAGAGTCTTGAAAACCATAGATTCTCCGTATATGCTCAGCAGAGACCACCACATCCTGACCCCTGACTTTCCCCCGTATAACTGTAGGCTCGGCCTCACAATCGATATCAGCCGATGACCAGAAATCCTGCTGATGTGATAAGTAAGGCACATGAACTGTCGATATGGCTGTGAAGATCCTAGAACGCCTCATAAATGTGATAATTTCTGAGTAGTGCTTCGCGTTCGGGGTAGTCAAATCAAGATGAGCACAGATGTTGTGCTTAGGAACTGATTTGTATCCTGCCATACTGCACAATACAAGAAATACACATGTCAGTACAAGATATTCAATCAAACACTGAAGTTTAACAAAAATCAGATTCACTGTTATCTGATATGCCGAATGAACACCATTCGCCGAATGAGTCAACTGTCGAATGAGGTTCATTCGTCGAATGACTCTCATTCGTCGAATGAGACATGAGTATGACTAGTCATTCGCCGAATGATCCATTCGTCGAATGAGATTCATTCGCCGAATGAGTCATTCGCCGAATGACGACATTCGGCATTTACACTGAGTTCAAAATCCCCTTATTCAAAATCTCAAATCAATCCAAAAAATCTGTTGAACAACTCACAGAATCCACCGATTAGCATTTTTAATACTTGACATTTTGAGTTTTAGGTTCTTTTTGACAGTTTATTCATTAGGCGATTTATAAAACCCTAAAAACCCTAAATGACAATCTGTTTGACATGATTTCATGGATGGAATTGGCTGAAACTTGATCTCCATATACCTGAGAAAAAGTATAAATGGATTATTAGAAGCAGGATCAATAATAGTCACAAGTAATCGAAGAGAAGGTCACAGTGTGTGTTTCGCCGAAAGAGGGTTAACTGATATCGCGAAAAAGAAATTTGGTCGAATGACTCTCATTCGGCCGAAACACAGTTATATACCATTGAGTCATTCGCCGAATGAGCTAGGCGAAAGGTCACATAACCTCTGTTTCATTCGCCGAATGAGAGTGGCGACTGAGTCATTCGGCAAAGTTCATTCGCCGAATGAGAATGTCGAATGAGACATTCGACACTCTTCATTCGTCGAATGAAGTTCATTCTGTGTAACTGATTCGGTCGAATGACTCATTCTCATTCGGCCGAATGAGTCCATTCTGCCTCTCATTCGTACGAATGAGAGATGAACTTCTCCAAAACTCCAAAATTTCACAAATTTGACAATTTTAGCACCAAACTTTTAACCAATTATGAAGATATGTCTAGTTGGTTCAGGATTCAGATATGACAGACATCCGAATCTACAAATGATCATCTAAAACAAAATTGAAAATAGAAAATCTTTTTGTATTTTTCTGAAACAACCATACAACTGTACAAACACAAATTAAAAGCAAATAAAAACATATTTTTGTGAGAAGCCCATTAATAAGATAACACATATCTCTGATCACATCATATAGCCTTCAATGAATGCTTCACTTCAAACACAATTTCATTTTGATACGATTACTGATATATTTGTCCAAGTTTAAACTGAACAATGCACAACTCTTAAACAAACTAAATGATCACTCATATTTTCTGATTGAGTTCCCCAATTCATTTCATCAATCAAGATCAAAATAGGTTCAAAACTCATTTCAGCATATCTTAAAACCAGTCATCATGAATTCAATAAGATTCAAACATTTATTCTCTTTTTGTATTTTTCTTGTTCTATCCAAATGGATGGCTTCAGCTAGGTCCGTCCCAGCAATATGGCACATGTATGGAATCGAACTTTATTTGCTTAAGTTTTTCTCAAGCTTAATACCAGCTTGCGTTAGGTTTTCTTCAAGCTTAATACCAGCTTGTTTTTAATTTTTCACCAAGCTTAATACCAGCTTGTTTTTGATTTTTCTCAAGCTTAATACCAGCTTGCTTTTATTTTTCTTTGAATGAAACCTCATTTGATTCCATGATGACAGGTGTATGCTTGATTTGAATCAAGAACCATTTCTCACTCAAAAGCCTTAATAAGATGGATCCCACAAATCAAACTTTCTAAGTTCTCATAAGTTGTTTATTTATTTTGTATAGCCAGCCTATCAGTACATCCCATCATCATTCTTTTGTGATGCATTCATTTCTGCTTATATGACATAATGAAATCAATGTACTATTTTATTAATCAGGACTATCTCATTTTTAATTTTTCTATTGTTTTTGGTTTTTCAAATTTTCTATTGTTTTTTGTTTTTCAAATTTTCTATTGTTTTTGGTTTTTCAAATTTTCTATATCTCCCCCTAAAAACCTAAAAAATAGAAAATCTTTTTGTGTTTTTAATAATGAAAAGATAACTGTACAGGAGAAAATGAAAATACTGAAATAAAATAAACAAAATTATCTAAGTAAAATGATGATCATTTGTTAGACTCAGATGAGGATTGAACTTCATCCTTTTGGAAAACACCATTAGCCGATAACAGATATAAAAATCTGGGTTTATCAAAAGCTTTGTAAAAAGATCGGCTTTTTGGTGATCGGTGTGAATTTTAACAACATCGATTAATTTCTTTTCAAAACAATCACGTATGAAATGATATTTTATGTCGATGTGTTTGGTCTTGAAGTGCTGAACTGGATTTTTAGTGACAGCAATGGCGGCAGTATTATCAACATAAATAGGAGTGTTAGAAAAATGTAACCCATAGTCCCTGAGTTGCTGTTGAATCCAGATGATTTGTGAACAGCAACTAGCAGCAGCAATATATTCAGCTTCACAGGTTGAAGTAGACACCGACGTCTGCTTCTTGCACTGCCAGGTGACCAATCGGGTTCCAAAGAACTGACATCCCGCAGATGTTGACTTGAAATCTCTTTTGCATCCGCCATAATCTGAATCACTGTATGCAGTAAGCTCAAAGTTATCATCATTAGGGTACCATAAGCCAAGTTCAGGTGTACCCTTCAGATAACGCATAATCCTTTTGACAGCAATCAGCTGAGATACTCTTGGTTTGGATTGATAACGTGCACACAAGCAAGTGACAAACATGATATCTGGCCGAGAAGCAGTGAGATACATGAGAGAGCCGATCATTCCCCGGTACAGAGTGGCATCAATTAACTCCCCTTTTCGTCTGGAGTAATCCCGTGATTAATCGCCAGTGGGGTACCAGCAGGCTTCGCATCAGACATACTGAACCGGCTCAGAATGTCACCAACGTATTTGGTTTGATGAATAAAGATCCCTGCCTCAGACTGATCCACCTGCAAACCCAAGAAAAACTTCATCTCTCCCATCGAACTCATTTCAAATTTTTCTTTCATCACATTCTCAAATTCCTTGCACAGATTATCATTTGTGGATCCAAAAATTATATCATCCACATACACTTGTACCAAGAGTAAATCACTGTCCTTCTCACGGATGAATAAAGTGCAGTCAATGACACCTCTTCTGAACCCGTTGTTCAGAAGGTGAGTGGAAAGTGTCTCGTACCACGCTCTCGGAGCTTGATGTAATCCATACAAAGCTTTGTCTAGCTTGTAGACTTTATCACGATGCAATGGATCTTCAAATCCGGGAGGTTGATTGACATACACTGTTTCACTGATAACTCCGTGAAGGAACGCGCTCTTTACATCCATTTGATAAACCTTGAACTTTTTGAAGGATGCATAAGCCAGAAAGATACGAATGGCTTCTAGACGAGCGACCGGAGCAAATACCTCATTATAGTCCAATCCCTCTATCTGTCTGAATCCTTGAACCACCAGACGAGCCTTGTTTCTCACAATTATCCCGTGATCATCCTTTTTGCAACGAAGAACCCATCTAGTGCCAATGACTTTTGCACCTTTGGGTTTATCAACTAGTTGCCAGACCCCTAACTTCTTGAACTGCAAAAGTTCCTCTTGCATGGCGTCTACCCATGATTCTTCTTTGAGGGCTTCAGTGACGGTACGCGGTTCCACTTGAGATATAAAGCAGGAATGAGCACAAAAGCTTACATCTGCAAAATCAAGAATGTCTGCAAGACCACCTGAAGAAATCTGACTACGAGTCTTCACTCCGTCTAAAGGACTCCCAATAATGTTGTCTTGAGGATGAATTCGATTGATTCGTCCAACAGGATGAGCAGGAACCTCAACCTCAGGATCTAAGTTATTCAAATTCAAATCCTCAAGACCTGGTACAAGATTATCAACAACTGGTTCAGGAGCAGCTGAGGGATTGTCATCTGTGTCTGAGCTGTCATCATTTATCTGTGTAGAGGGACCAGATGTAGATGTAGGTTGAAAAGTAGCATCGGGGGCATTTTGTACATCATACAACATCTGAACTGCTACATCTTCATCTGAGTACATGGGGGGCATATTGAATGAGTCAAAAAGACTGGAATAGTCAAACATCCAATCTGGCCCTTTTCCAGGTGGGGGCATTGTATACTTTTGAACATCCACGTGGTACCACTCCTCCACATTATGAGTTGCAATGTTGTAAACTCGTTTATTTGGAGTGCTATACCCAAGAAAGTACCCTTCTTCCACCTTTTCATTAAACTTGCCCTGCTCATGTTTCTTAAGCATAGTGCATGGAGCACCAAATGGTTCTAGATACTTAAGATTTGGCTTTCGATTATGGAGCAGTTCAAAGCAAGTCTTCCCATGTCTCTTCACAATAAGAACCCGGTTCAATGTGTAACAAGCATTGGCAACAGCTTCATTCCAGAATTGAACCGGTAGAGAAGAATCAGCAAGCATAGTTCTAGCAGCCTCAATCAATGTCCTATTCTTTCGTTCAGCAACACCATTCATCTGTGGAACGTATGGAGCACTAAACTGTTGCACGATGCCTTTTGCATTACAAAAATTCTCCATGTTGTGATTTTTGAACTCCGTTCCATTATCAGTTCGAAACTGACGAATCTTGAGCTTATAAAGAGATTCAAGTTTGGTAACCAGAACTTGAATGCAATCAAACGTTTCTGATTTCTCTTTCAAAAAGAAGACCCAAGAGTATCTGGAATATTCATCAGTAATAACAAGGCAGTATTGATCTCCAGCTATACTCTTCCGATTCACTGGACCAAACAAATCCATGTGGAGAAGCTCAAGAGGAACATTGATTGAATGATACTTTTTCAGCTTATGAGACTGCTTAGACTGCTTTCCTTTCTTGCATGATACACAGATATCAGACAACTTAAAATTTTTCAAGCTAACTCCCTCAACCAAACTGTTGTGTACCAGATGATTCATCTTGCGTAAACTCAAATGGCCCATCCTCTTATGCCAAAGGATTGAATCTTTCTCAGTTGCCTTTGTCATAAAACATGAAGCTGTAGAGGATGTAGTTGAAGCTGTGGCCATATTGAGAACATACAAGTCTTGTTTTCTTGGAGCAGACATTAAAATCCAATCTTCAGGTATCTGCACACCTTGCTTGAGAATATAACACTTTGAGTCATCAAATAGAACCTTGTACTCTTTGTCACAAATCTGAGAGACTGACAGGAGATTGTTTTCCAACTGTTTGACATATCTGACATTATCGAACGAAACATGTCCATTTGTCAAGATACCCTCTCCTGTAATGAAACCACCCTTGTCTCCAGCAAAAGCTACATAGCCACCTCGAACTGCGTTCACATTGGTGAGCAGAGAAATATCACCAGTCATGTGTCTGGAAGCCCCACTATCAACGATCCAATTGCTGTTTACTCCAGCTTTTGGGGCAACCTGCACAATAAAGAGACTATCAGTTTACATTGGGAACCCAAGCCTTTACGGTCTTGGGTTGACCCATTGAGTCTCGGATCCAAACATCGATCCATTTTCCCTTAGGAATAGGTTTATCTGAAATTTGTGGAACAGATACCTCAGATGATTTAACTTTCCAAATTGCATTTTTATCAAAAGAGGTTTTCAGATAAATGGATGATGATGTTGATTGGTTAATTTTAACCCCATTTGGAACAACCAAAGTTTCCAACTTTCCCTTTCCCTTGTCTGAAATCTTAGACTGAGTGTGAGATGTAGATTTTGGCTGAAAAGACTTAGGCACAGATTTTACTGGTTTTGGTAAAGCAGACTTTAAGTTTTTGAAAGGGACAACCTTAGGTCTAATCAACTGAGGACAAAACCTCACAATATGCCCTGGTTCACCACACTCAAAACAGACTTTATCATCTTTTTTATGAAAATGTTTCAAATCTGAAAAAGACTTTTTAGTTGATTTAAAAACATTTGATTTCTGACAATCTGGCTCAAAACCCAAACCCTTTCTTCCTTTGTTACCAAACTGAGCTGATTTGGTAGCACAATTAGCTTCAGACCCCTGTGAAGCTTTAACAAAGCATAATTCTTTGTAAATCTTTGATTTGGAGATTGGGTCACCTTTCATGACAACAGGGGTTTGATTCCGAGGAGTACTATACTCTGATTCATCCTCGGAATCCGAGACCCAATCTTCAACAACTCCATCCACCTGAGATCCAGCAGTCTTTGATGAACTCTGAGTTGTACTCAGACCAACTGGATCAATTACTAACGGAGTAGTAACTTGAAAATCCTTTACATCTTTGTCATTTGGAGTATTGACAAAGGCATTGAGGATTGGTGGAGGACACTTTTGATAGTTAACCTCTTCCTTCCCCTGATCAGTACCCCTACTGATCATGTGCTCAATGATATAAGAAGAGCTCTCATAGCTCTTGAGCTTCTGACCTAAAGTCTCATAATCACATTCAACAATTGCTAACTTCTTCTTGATCTCATTTATGGTATTGAGATAAGAAGTTATAGCATCTTGCTTGTTCAGAACAGCGATCTCAGCCTCATGCAATTGTCAATTTAAAAGATCAATTTTATTTTGAAAATCCTTTTCATTAGATTTTAAAACTTTGTTTGCTTCAATGCATAGGTCGAGATCGGTCATCAGATCACTGTTATGCTTCTGATAGGCAAGAATCTTACTCCTAAGGTCAACACAATTGAAACAATCAGATTGAGAAGATGAACAATCAGTGTATACCTACTCAGAAGAATCAGTAGAAGCAGAAAAATTTGCCATTAAGGCAAATTGAGTTGAAGAGTCATCAGCTTCACAATCAGATTCTTGAGTGTCAGAATCCGTCAAACTGTCTGATTCTGAACTTGATGTCTTGTCATCAATCACCAATGAATCTTCCTGGCTGCTTTCTTCATCAAGATCTTCAGAATTCTGAATCTCTGCTACACATGCTTTATCTTGATCTTCCTTGTCAGCATTGAATCTGAAGTCCCAATTCACTCCTTCATCTTGTTGAACCATTAAAGCTTTACTACCAGAAGATGAAGATCCAGCTGGAGAAGGAGAATCAATAGGAACTAATCGCCTTTCAGAATTAGCAGGGGCTGACTTCTGATGCTGAAATGGGTTCTTGTTTCCAGCTTTCTTAGGCTGCTTGCACTGTCTGGCAAAGTGACCCTTCTCACCACAGTTGTAGCATGTGACAGATGCCATATCAAATCCAAACTTGGACTCCTTGTTTAGATTGATGTCCTTCCCAGTCCTCTTCACAAACTCCTTAGCTCTTCTAACTGCACTAGCCAATGCCCACATGATGTCAATTCTTTCCATATCATCAGGATCAATCTGAGAGTAGTCATCATTGGTCAAATATGGATTGCCGATCTGACCAGCAACTAATCCATCATATGAATTAACCAATGTTGACAGAAGACCCATGTGCTCTTTAGCAATCTCAACTGTGACCTTATCAAAGTTATCTGTTTTCAGACTTGCAGTAGGCTGATGATGCTCCTGTTGTGAGCAAGATGAAGAAGATGGGCTAAAGTGCATCTGAGCTGCAGATGGAGCTTCAGATGTTTTAGATACAAAAGCAGTCTTCAGAGGAGCATGAGTTGTAGCTTTATCAACTGTGGGTGTGGAGTAGTATAGAGAAGGATCTTGAACTTGCACAACTCTCTTTGCCTTCCACTTGTTCTCTATCTCCTGTTCCTTCAACTTCTGAATAAAATCATTGATGTCCATATGAGCCATCATCTGATTTTGCTTAAGTACCATCAAGAAAGACTCCCACTTTGGAGGTAGTGCATCTGCCAAACATTGAATCTTCTCTTGAGTTGTAGTTTTGACCTCGTGGTTGAACAACTCACTCAACAGATGATAGAACCTCGCAATCAGCTCATCAAGGGACTCATTACCCACATACATAAAGCTATTGAACTCTTTCCTTAAAGCTTTAGACTTAATGCTCTTCAATGCATCATTCCCCTCATATCTTTGTTGCAAGGCATCCCATAGTAGCTTAGCCGAAGTAAACTGTCTAAATTGATGAAAGATATCTGTAGCAATGGACTGTGACAGAATGGCATATGCTTTCTTCTCATAGTCATACAGCTTCCTTTGAGGCTCGGTCATCCTTGTAACAAGCATAGGGGTACCATCCTCATTTAAAGGCCTCAAGTAACCTCCCTTAATCATCATCCACAGATTTGTATCCACTCCATTGATGTGGATTTCAAATCTATACTTCCAGTGAGGGTAGTCATCTAAAGTCAATAACTTAGGAGCTTTGTTTGAGTTCCCAGTTTCATTTTCTGTCAACAAGAGAGTCTGAATGCGATGGTTTTGGTTAGCCATGAGTGCTAGATCCTCCATTTGATCAGAAGTAATAAGATTCAACACTTAGAAAATTTTCAGAAGTGACTGGCGAATGACTGATATTGGGCGAATGTCGGGGGCCGAATGTCTTGAAACTGGCGAATGAAGGCTGAGAATGACAACTGGCGAATGAGTGAGTCGAATGACCTATTCGGCGAATGGCAGATCGAATGAGGTCTTTCGCCGAATGAGGATGAAGAATGAGGCTTATACGGCGAATGAGAATGGCGAAGAAGCTATTCGCCGAATGAGACCTATTCGGCGAATGAGGGGCTATTCGGCTGAACTTATTCGGCCGCCAGAGTCATTCGGCGATCTAGGGTTTTTGACAACGAAAATCGTGATAACTTGCGATTTTGACCAGATCTAACCACCAAATTTGGTACAGCAGTTCAAGACACGATAGCAAACCAATTGGGAAAGATTTAGGGCAATCAAACCACAAAAACACTTGATTTTTCAATGAAATAGTAACTTGGGAAGCAAGAAAAATAGGGTTTTTGGAAGTTACGAAAATCAGGGTTTTGGGAATCTCAGATCTGTTGATTTTGAGTGGAAATCGAGTAGAATCAAGAGCCTAAGCTCTGATACCACTTTGTTGGACCGATCGGGAGCTCGGAAACAATCCGAATCCAATAGAAAACTACTCGATAACCTCTGGGATAGTGCGGAATCCTATTCCAGGGTTTTCCAATCGAAACCAACAAGAACCGTGGTGATCCGAGGCTGTAGAAACAACTTGGAAGCAACGATCGAACACCACGGGTTGAGAATCGAACTTGGATGATCAAGAACCACTCAGATCTTCTAGGGTTTTGACACTGGAGTGCTAGGGAAGAAGGAGGGCTCTGAAAAGTTAGGTTTGAAATGATTTGAACATCTATATATAGGCTGTAGTCATTCGGCCGAATGAGTGGCCGAAGCAGCTCATTCGGCGAATGACTAAGCTCGAATGAGCAGTCATTCGAATGAGTCATTCGGCGAATGACTCATTCTGAACTCAGACATTCGCTATAACCTTCATTCGCCGAATGACTTCATTCTAGATTCATTCGGCCGAATGAGTAAACTTCATACTCAAACAGTTTATAATCAAATCAAACAACTAGATAAACATTAATAGACAATAATCAATAGAAATAAACATTATGAAATAGATATAAAGACAACTTCCATTAATACTTTGAACATTTACATGATAAGAGTTACAAAACCGAACTAGGGACAATAAACATGCATCAACAAAAGTTAAATTACAATTGTCACGTTCGGTAATTTAACAATGTAAACCTATCCAAAATAATCATGAGTTAACTATCTTGTAACTGTACAAGATATCAAAATGATTCACATGTAATAATCAAAAGATATGCACAACCAAGAGCTACTAGGTCCTCTATCTGGGCATCCTAGTATGTATCCAGAACTCCTAGCCTTAAGCTTGTTCATCACCTGAGAAACACATGTAAAGAAAACAAAGTCAACATATGGTTGGTGACTTCATAAAGTTTAATGTTTAAAACCATTGTAAAATTTTGAAAGTTTAGCCTTTTCCAAAATCTCTCAGAGTCTCCACCTTAAACCACACTACTTACATCATCCCATCATGTCAAGACTGCTTATACATAGGGCATACGTAGGGTCAATCTTGCCGCCAGCCCAGCCGCCAGCCCACCACATGCTTGACATGACACGACTTTGCCTTTAGTGGAAATTAAGAGTTTCTTACTGACCATTCACCACCTTCCGTATTGTTTGTGTAACCAAAGTATTTTCTGAGTAGGATTTTCATTTCAAAGATCTTTGTTAGTTTTGAAAGTATTCTGGTTATCCAATTCCAATTCATTGGAATTCGAAAAAACCAAATTTGAGTTCACAATTGTAGGCAACTGGAATCTGAAGAGGTGGCTACTAGAGTCACCCGTGATGATTAATAGTACCAACCCATAGAAATGACTCGGGTGTAACTTTCAGCATCGGTGCATAGTTAGAGGATAACCATCAGAGGACACATAGTCAACTAAAGGAAATCATAATCATCCTAGCCACTCGTTACAAAGCATTTACAGTTGACAAAGAGGGTCACTGAATGACTAGTAGGGGTTGACACCATGTCAACACTCAGTGGCCAATCCGTCTTCCTTATGAAGTCCTTGTGAGTATTAAGACTTTCCGTACCATGTGCACATGTACCTGCTTACTAACCCGGATCCCATCCCCGTATGCCCCATCCTGGGCACACCAACCACTTGTATGTGTTTGAGTTTGTATGCGAATGTATGTATATGTATGAATTATGTATGAGTTTTGTATGAGTATTGTATATGAAAGTATATGTATGAGAAAGTATTTGTATAAGAAAGTCTTTGTATGAGAAAGTTTATGTATGAGTTTGTATGAGATAGCATAAGTTTATATATGAAATCATAATTATTTTCAAGCATAAGTATAGAATCATTGAAAACAAGTATATCATCATGGTAGTAAACAAGTTATAAAACATGACAAACATTTATGTAAAACATTTAACATGTTTCTCAGTCCTGCAGTTTATAAAACAAAACAGTTGAAAACAGACAATGAACTCACATGTGTTGTTGTGTATTTGAATCGAGTCAAGAATGTGCACGCTCGTTTGTTTCTTTTTGTGTAGCTTTAACACCTGAATTCATTAATTGTAGTTTTATATTGTAAGTGTTTAAGGTTGTTTGATATGATGTTTAGGTCTATGTGTTTGACTAGATGTCTAATTTACCTTTCTAGTGTTTTACTAGTTTTGTAACTATGTGGTGTGTTATACTACTCTTGTTAAGCCCTTAACCATAGTCATCAACTAACTTATTTAAGTAAGGTTTGTATCTAAAACATTTTTTAAGTTGTTATAAAAAATAGGTTACAAAATTTCATATTCAATTATAAAAGGGAGTTAAACTTATTTTACAAAACTCTTTTTGTTTATTTATAACACTTCTGCGAATCTTTATAAACCTTAAATTCATACTATTGGATAGCACATTTTAATAGAATTTAAGTTTAAGTCATGAAAAACATTAAGTTTAAATTCTTGAAACTTCGGTTACATTTGTCAAGTCTAACCAGATTCCTCATAAGTTCATTTTGTTCTTGTCATCTTGACTTAACTATTTTGTATGATTTTATTTGATCCCTTGACACTTACTTAACCCAATTTATTTGATAACCAAAATAGTGTTGATGGAGATATGATAGTGTCGATAGCTCTAGAATCGTTTAACACTTGATCAAATCTTAATAGCACTTTACCGATACTATCACCAATAATCCATCATATTGTTATTGAATTCCATTGCTTTTGATCTTAAGTAATATCTAAAATACCGTTAAATGTGATGTGAAAATGTTGGTTTTTTGTGAAAATCTAGTATCAATGGTTTCCTGATTCGGCTAACACTTGAACCACTCAATAAAGTCCTTGCCGATGGTATCATGATTAACCCAACCCCTATGGCCTCATATGTGGTTAGTATCAGTTGATTTGTAAGTTCCATCTACTTGGATTGAACTAAGGTAATAGTATCGATGACCTGGGATTAGTATCAACAGAGGTAATATCGACTACAACCAGTTCAAGTCCAAACAGCCCCATCGATACTATGGTATCGACCACCATGGGTTTTTCCAGCTCTATGCCATCGATACTACTAGTATCGATGGTCACTTGAGCACCCAACTTTGGAGACCTTCGATATGTCAGTCCCGACCATGTTCCATCGATATTAAACTCGTCGAACCTAATAGGTTCGATGGCTTTGTGAGCTGTACCAACACAGTGCCATCGATACTATGGTTCAAGCCTTCAAATGTCGATACTAACATATTCCAACCTTTCATAATCCATCCTTTAATCAAACACATTACAAGCTTTCCTAATCCATTTCCATACAAATCCTAAGTGTCTTGAAATGTTGAAACTGGTTAACAAGTTCAAAGGATGAAATGGTAGAAAACCCTAGAATAATCGAACCATCCCTCTAGATTCTTGGTCGTTTGAGATGATTTCGACACGGATCCTTTGTACTTTCTTGTTCCCCTCGTTGTAAGGGCCGTTTTGTGTAACAACAGTGCCTGAATAGTAGGATTGTACTGTAGACGCTTGTACGGAAACTATTTTTATATCATATTGTGATAATTCCATGTGAAACAGTTTGCAAACAGTGTAGAAGCTCAATACCGACATACGACACACACAAACACAAACACAATACTGATGTGCTGGTAATACTAAACTTTGAACTAATAACATATGTGAATGTTGGAAAGGATATTATTATGTATAAACGTATGTGAGGATAACCAAACTAAAACTGTAACGGATGTCGTTACTGGAATATTAAACTAACAGTGTATTTTTGTGGGTGACGATTCACACAAATAAATTTGGAGTTTAACGTTCTGAACGATATCCTATAACTAGAAAATCAAATCGGAAAGTAAAGTTGTTGTAGTGTTCGTACGGGTGACGATCTGTACGAATACGTAATGTTACGAAGACGACACGTTAAAACTAAACTGAATGAAACTGTACACACCCGAACACCCCAGGCTATAAAAGCCCTAAATTTCCCATTTTCCCCCACATTGAATGCAGATCCCCTCTCTCATCCCTTCCATTTTTGTTTTCTACACTTTCTCTCTACTTCAAACCAAACCCTACCTATTCAAATCTCCACCAAATTTGATGATCTAGTAGTCAAAACGACCGTTGGAACAAGGAGAACACGAAAATACAAAGGATCCGTGGTGAAACCAGCTCAAACGTTTGTGAATCTAGAGAGAATGTGCGGTATCGTTAGGGTTTTTCTTCTTTTTCAGCTCATGAACTTCAAAACCGGTTTCGACCATTCAAAATCGATAGGTCATGCACGAAAATGACGTAGGAGCTTCAGGAACATCTTAGATTAAAGTTTAGAGTGCTATAATATGGCTGGGTTTCTGGGAAAATCATTATCGATTAGTATCGATGGAACATTGCAGGTACAACTCACAAAACCATCGAACCTGTTAGATTCGACGAGCCAAATTCGAAGGTTTCCAGTCCATATTGCTAATATCAAAACTCTCCAAAGGTTTAGTCTCAAGGGATCATCGATACCGCTAGCATCGGTGGCCTAGGGGCTGGATCAAGTAGACCCATCGAACATATAGTATTGGTAGAACAATTTCTAAGTTTGATCGATATTAGCTGAATTATGGCCATCGATATTAATCTTAAATCCTTCGAGACTAAAACCATAATGTAATCCAAGGAGATTGAGCTAAGGTTCTGCCAATATTAACAGTTTCGAAGACCTAAGTATCAATATGTTGGACCAAAAGAACCAATGAGCCTGATCAGAAAATCATCTAAGTCCCACAAGCACACAACAACTGAAGAAGAGCACAACAGCTGAAGACAAACGACTGTTGAAGAGAAGATCTGAAGAGTTACAAGCTCTGAAGAACAAGTCTTCAGATGTTGTTCACAACAGCTGAAGTGTTAGTCTTCAGATGTTGTGATGTTAATTTTTGTCTTCAGTAGTTTTAGTTTAATTTCAGTAGTTTTAGTTCTTCAGTAGTTGTAAACATCCTCAGTAGTTTTGGTTATTTCAGTAGTTATCTTTTGTCTGTTAGGTGTCAACATCATGTGACATCATCAGACGTCACTGCTTCTATATAAGGGCAGTTGACCTATTGTATCCATATACGAAGTTAGTGCGAATTGAATGAGATCATTCCTTTTGCAGAATTCTGTTTCTATAACAACTTGTGTTTTACTGTTCTATTAGATTAAATTTGTTCTTGCTAATGTTGAGCTAATTCATTGTTGAATTCCGCTGCTATAACCTAAGATTGATCAAATGAGAACATCTGATCCTACATTTGGTATCAGAGCAGGTTAATCATTGATCGATTAAACAATTGATCTCTGAAACTGCTCAATTCAGTTCTCTGGTTGATCGAATTAGCCGATTAGTAAGAATTTGTTATAGATTGAAGTTTTCTGATAACTTCTGTTGATTTGTTTTCAATATCAATTTGTTTTGAATCAATTGGTTGAAGTTTGTGTTAATTCATTTGAATTTTGTTGATATTGATTGAATCTGAGATCATGACAACTCCAAACAATGATCCGCACAACACAGGCTCCGCAACCAAGCCTCCGATGCTGGTTCGGAGTGAGTACAACATTTGGCAACGTAGAATGCTACATCACCTGTCAATTAACAGTGCAGGATGTTGGAAATCTATAGTGCATGGTCCGTATAAACCCATGATCACTGATCCTGAAACAAAAATCATGATTCCGAAACCATCGGATATGTATTCAGATGAGGATATCAAATTGTTTGAAATTGATGCGAAAGCTCATGGTATTCTAGCCATGGCTTTGCCGAATGAAATTTATTCAGGCTTGATGCATCATGATACTGCTCATGATCTCTGGGTTGCACTGAAAGAACAATTCGGTGGAACCGATGAGGTTTTAGCAAACACAAGAGAAATCCTCGCCCAACAGTATGAGACATTCTCTCATAGGAAGGGTGAGTCATTGACTCAACAGTTTGAGCGGTTCTCCTGTCTGATTTCTGAGTTGAAATGGTTAAACAGGAATATACCAATAGTCAGATGAACAACAGGTTTCTTAGATCATTGCCTGAGAGATGGGATACTTATACTATTGTCCTACGCTCCAGTGCAAATCTAGAACATCTATCCCTCACCCAACTCCATGGGAAACTCTTAACATTTGAGAGAGAGGTAGAACAGAAAAGAAAGTTGTCTTCATCTGGCAAGCTCACTGATGACTTTATTCCCGGCAATACTGCTTTGATTGGTCAAGAGTCCGAGTTTAATGGGTCTGAATGTTCTTATGATGAACATATTGATTTCTCTACTAACAATGTTGAACATGCTTTTGTGGGAGTTGATGGAAATGCAGGAAATTATGGTGATAATCTGTGTTTTGTGATGGATGATTTGAAAGGAATTCCAGATGATGATCTGGAGGAAATGGATATATTAAGTCAGATGGCACTAATCAACATTAGATCTCAAAAATTCTACAAAAGAACTGGAAGAAAATTTCCCGGATTATCTGGCAAAACCAAAGTTGGTTTTGACAAAGGGAAGTTGAGGTGCCACAAGTGTCACAGGCTTGGTCATTTTGCTAGAGAGTGCAAATCTACTGGACCTAGTTCCTCTGCACCTGTAACATTTGTGCATATAGTCATGTAGTTGTAAACAGTGTTAGAACAGTGTCTATTCATGGTCCAGTTCATCAATGTGATTCGTATGTTCAAAATGTGTGCTTGTGTGTTACAGGATCTTAGTAATCAGAAAACAAGTATGTATTATTTAGTTACAGTCGATTTCACTAAGCAAGAACAGTAACTTGTTATATCGAAACAGTGGTGGGCAGCGAGAGTGAGCCCTATATATATATACTGCGTTCGGTGTAACAGGTTAGTGTTAGTGCGTAGTGTCGAGACGAATACTATGACATTTAATTAATTCAACAAGATCGTAATCTGTAAGCGAGACTGAGTATAGTTATGGGTGACGATCCATAATAGTACGAATGTTGAACTTATAATTACGATTAAACGACTTTAAATAATTAATATGATCGAAAAACGTACGCGATTGCGGGTATACACGTAATTTCGAATGTTTAACGATCCGACAACACACGAAGAGTAAAAATAATTAAATTAATTATTTTATATTTTTACAATTTTGAAACTCATCATTTTAATGAGTTTAACAACTCTTTTATTTTAAAACCGCGTAAAATACGCGTTACGTTCCGGAAACGCGAACCGAGCGACCGAAACGAACCCGAATACCACCCGGACTATAAAAGCCTTGAACAAGGCTTAAACCCTCATTTATTTCACCTACACCACTTTCTCTCACTAGAAATTCGGCCAACCCTTTCTCTCTCTAAAAACTGAACTTTAAACGCTCGTATCTCGCTCGTTTCTCAACGGATTTCGGAGTTTTTGGTGTCCACGCGTAGCCCTCAACATTCTCTACAAGATTGTACAAGAAAACAGTGGATTTAACCGGCCAAAATCAAGGTATAATCGAAGGAAGTTTCGGAAAAATAGGGTTTTCATGTGTGTTTTTGTAAAAACCCGATCCAAAGCCGGTTCTAGCCCCTCATTCTTGTTTTCGCACCTTTAGCAAACATCTATGATGTGATTTGAACCTAGATCGTGGCTTAGAATTGAAGTTTTGAAAGAGGCGAAGTTGCAGGTGAACAGGTTCGTGGTGTTCTTGGAGCCGAACCCTAAAAGGTTTCCTGGCCGAACCTTGTTCAGCTCCGGCGAGCCTGTAGCCGAACCTCTGGACTGCGCGAACCTTAGGGCGAACCTTTGCATGGTTCGCTGAGGATCGACGAACCTTCATGCATCATCAACCACAGCCGAAGCCTACATGGTTCGTGAACGTACCAGCCGAACCCTAGTTTCCATGCAAGCCGAACCTTTATGAAGTCACGAACCAGTCGATCATGGAACCTGCCGAACCCTTATGCATGTGAACGAACCATTTAGTGAGACGAACCCTTAGACGTTGAACGAACCATAGAACCATCATGAGCCGAACCTTTGAACACATTATTCTGGACGAACCATTTGGCCATAGGGCCGAACCTTGGCTGGAGCCAAAAGGTTCGCTGCCCAAAGTTGGCAGCCGTAAACCTTCGGCCCAATCCCACCATATGCGGCCCAACTCCACAAAGCAACTTGACCCATAGATGGAACTAAGCCCAATTAAGTTGTACATGACCCAATTGGAATCAAATCGGGTTAATAATGTGTTGGGGTGTTGCAAGGCCTAATTTCATGTTGTTGGGCCAACATCACATCCATTGGGCCTAACACCACATTCATTTGGCCCATCGTGAACCTAAGTGGCACATGGACTTGATTCAAGAACCATTGTGGTTACATAGGTTCAAAGCATATTATTGAATCATAACTTGACAATTGTGAATTAATCATTAATGGTTTAAGTGTAACTTAACCGTTCATGGAATTAATTCACAACACAAAGACTTAAACATTTGAACAGCTTTTCACAACTCATGTTAACAAATGGTTTATCAAACACTTAAACAAATGTGAAGCAAGCATGTTGTTGTACAAAAGATCATTACACAAGTTTCTTGAACCCATGATCAATAAAGTAATCAAGTTAAACAAGTTCAAGTGAACACAAGTCAATCAATGAATCAAAGTCTATACAATTATAAATCCTATATCTTATGTATGATTACAATGTTATAGGAAACAATTAGAAGTCTTGTTTGCTACTTGCTATCTGTTTTAGTTCAGAGTCTACTGCAGACAGGTGAGAACTTTAGCCCCTCTTTTACTGTTTTATAACTGTTTTGGGGTGGAACACGTGATCAAAACCGCTATTTCAATCTTGTTTCATTGCACAGTTTATGTGTATTCATAAACATTACAGGTTTATCTTATGAATCCAAGTGATTCTTCAACTGTTTAAGGAAATTGTCAACTGTTTTAAAGGAATTATTCACTATTAAACCCTTATTACTAAAAAGGATTTTATAATGTTTTCTTGAAATGTTTTATAACAGTTTTACTCAAATGTTCTTTTAAAGGATAAACATTTTTAAATAAATGATTTCATAAACTCTTTCTTTTGTTAAAAACCTTGTTGTTACACAAGGTCACTATATCATGGTATTCAAAGCAAGTGGTTCATTTTGTGGTATTCAAATCAAGTGGTTCATTTTGTGGTATTCAAATCAAATGGTTCATTTCATGGTATTCAAATCATATGGTTCACATCATGGTAATCAAATCAAGGGATTCATTTTCATGTTACATAAACAAAGGATTCAACTCGTGGAGTTAAATCCAGGTTTTCAATAAGACATTAACACATCCGGTTAAAGTAAGATTCATAAACATGGTGTCCATTGTTGTAAACAAACTTATAAACCCATCAAGTTTCATTGTCGTTAGTACTGGGTGATCACAACAAGGGAAAGCGGACTCATTGTTTCTTATCCAGGATGGAGTTAGCTTTTAAATTTGTTTTAAAAGCTAACTGTAGGTCTGGTGTCATTGTTTTCTTATCCAGGATGGAGTTGGCTTTTAAATTTATTTTAAAAGCCAACTGCAGGTCTGGTGTCATATGGTTATCAAAACTGCTGACGTATTATCTAACTCCAAACGTGGTTTGGGACTTGATATTATTGGCTTTCGTGCGAACAGTGATTGGACTGTTTACACTCATTTTCTTACTTGATGTTAGTTTGGGTTACAGCTCATCCGTGTGAATCTTATGATGCTTTAACTTACCTATGTCTTATATCATATAACTCATGTTTACAAATGTTTAAACCTATTGTTCTCACCAACTACGTCTGTAGTTGACAGTTACTTTTCACGTGTTTCAGGAAATCAGGTTTAAGACAATCTCAGGGACAACTAAGGAGACCATTCTAAGATAGAACAAGATGAAGAAACATGCTAGGATGGATTAGAAACACACTAAATCCTGATTGTTTAATTGTCTTGTTTGAAGTCTCATTTTGTAACCATATTTTGGGTCTGTAGTTGTCTTACTTTTGGCAGATAGTTGTCTGTAACTAAACAATTGTCTTAACATTATGAAACATAGTAATCCATTGTGGTTGTTCTTATTCAATACTTGTGCATGATTCAACTGATCATACGTCACCGCGCCATGGATTCCGCACGCGGCGCAGGGGTGTGACAGCACCCTTTGTGACCTTTCCTAGCAATAACCCACAAAACAAAGGACAACAATCCTCTGGGTCTGGTCAACAACAATTTTATCCAGCTCATTTTGTACCACAAAGTCCCATGCCTTATCCATATCCTTGCTTCTATATGCCACAATCCACTCACACTCCAGCACTAATATCCTCTCAATCACCTGCTCTTCCTGACCCCAGCAAATCTCAAACAAATCAACAGCCTCAACAAAAACATCAGAGCTTTTTCACCCCTGGAGTAGCTGATTGGAGTAGTTTACCTGATGACTTATCTGATTTTAATATGCAGCTGTACTCTGAAGCTGGTCCACATGGTGGAGACAATCCATTTGGAAATCTTGCTTTGATGGCTATTGATTCAACTGACAATTCTTGTCCAACTTCTTCAACATCACAGGTATCATCTGAATCAAAAGCCAAGTTGTGTTCAGAATCATGTATTTCAGCATTTGCTTCCATTAGAGAAATAAATGTTGAATTAATCAATGAGAAGTTGGATTTAGAAAAGGTTGTGACTAAGAATAAAACTGAATTTGAGAAAGTTTTGAATGAAAAAGAGTCTGAAATTTATAAACTCAAGTGTCAATTGTCTGATGAAAAGGCTAGGGTGGAAGTCATGCTTGTAAAACACAATGATCTGAAACAAACACTTGCAACAACCCAAATAGAGTGTGAAAAATGGGTTGAGTCTTGCAAGGGGTTTGAGATGTTATTAAACAAACAAACAGCATCAAATGTGAAGTTTGGTATTGGATACAATCACACTGCCCCCCAGCTGATTATACACCAAAAAATCTTGATTGTGAGTCTGAAGGGGACAGTGTATACCAATACTCCAAATCTTCAGAAAAGTCTGATGCTGAAGAATCCTCTGAAAGTAAGTTAAGTGCATGCAAATCTGAGTCTGAAACTGTGGATATTGAGACATACTCTTATTCTATTGGATGTACAAATGTCATTCAGGGTGACACATGTCAAGATAGTGTTTTAATTGAAATTAATCCTAATGAAAATGTTTCAAATGAATTAAATTTAAAACTGATTGAGTCAGATGGGCATGGCACTGGAGAGAAAGATGCACGGCTTCTGATAAGCCAGAGTGTCTCATCAGCAGTTATAGAAAAAGCTGGTAATGTTACAACTGCTGATGCAAATTGTGTTGATAGACAAGTGCTGAAGAATAGCTCTTCAGAGGTTGTCAACACATCAGTTGTTAACATGTCTACAAATACTGATGTTTCAAAGGTTCTGATGAACAAAAATTCAGTATCTAAGTCATCAGTACTTGTAGATACTCACAAGGGAAAGCAAAAGAGGGTGCCTTGTGAAATTTGTAGGATGTTTAATCATTCCTCTGATGAATGCTGGTACAGGAAAGGTTCTAAATTCAATAAAATTAAGCACAAAAACAAGAACATACTCAAAATGAAAAATGAATTTAGTTCCAAGTTTGTACCAGAATCATCAGTAGTTTCAAAATCTGGAAAAACCTCACAAGGAAATGAATCAAGTAAATCCAAGAAAGGTAAAGGGGTTGTTCCAGATTCAAAGAAACAACACTTGAAAGATTCTTCATCAATTAAAGACACTAAGGTGATCAAACACAAAAATCAAAGATCAGGTCCTATTGTGTCTAATGAAATCAAAATCTTGACACAAAACCATAATCAACTGATGTTAATGATGCAACAATTGCTAGGAAGAGTCAATCTAGCAGAGACATCTGTTGTCTCCTTTCAGAAGAAGAAACCAAAATCAAAAGTCAAGGCTAAATCATCTGATAAGAATGATTCAAGTGTTGCTTCAACTGACAATGCTAATTTTGTTTCTTCATTTGTTAACAGACCCAAAACCAAAATGGTTTGGGTCCAAAAGTCTAACTGAGTGTGTTGATGAATGCAGGGTCCTTCAGCATGCCAAAATAGCATCTGGTATGTTGACAGTGGAGGATCCATGCACATTACTGGGAGCAGATCTCTTCTTAATGACTATTTTATAGGAAGGAAGGGATTTGTGTCTTTTGGAAATGATGCTAAGGGTTATATTATAGGGAAAGGTTATGTGTCAAATGGTGAGATAAGGTTTGATGATGTGAATCATGTAGAGAATCTTAAGTATAATCTTCTGAGTGTCAGTCAGATGTGTGATAAGGGGCACATTTATCTTTTCACCAAGCAAGACTGCAGAATACTGTCTTCTGAAGTGTTGCCTCTGATTGGCAAAGTCTTAGATGAGTATACTCTCCTTAAGGCTAACAGAGTGGGAAAGGTCTATGCCTTTGATTTGTCAAAGAAAATCTCTGTTAAAGGTCATCCTTGTTTATTCTCTAAGGCTTCTTTCAAGGAATCAAATCTGTGGCATAGAAGATTAGGTCATGTGAATCTCAAAAACATGAATCAACTGGTGAAACATGGGTTGGTTAGAGGTCTTCCAATGAAGGATTTCAGTTGTGATGAGAATTGCACTGCTTGCTTGAAAGGGAAGCAACATAAAGTTTCTTTTCCTCCAATTGGTGATCCCAAATCCACTGGTTGTTTGCAAATGTTGCACATGGATTTGTTTGGGCCAGTGAAGGTCATGAGTATGGCAAAGAAGAAGTATTGCTTAGTAATTGTTGATGATTACTCAAGGTTTGTCTAGACTTTCTTCTTGCACTCAAAAGATGAGGTTGCCAAGTACATTATCAACTTTGTGTTGTATGTTGAGAAGCAATATTCTCTTCCTGTCAAGTGTGTAAGGAGTGACAATGGAACAGAGTTCAGAAATCATATTCTGGATGAGTTTTATCTGTCAAAGGGAATCAAGAGGCAGTACAGTATCCCTAGAACTCCTGAACAGAATGGAGTAGTTGAAAGGAAAAATAGAACTTTGATTGAAGCTGCCAGAACAATGCTTGCTGACTCTGGTTTGCCATTGACTTTCTGGGCAGAAGCTGTCAATACTGCTTGTTATGTGCACAACAGGGTTCTGGTGAATCAAAGATGGTTGAAAACTCCTTATGAACTGCTTCATAATTTGACTCCTTTGATTTCCTTCTTTAGAGCTTTTGGGTGTCCTTGCTATATCCTCAATACCAAAGATCAACTTAAAAAGTTTGACTCCAAAGTTGATGCAGGATATTTTGTTGGCTATTCTTCAACTTGCAAGGCTTACAGAGTGTTCAACTGCAGAACAAAGATGGTTGAAGAAACTCTTCATGTCAAATTCAATGAATGTCCAAAAGATTCTATTCCACAAAATCCTGTTGAGCTGTTTAATCTAGACATCTTGCAACATGAATCCTATCCATCCCAAGTTGAGTCTATTGGTGTGGAAGATGATGCATCTAAAGCAGTTCCACCAACAGCTTCTACAGCAACCACACAAGGATGTCATGATGATGAAGATGAAAGTACTCATTTGTTCAGATTTAGTGACAACCTGCCTATGTCTGCTAAATCTGATGCTCCTCCTGCTCCAGTGGTTCCTCCTAATACAAATGCTGATGAAATTCTGGAATCTTCTACATCATTTGAAATTCCTGTTGAACTGTTTTCTGGATCTTCATCAACATCTGCAGCAACTGGACCCCCAGCAAACACCTGCACTGATCTTATTCCATATCAAGAACTGAAGGATCATCCATTATCTCAAGTTCTGGGTGACATTTCTGCTGGTGTTTCAACAAGAAGTCAATTGTCCAACTTTTGTCTCTATGCTTTATTTGTCAGTCAGCAAGAGCCAAAGAACTATCACACAGCACTTAGAGACAATGGCTAGGTGGAGGCTATGCAATTGGAGTTGTTGCAGTTCAAGAAACAACAAGTCTGGGAGCTGGTTCCTTTACCCCAAGGTAAGTGTGCAATAGGCACTAAATGGGTGATTAGGAATAAAACTGATGAAAATGGTCAAATCATTAAGAACAAGGCCAGACTAGTTGTGCAGGGGTTCTCTCAGGAAGAAGGTATTGATTATGATGAAACTTTTGCCCCTGTAGCCAGACTGGAAGCAATTAGATTGTTTTTAGCATATGCTGCCTTACACAAACTAAAAGTTTTTCAAATGGATGTCAAAAGTGCTTTCTTATATGGTAAAATAAAAGAGGAAGTGTATGTGTGTCAACCACCAGGTTTTGAGGACAATAAACATCCTGATTGGGTGTATAAGCTTGATAAAGCTCTTTATGGGCTGAAACAAGCACCTAGAGTTTGGTATGACACTCTATCCACTTTTCTTCTTCAAAATAATTTCACTAGAGGCTCCATAGATAAAACTTTGTTCATAAAGAAAGTAGGACAGCATAAGCTCCTTGTTCAAATTTATGTTGATGACATAATTTTTGCTTCATCTGATCCAAAGTTGTGTGCTGATTTTACTGAGTTAATGACCAAGAATTTTGAAATGAGTGCCATGGGGGAATTACAATTTTTCTTGGGTCTTCAAATCAAACAAAGTCCTGATGGCATTTTCATTCATCAATCCAAATACACAAAAGAGTTGTTAAAGAAATTTGATTTGCAAAACTGTAAACAATGTTCTAACCCCATGAGCAGCACCACACAATTTGATGCAGATGTGAAAGGTAAATCAGTTGATGAAACTCTTTATAGATGTATGATTGGGTCCTTGATGTATCTCACAGCATCTAGGCCAGACATTATGTTTGCTACATGTGTTTGTGCTAGATTTCAGGCTGCACCTAAAGAATCTCATTTGATTGCTGTTAAAAGAATTTTCAGATACTTGCAGGGCACTCAATCACTGGGAATTTGGTATTCCACTGGGCATTCCTGCAAACTTGTTGCTTTCTCTGATAGTGACTATGCAGGATGCAAACTCACCAGAAAATCAACTTCTGGTGGTTGTCAGTTTCTAGGAAATTGTTTGGTTTCTTGGAAAAGTAAGAAACAAACATCTGTGGCCACTTCAACAGCTGAAGCCGAGTACATTGCTGCTACAAGCTGTACTTCACAAATTCTCTGGCTTCAGACTCAACTTTTAGATTATGGCATCAAAGAGTCTAAGACACCATTGTTAATGGATAGTGCCTCAGCTCTTTGTATTGTCAAGAATCCAGTTCAGCACTCTAGGACCAAACATATTGAAATCAGACATCATTTTATAAGGGATTGTTTTGAAAAGGGTCTGATTGATCCAAAGTTTGTTCCTAGTGCTGATGAGCTTGCAGATATCTTTACTAAGCCTTTAGACACTTCAACTTTTCAAAATTTAGTTCTAAGGCTTGGTATGCTGCAACTTGAATAACTTAGTTTTCACACTAATAAAATTCCATCCACCAGACAAAATTTTCAAATTTTTGTATCACCTTGCAACTCCTGATATTTTCAGTAAATACTAATAAGTATCAGAAGTACTGATTCAAGGAAACATCTGACCTTTACCAATATTATCAGTTCAAAGTACTGATGGGTTTTGGTTGACAAAGTGCTGAAGGTCAAAAATATTTCACAAAGTCTGATGAACAACTTTTGTTCACAAGGTCTGATGACAAATTTTTCACAAAATCTGATGAGAAAATCTGATGGTTCATAAAGTCTGATGAGCAATTGATGAAAACAGCTAATGAACACCCAATGTCGACAACACCTGATGAGTAAATTTACTCTTCAGATGTTTCAACCACTGCTGTTTTCTCTTTATAACATCTGAATAACAACTTCCCATACTCTATTTATTCCAAACCCTCTTCAGTTGTTTCATTACCACTTCATCAGACCTTTCTATCTTTTTCAAAAACCTATCTTCCCTCTCAAGTCTCTGCTTCCATGGCGACAATGAACCTTAAACCTCGTCATAACTCAGTCGCATACCTCACCAAATCTGCCTTCTGGTCGAAGTTTGATGAGGCTGTCGACCTCATGAATACCTCGCAATATCAAACTGCATTCCTTCTCAATCCCAAGATCCATGTCGAGTCTATTCAACAGTTTTGGGAAAATGTTGAGCTCATCAATGTCGGCACTGGAGTCATCTCCATCCGATCATCTGTCAATGGGAAGAACGTTCACATCAGCACTGCAGAGCTACGGGATGTGTTGAATCTTGATGATGCAAATCTTCCAACATCCTTTCCCAAGAGCATGACCGATATCTGTTTCACAAGCCATGAATACCAGGGTGATTTGAGCGACTCCACACTGTTCAAGAAACATTTTAATGATACAGAGCGCCTTATCTACCACATGATAAACGTCTGCCTAGCCCCAAAGTCGTCTTCATGGGACCAGATGTCATTCAAGTGGCAGCAGGTATTCTTTTCAATCCTCGAATCTCAAAAACTAAATTTTTCACAAATTATATTTTCTGAATTATCTAAACATGCTGCAAAACCTGCGGCACAAAGATGGCTGTTATACCCTCGCTTTGTAATGGCCATCATTGAAAAGCAATTAAAACAGGACGGCCTTGTTGGCCACGGAATAGATGCTCCAGCAGTCTTGTTGGAAGTATATTCCCGGCACAACTCCAACCTCACACTCAAAGAGGCTGCCCGAAAGCTAAAACCCAAGCATAGGGAACCCACAGTCTCAACTTCCAAATCAAAATCCAAAGTCCCCACCAAACCACATTCCAAAAAGCCCAAAAAGGCTGCTCAGGGAAATGAGTCCCCTGAGTATGCCCATGCCTCACCAAGGCATGACATGGCCACTGGAAGTAGTCAGCCAGTGGTCCATCAGACTCCACCAGCTGAAACCGCCCAGGCTTCCTCTCAACAGGAACTTGGTGCAACCATGGAAGGGGTAGACACACTTCTAGAGCCTCTTTCATTTGAAAAGGCTTCTATTGAACAGCACCAATCTCCCCGGGTGCACTCTGCTTCACAGCCTATTACTATTGAAACCACCCAACAAAGCCCAACTTTTGTTATTGAACAAATCCTGGATCAGTTAAACACTCCTATCCCTACCCAGACACCTATTAAAAATGGGATTAGCTCCAACATTGAGGGGGAGGATCAAAGTGTTTCTGATAACCCACAGGATTCTAACTACCATATCAGATCTCTTAGTGTGGAAAGAGAGATTCTGACATCTGACAGGGCTGCTACTTCATCACCTCCATCATTTGGAGTGATTGATAGTAGTAACATATCTAAGACCCTGCCAGAGGCAACAACTGATGAAGGGTTTATCCCTGAAGTTGGAAGTCCCCAGTACCAAGAAAAAGGGGCACCTGAAAATGTTGAGCCACACTCAACTCAGGTAAATCCTGAAACTATCAGGAGGTCAGATGATTCAGCCAAGGCTGATGATGACCAAACATTGTTATCAAATGTTCTATCAAGGAACAAATTCCTTGAGGCTGAGGTCTGCAGACTCAATGAGCTGCTCACCAAAATGTCCAAGGATAAAAGTCCATCTGCCCTTTCTAACCCACAGATGGCACCTTCAACTTCTGAAGGTCCCCAAAACACTTCATCCTCCACACAAAAACAACAACAGCCACCTGCCTCTGCTTCAGGCACAAATCCTCTGGGTTCAAACCCCCCAGAAGCATTTGTTGCTGCTTTCATTGCTGCTCTTCCTCTCATCACTCCCATCCTCCAAACCCTTATTTCCCAATCTCTTGACAAGCCACTTCCCTCACAAACACAAATCCAAACAATGATAGATGGTGCAGTTCAAACAATTCTTTCTAGCCTTAAACCTCCTACACCAACTGCAGCCAAAAAGGGGGAGTTTAGTTCTGTCATAGAGACAAAAAGGAAAGATTCTGATGATGTACAGGAAGTGGGTATACAGGTTGAAGCTATAGACTTTGAAAAGCCTGCCTCTCCTCTGAAATTTACCTACAAAAGGCAGAAGAAATCTTCCAAGGCTGATGTGGTTGAAAAAGCTGTAGAAACAGAGATTGCAAGTGAAAAAGCTGAAAATATTATAGTTGAAAAGGCTGCTGATGTGATAGAGCCTGAAATGTCTGAGCTTCAGAAGCTAGTACAACAGGCTGATCAAGTCCATTTTCAAGCCATGGATGAAATCATAAGCCAACTTTTCAAGGAGGATGCTGAAACTGAAGATCTGAATAAGAAGATCAGGGAATTGGAAATAAATCACATAGACAACATTTGGAAGCAATATGACAAGGAAGAAAGTGAGAGACTTCATGTCATGGCTAGGTTTGTAGCCAAATTCTTAGGGAGATCAGTTGCTGAGATCAGGGCTTGGGATAGGAACAATCTTATCAAAGTTACAACAAAGATCTGCAGCTCTGAGACTCCTAACAAAGAACTGATAATTAAAGCAATGGATGTGGTGGGCCTGAAGAAAAAGAAGGGGTTGCTTAAAAAGTCTCAACAGGAACTCACTTCCAGCATGCTTAATTGGCATAAACCTGCTCCAAAATCAGCCACATCCATCCCAAAATCAAAACCTGTCAAAACAATTGATGCACCTCTCAAGAAGAGGAGAAAGCTGATGATTCAGGAGGAAGATGATGAAGATAGGCAACCACTGTCAACTGTTCTAAAACTGCAAAAGCCTGAGTCTTCCATTGTCCCTGTAATGACTCCTGAATCTCAGATGCAAGCTGTAAAAGTGAAGATAGAAGAAGAGGAAAGTCAGAGACTATATGATGACAAAATTCTGAGATTGGTAGACAAAGACTACCCTCAGACTTCCTCGCTAACAGCTATGAGGAAGGAAGCACAAAGGTTATTTGCACTAAGGCATACCTTCCAATACAGGAAAGAAGTAATCCGGGTATGGCCTGACCCAAGGGTACAGCACAGGATACACAAAAGAAACATTCCACAAGCCTACAGAGGAAGAATCAAAAAGGTGATAAGTGCTGACATTATGGCTGGGTTTGTGATGGACCCTTGGGAAATCATTGAAGATTTTAAGAAGGTTTACAATGCTAAACTGCCAGTTCCCAAGCTATTGGAAAACAAAATGATCAAGAAGGGGCTGGTATACAATAGAATGGAAGGGTTAAAGAAGAATGAGCTACAATTGTTCCTGGAAGGAAAACATCCAGATGAATTTGTATACAGAGAAATCACAAGGATTGAATTGCACAATGGGTCTACAAGCAGGTACCTATCTGAATACTATGGACCTGAGTTCTTCTTTGAAGGTGAGCCAGAGCTACTAACCATTGAAGATCAAGTAGTCCTTCTGGAAGCCTATGTCAGAGAATCTTTTAGACTCGTGCATGGGCAGTAGCTTCAATGAGAGAGGCAACAACTCTTAGTCCATTCCCCAATTGGAGTTCTCTCTCATCCTTCAACTGTCAGATCTTCTGAAGCTGCTGTCACCCAGGCCTACACTTAATTGGTCATCTTAGAAGCTGATCTCTAAGGAAAAAGACACATCTTTTTGCCTGGAATATCAACAATAAGTGGGACAACTAATAATTAGAGGTTTTGGCTGCATTGGTTCAGGGGGAGTTTGTTGGACCAAAAGAACCAATGAGCCTGATCAGAAAATCATCTAAGTCCCACAAGCACACAACAACTGAAGAAGAGCACAACAGCTGAAGACAAACGACTGTTGAAGAGAAGATCTGAAGAGTTACAAGCTCTGAAGAACAAGTCTTCAGATGTTGTTCACAACAGCTGAAGTGTTAGTCTTCAGATGTTGTGATGTTAATTTTTGTCTTCAGTAGTTTTAGTTTAATTTCAGTAGTTTTAGTTCTTCAGTAGTTGTAAGAGGATGTCTTCAGTAGTTGTAAACATCCTCAGTAGTTTTGGTTATTTCAGTAGTTATCTTTTGTCTGTTAGGTGTCAACATCATGTGACATCATCAGACGTCACTGCTTCTATATAAGGACAGTTGACCTATTGTATCCATATACGAAGTTAGTGCGAATTGAATGAGATCATTCCTTTTGCAGAATTCTCTTTCTATAACAACTTGTGCTTTACTGTTCTATTAGATTAAATTTGTTCTTGCTAATGTTGAGCTAATTCATTGTTGAATTCCGCTGCTATAACCTAAGATTGATCAAATGAGAACATTTGATCCTACACAATACTTATAACCTATCGACATTAGTAGTGTCGACAAGAGGATCTTAGCCATGTTGTCGACATTACTAAGTTTGACGCCCCCATTTTAGCTCTTGGAACCATCGACACTAACAAATTGGTGTAGTCCAAGCACTTTAAACCATAAACCAGACAATGTCAACTCGAAATGAGCTGATAGAGTCGGGTTAAACATGATAACATCGTATAGAAACATTAGCATTTGGCAAGTGTTATCTGATCAAGAACCCCATCGATACTAAGGTTTTTAGACAAAAACTAACATTTTACAACCTATTAACTTATAAACAAGTGATTTAAAAACTACTTAAGGTCAATATATCTACTACTGCTACTACTACTGCTACTGCGCCTGCGGCGACGGCGACGACGACGACCACCACCACCACCACGACCACTACGACCACTACTACCACTACGACGACGACCACCACCACCACCACCACCACTACGACTACCACTACCACTACGACTCGACGACCACAACGACGACCACGACGACGACGACCACCACCACCACCACCACCACCACTACGACTACGACTACGACTACGACTACGACTACGAATACGACTACGACTACGACTACGACCACCACGACCACCACCACCACGACCACCACGACCACCACGACCACGACGACGACCACCACCACCACCACCACACCACCACCACCACTACCACCACTACCACCACTACCACTACCACCACCACTACTACCACTACTACCACCACTACCACTACCACTACTACCACCACTACTACTACCACTACTACTACTACTACTACTACTACTACTACTACTACTACTACTACTACTACTACTATTATTTGTAACCGATGCACTAATAATAAGTTCAATATTATTACTCATTTAGTAGCTCAATTAGTATGATTAAATCTCTGACGAATCAAATGTAATGGTATAACTTCGGTCGGCCATATCAATGCCAATCTTACAATTATACCTATAATTTAGACAAGCATTTTGATCAATTGGCTGCTACTAAAACTCCAGAAACACATATAGGAATCTCAAGACCTTAATTAACAAATCTCTAGCCAATATATCACGTAACCTTCACTGACCGGATATTTCATAATCATACCATCACCACATTGTGGTTGCTTCAAAACCATTCATTATCAAAGTTTATGTAATCATCAACAACGTACAAACCATCATACATCCAATAAACTATCTTCATCATTGAAATCCATCAATCTGCTTACCGCCACCACCAGTTGCAACTAGAGGAGAAACACATGACCGGTGCGTGAAAAAAAAATAAAAAATCAGTCATCATCTGTGATATAAACACAACTATTCGCCATTGTTTGACTTCAGAACGTGGTTGCGATCTTCTTCTCTAATTCACGTTCATACTATGATTTAAGGGTTTCAATGGTTATATTGTCCAGTTCAATATTATTATTATTATGCGTTTGAGTAAGGTAATCGGGGAATGGTTTCTTTTTCTTTTGAATATTAATCAAATTAAGTATTTCATTATCTAAAGTTGTCAACGTTTTAATAAGAACATGGATTTTGAAATGAGGTAACAATTGTGAAACTAGACTAATGGCTTAAGTGTTATGTCATTTGGAGATGCCAGGTTCCACCCTCCTAGATTATTCGTTTCCATTTAATTAATCATGGAACCAGAATTGAGAATTTTCAGTAAACAAATAAGTGTATAAAACCATTTAATTAACAAATATGAGCTAAGTTTGATTGGGTAAAACTCCAAAATTTATTCGGAATTGTTTCAAAACATATTTTTAGTATTTCGTTTTTTTTATCGTTCAAATCAAAAACGTGAAAATATCCAATTTACAGAATTAATGAATATTTATAAGCGTTAATAAACGACTTTGTAAAACAAACTAATTCGACCGAATTAACATTAAAAGTCCACTTCACCAAAATAGAATCGATCTCATATACGAATCTTAAATCATTTAAAACTAATGTGAAATCTAACAATATAACAGATTATTGAATTGTCAAAGATTTGGATTGCTTGATTGTTATCCGATATTACTTGTTGTATTGGCCAAAGCTAAGGTACGGATTCCGTTCATTTAACTCGTAGTATATTTTGTTTGTCTCATATGTTTAATTCGTTTCATTATGTTAAACCGTTTGGTGTTCGAGCATCTATTAGTTCTAATCCTGATTGGTTTTGCATGCGATATAATTATAGAATTTGTATTCATTATCGCATGTTCCGTTATACTGATTTATAAGATTATTTGATGCGACCTTTGTTTAGATATTCGATTTGTTGTATCCTTTATTTTTTTTCGATTCCGATACCCGAGCAGAGCCTCCGGTAGGTGATTCTACCGGTGCGTCATTGGGGCATCAATGGCGTCGCACTTTCCGTGACGGTGTGACTGGTTCACGGCGTCTCTATTTAGTACTCTGATAGTACAATTGTGCACCTACTGAATTTTGAAGAGGCGTATGGACTGGTCCTAGGATAATTGTTTTGTTTTGGTGAGTGTTGGTGTGTGCCCACATACAGCTCACAATTTGGTACATTAGGCCGACGGGTCTTTGTACACCATTTGTTTTGTTTTGTGCTCAAATGGGTATCTCCTTACCATACGACTTATTTGATACGCATTCGTTCTGATTAATTAAAATTGTTAATCGTATGGTTAGTTCGTTCTGACATTCGTTATCATAGTTGAAATGCTTCCGCTTTCTTTGCCACCACCATCTTTTGTCGCTTTTGTAATCATTTTTTTTAGATTTCTCATCATTACTATTGTTCTTCCGTTACTGAGCAATTTTTGGCTCAGCCGTATTTCGTTTTGGTGGTTTTCTTTATTTTCAGCAGGTACTCACGGGATTCACGGGATGTGTGAAGAGAAGATAAAGATGATTAAAATATTAAAAAGTTTAGATAGATCAGTATAATAAATATGTAATTAGTTTTTTTATTTATTTATTTAATAAATTATGTATTTATTTACGGTTAAATTCATTAAATATGGAATATACTTTGTTCTGAAATCTGTAATAGTGACACGTCAGTCCTAGCCGGGTTGGGGTGTTACAGTCAATAACAATGAGATTCAATAACAAAATGATGGAGTTATGGGTAATAGGTCGGTAGAGGACTATTGGATGTAAGCATATGTTACATGATTCTAAGTCTTCGACATTAATATGACCACCATCGATACTTCTCTTGGATCATCAAATCCAATGATATTAGTTTCAAAATATCAATTTCAAACATATACAATGGTTAAGTTAAGAAAACAAGTATCAAAGAAAAATATAGGGACTTGGGATATACTTGACTAGCTAAACCCAAGTTCCAACATTTTACACTTTATATTTTCATAATTTAACTTAGATTTTATTAATTTGTACTACTTAATTATACATAATTAAATTTTATAAGATAATATTAACTATTTTTGCAAAAGTGTTATAAACAAGAGAGCAAGGTTTTATAAAAGAAATTAACTCTCTTTAATTAAGTACAATTTTGCAACAAACTTCCTTTTTATAACCTTGAACATGTCTTTTAAACATAAACTGTAACACCAGTGTCTGAACAGTAGTTCGAAACAGTAGAATGTACAGTAGACTTAAGTACGAAACTCTGTGTAATACTTCTTATGTGAAATCAATGTTAAACGTTTATGAAATTCTTTCAGAAACACTGTGTAAACCATGGTTGTAACAGCCAAACTTATGTCTGACTACATGGATTTATTCTGTGATTGTTAGTTAGGAATTATTATGTGTAAACGTATGTGAGAATGATTATAACTAAATAATAACAGATGTCGTTATGTGAGCATTAAACTGTCAGAGTATTCGTGTGGGTAACGATTAGCACGAATATATCTGTGGGCTAAACGTTCTGAATGATGTCTAATAATTAGAAAATCAAATCGGAAAGTACAGTTGTCTTCGTGTTCGTATAGGTGACGATCTGAATGAATAGGCGCGAAAACCGTACAATTTGATGAAATAGTATAATTAAACATTTTTGAAATTTTAACAATAAACAAAAGATATTTAGTTAATTTTTAAGGAATTACCACCTAAAATAATTTAGAAAACTCTATTTTAAAAGTTCGTGACGTTTCGTTGCGAGAAAACCCGGAAACGACGCGTTTACGCGAAACCGAACGAACCCAAACACACCCGAACATTTAAAAATGTTAAAATGACCATAAATGTCATTAAATGAACAACACCAACCCCACTCTCTCTCTAGAACCGTCACTGTCTACCTTTTCTCTCTCACTAAAAACCCTCTATCTTGCTCAAATCTGCACCAAATCAAGCGATTTTGGTGTCAAAACGACCATAGAAATGTGTAGATCGTGGAAAGAAGAAGAAATCAAGCTTTGGATCAGCAAAAATGAGGTAAAAATGAGGAAGAAATCACTGATTTTTAGTGATTAACACTATTCCGAACACCTGGGCCTTTCAGCCGATTTTGAGTTGTTTAAATCATAGGTTTTGCACAAAATCGACTTAGGAAGCTAAGGAACCTATTAGACTGAAGTTTGGGATGGATGAATTAGATTTTGGACCTGGGTAGTATGAATATCGACGTATGAATGCTTGAAGAAGAACAATATCGATGGCCTGATAGTTCAACCATGTTCTTGAGTCGATATTACCAGTATCGACCAACTAGAATCGATGGCAACACTTCGATATTACTAATGTCGACCTTCTAAAAAGATCTGAACATGAGACCCCATTGATACTATTAGTATCGATGGGTTGAGGGCCGTCGAATCTGGTATTATCGAAGGAGTAGTATCGACAAGGGGGACTTCACTTCTCATCGATACTAAGCAACCCAACTTGTCAATATTAGGTAGGCATCTATCGATACTAACACTTGATCATTATACAAGTAATTTGAACTTTGAACCATTTTAAAACATTTAGAAACAAATGCATGGGACCGGTTAGAACATAGAAGTGTCGGGATAATAGTCATTAGGGTTTTGTTGTGTTAATCGGTTTTGTGAACCATCGATATTAGGATTTTACTAACACTAAATCCTTCTAAAATTTTTAGAATCTATAAACATACGTTTTAACATGCAAATTGGATTAAAAAAGTTGAGTTTGTTAGATGAAACTATGGGTTTAGGATGTTAATACCAAAGATGGTTCAATATGACCATTTGGGGTGTTAACCGGTTTTTCTAGTTCATTAATACTAATGTTTGTAACACCAGAACTTTTCCAAAATATTTTAAACATATAAATATGTGTTTTAATAATAATTTGAACTTAAAACACTTGAATATGTTTAGTGAAAACACAACACGGGATGTTAAGATCGATGGTAGTATCGGCAAAGGTTCTAAGTGGGTTAACTATGTGTTAATCAACACCCAAGACCTTTGATATTAACCTAAAATATTCTAAAATAACAAACTAAGTCTACGGAACAAATTCATAACAAGTTAAGGGTTGAGTAAAAGGCTATGGGTTACAAACATACTAAATAACTTCATATGGGAATAAAAAAGGGAATTCAAAGAAATAAACTAAGTGTGGGATTGGGGATCTTATGATCACCAACACCCAATACTTAGAATTTCTCACCAAAGTAGTAATTTATTGAGTCATTAAGATGAATAACTTAGTTGATACCAAATTCTAAAGGGAACAAGAGCCAATGTGAAGAACAAGGAACCATCAAAAGACTTAATGTTAGCCAAATTAGGTTGACATAAGTCCTAACATGTTAACTTGTATTTTTCATAAAATAACTTATATTTTACTAAAATATAATGATTTATAACATGTACACATATTTTATAGAAATCATCTTAACTTATTTTATCTAAATGTTTTAAAGTAATTTAAAGGATTTCCTAAACTTAATTTTTTTTAACTTAATAAGATTTATAAAAATGATGATTTATTCCAAAGTCATATCTTTTAATATTGTAAACCTTATGTAAATAAGGTTGAATCTCAAATAAGAAAGAGTAAGGGTTGTAGAGGGAACATAACCTAGAACACTTAGAGAAATTCTAGTAACACATTAGTAAGAGTATAGGACACATAGTTGCACACAAAGACCAAAACCCTATATACGTCAATTATAGATACTTATCATATCTAAATCATAATAAATCAACTCATGTATTGAAGCTACATAGTCTACAAAGTACGAGCGCGAGTATATCTAATTCTTGGTTAGTCAAGACTACTACAACATAGGTGAGTTCATTTGTCCCTTTTCAAACTGCTTTATTTTACTTCGGGACTGAGAAACATGTTTAAATATTTTATACAAATGTTTAGACATTTCATAAATCTATATACTTATTATTGATGCTAATATTCTACAAATGCTTTAAACTTATGATTCTTGAACACTTGAGACTTATGATACTTGAATACTTTCAAACCTATATTTTATGATTCTTGAATGCTTTTAAAACTATACTCTATGATTCTTAAGTGCTTTGGAAATTGTATTCTATTATTCTTGAAATGCTTAAGACTTTGAAACTATGCGGAATGGGATTCCGGTTAGGAAGCAGGTGCATGTGCACATGGTACGGGAAAACTAAATACTTGATTCTATATGCTATTGGACTTTGTAAGACAGACTGATTGGCCTCCAAGAGTGTTTCTAGGATTCACTCCCCTCTAGTCACTCAGTTTTCTTCTTATTCAGGACCTTGCAAGGCAGACTGATTGGCCTCCGAGTGTCAACATTTGGTCAAGCCCCTCTAGTCATTCAGTGTTCTTCATTGTCCATCCATCGTTTCGTGACGAGTGACTAGGATGATTATGGTTCCATTTAGTTGACCTTGTGTCATCTTGTGATACCCTCTAACTACACACCAATGTTGAAAGTCACACCCAGTTTGTTCTATGGATTGATACTGAATGCCTCTAAGAGTGTCTCTAGGAGTCACTCCCCTTTAGTATTCAGTTGTCCATAGATGTAAACTCAAAACTTGGTTGTCAAACTCTAATGAATTGGAAATCGGTTTAAATTCAGAATTCTTAAAAACTATGTTGGATGTTGATTTGGATGGTAGGTAAAACTCTTAACTGTCATTAACAACAATCTCATATGCGGTTTAGTATGTGGTGGGCTGGCGGCTAGGCTGGCGATAAGCTTGACCCTACGTATGCCCTATATATAAGCATACCGGACTGTGTAGGATAGGTGGTTATTAATGAGTTTAAGGTTGTTACCGAAAAGGTTTGTGAAACTCATTTTCAAATACTAAACTTTATGAACTCACCAACCATGTGTTAAATTTGTTTTCTTACATGCTTCTCAGGTGATGTACAGGATCAAGCTAAGGTTCAGGATTGCATACGAGGATTCCTAGATAGAGGACCTAGTAGATTTTGGGAAGCACATACTTTGCTATTTACTTGAGAATCATTTTGATATCTTGTACAGTTACAAGATAGTGAACTCATGATTCTTTTGATAGATTTACTTAGTTAAATAATCAAACAGTGACAATTGTAATTTAACTTTGTAATCCTAGTATAATTATTATTGTGCTTGTAGTTATTCTCAAATGTTGATGCTATGTACACAATCTGATCACTTTGATTATCACCCGATATCACGCCCCGAGAACCTTCCGCTCGGCGAGAAAGTCAATCCAGCCCGCCGGCTCGGGGTGTGACATAAACTGTGTTCAAATAAATTAAGTTCCTAATTACTTTTGAGTAAGGGTCTAAAACGATAAGGTAATAAGGAAATATAGACTTAACACTTAGTAACTCACCATAGGGATTAATAGGACACTTAGTCACACACTTGGACCTAAACACAATATCAAACAACTATAATTACTTACAATACAAAACCATAATCAATGAAATCAGGTGTTGAAGTTACCTCCAATACAACAAACGAGAGTGCGCATTCTTAGGTCTTTCAAGTAATCTACAGCATAGGTGAGTTCATTTGTCCCTTTTCAAACTATTTTGTTTTACTACGGGACTGAGGAACATGTTAAATGTTTTATATAAATGTTTTTCATATTTTATAAGTTGATTGCTAATGTGATATTATACTTGTTTACATTAAAGGTTTACAATGATTCTATGTTTATGCTTGAAACACTATGATTTCATTTATAAGCTATTATTAACAAATACTTTCTCATACAAATACTTTCATAAACAAATACTTTCTCAAACATATACTTTCTCATACACAAACTTATACAACACTTACAATACTTACAATACTTACAATACTTATATTCTTACAATACGTACACATTAAACTCAGATAAGTGGTTGGTGTGCCCAGGATGGGCATACGTGGATGGGATCGAGGTTGGTAAACAGGTACATATGAACATGGTACGGAAAGTTTTAATACTGAATACTCACAAGGACTTCATAAGACAGACTGATTGGCCACCGCGCGTTGACATGTGATCAAGCCCTACTAGTCATTCAGAGTTCTTCGTTGTCAAGTCTTATGTTTTGTAACGTGTGGCTAGGATGATTATGATACCAATTAGTAGACCTTGTGTCTACTGATAGATATCCTCTAACTACGCACCGATGCAGACCGTTACACCTGAGACATCTCTGTAAGTTGGTACAATTAATCCTCGTGGGTAACTCTATGAGTCACCTCTATCCGATTTCAGTCGCTCACAGTGGTGGTTTCAAACTTGGTTTTCGAACTCTAATGAATTGGAATTGGATAATTGTCACACCCCGAGCCAGTGGGCCGGATCGAATGTCCCGCCAGGCGGAAGGTTCTCGGGGCGCAATATCGTGTGATGATCGGAATGATCAGATTGTATATATAGCATCAACATTGAGAATAACTAAAGAACAAATAGCATTAAACTAGGATTACAAAGTTAAATTACAATTATCAATGTTTGATAATTTAACTAAGTAAACCTATCAAAGAATCATAAGTTTACAATCTTGTAACTATACAAGATATCAAAAGTGATTCACAGTCAATCAAAAAAGTATGTGCTTTCCAAAAGCTACTAGATCCTCTAACTGGGCATTCTAGTATGTAATCCTGAGCCTTAGCTTACTCCTGTACATCACCTGAGAAACATGTAAGAAAACAATGTCAACACAATGGTTGGTGAACTCATATAGTTTAGTTTATGAAAATAGCTTTGCAAACCTTTTCGGTAACAACCTTAGCCTCATTAATAACCACATGTCCTATCTAGTTCGATATGCTTATATATAGGGCATACGTAGGGTCAAGCTTACCGCCAGCCCAGCCGCCAGCCCACCACATACTAAACCACATATGGCATTGTTGTTAACGATAATTAAGTGTTTTACCTACAATCCAATTCCATATCCATTATAGCTTCAAGCATTCTGTTTAAGAATTTCAAACACACACACAATAGCATTTGAAAAATCAAGTTTATAGAGTTTCTTCTATGGGCAACTGAACACCCTAAGGAATCCAATGTAAATCCAAAGAAGAACTAAACGTGACTTGCAACATCGGTATTTTGATAAAGAAATCCTCAAGATGACACAAAGTCAACTAGAAGGAACCAGTATCATCCTAGTCACTCGTCACAAAACTGTAGATGAATCAAGAAGAACACTGAATGACTACTAGGGGTTGACACCATAAGTCAACACTCGGCGGCCAATCAGTTTGTCTTACAAGATGCTGACAACGAAGAACACTGATGACTAGTAGGGGTTGACACCATAGGTCAACACTCGGCGGCCAATCAGTCTGTCTTACGAAGTCCAATAGCTTCAGCATACAAGTTTATAGCATACAAGTTTATCGCATACAAATTGTTTAGCCTTTATGTATCATGTGCACAAGTACTAGCTTCACAACCGGAATCCCATTCCATTAGTTTTAGCATTTCAAGCATTCCAAGCATTCAAGTATTTCGAACATTTTGAGCATTTCAAGCATTCTAGAATTTCAAGCATACAAGTCTTTCTGAGTTTAAGTATATGAGCTTTCAAAAGTATAGTTTATAAAAGCATTTCAAAGATTCAGTATTTTGTCATCTAAAGCATTTGTAGCATCACGAGTTTACATCATCAAAGTATAAGTGTATAAAGCATTAGCGATAAGACTAAGTATAAAAGCGTTAAGAAACATTTACACATTTAATTAAAATATTTAAACATGCTTCTCAGTCCCGAAGTAAAACAAAATAGTTTGAAAGGGGACAAATGAACTCACCTATGTTGTAGTATGCCTGTAGAACTATAAATCAGATAAACCCGCTCTCATACTGTGTAGATTATGTAGCTTCAATACCTGAGTTGATTTGTTGTGATTTTGTACACGATAAGTATTTATAATAGACGTAAATAAGGGTTTGGTCTCGGTGTGTAACTATGTGTTCTAAGTGTTTTCTAATGAGTTACTAGCACTTCACTAGGTATTTCTAAGCTAAATATTTCCCCATGACTCTTGTCCCTTAGTTAATAGCAATCAAACCTTATTTGCATAAAGTTTACAATTCAAGCGTTTCATTTTAGAATTCATTATTTATAATCTTATGAATTAAATGACAAATCTCAAGTTCAAAATTATTTAATTTATTCTAAAATACTTTAATAAATCAATATTATAATTGCATTTCATAAGACATCACTTTTTATTACAAAACATAAGTTATTTTATGAAACTTTCATTAATCATATAAGAACTTGAACTAACTCCTTTAAGTTAATCATAAGCCCTTTATTAGCTTATATTTGTTTAGTTTATAGTGTTTGCCTTTGAGTTGATAATTAACTAAGATTATTCCATGAGAATAATCTAAGTTTATTATCTTTATGTTGACATCACTAAGAATTGGTAAGTTAATCATATAAGACTAACATCACCCATACTTAGTGAAATCCTTTAGTTTCACATAAGTTTCCCTTGTGTCTTTAGCTTCTATATACACCATGGCTTCTTATCATGTTACTTATGTTTAGTTTATTAGCTTTGAAAACACCATTGAGTATTATTTAAAATATTATAGTTTTTGCTCTACACTTGTTTTAATTTTGTTGAACACAATCGGATTTGAACATCTTTTCCCATGGTTTTGCCTTACTAGGATCCAATGTTTTATGGCCTTAAACTTGTTTAAAACTTAATTTTTATAGCTTTGAGAGTGTTTATAAAGACTTGGTGTAGTTAACAACCCAACACGGATGGGAACCCTCAAACCGACTAATACCATAGCTCCAATTGTCCCACCCGACTAGTCTATGTTTCAATTGACTTCCCAAGTTCGTTTCTAAGTGTCCAAGCCTGTTTTCAAGTTCATTACACTTGGATCTTGGTTCAAAATTAGTATCGATAGTACTGGAGACAATATCGACATACCACAGGCCCTTAGTATAGACATGAAGTTGGAATCAGCCCTGCCGATACTACCAGTATCGACAGGCCCCTTGCACAGCCCCTTAGGCCTACGAATCTACTGAGTTCGACACACCATTGCTGCCCAGATCTCATAGATGGTCGAGACTATCAATATCAAAGCAAGCTCCATCGAACCTAACCATCGAGATTAGCAATCTCGATGGTTGAAGGTTGCTGCAACTTGAAGCCATCGATTTTGTTTTCTTCGAGTGTTCTTGCTTCGAAACTAACCAATCCAGAACCAAACTCGACAAGACCTATTCCAAACTTCAATCCAAGATGTTCCTAAACTTCCTAAGTTGGTTTTGAGTGAATCCTAAGAGTGTAAAGGTCGGAAACGAGCGGGAAAACCCAAGTGGTTCAAAAAAGGTGATGAATAGTATACATTTCTGAAAATCAGTGATTTCTCACTCATTTCTTCCTCGTTTTTGGCAATTCTAGGCTCGATTTCTTCGTCTTTTCACGATCTACACGTTCCCACCGTCGTTTTGACACCAAAATCACCTAATTTGGTGCAGATTTGAGAAAGTTATGGGGTTTTTAGTGAGAGAATAGTATAGAGAGAGAAAGTGACGGGGTTTAGAGAGAGAGGATGGGTTGGTGTGAGCAATAAATGACATTTAATGTCATTTTATCACTTTTATCGTTCGGGTGTGTTTGGCCTCGTTCGGTTTCGCTCGGTTTCTCGTGTACATGTCGGTTTTCGGTTTTCTCATAACGAAACGTTATGATTTTATAAAATAAGATTTTCTAATTTGTTTTAGGTGGTAGTTCCTAGTAAATTAACTAAATATATTTTATTTATTTTTAACATTTCAAAATATTTAATTTAACTGTTTAAATCGGATTGTACGATTTTCGCACGTAATCGTTCGGATCGTCACCCGTATGAACACGACGATAACTGTACTTTCCTATTTGATTATCTCATTATTAGACATCATTCAGAACGTTAAACCCACAGATATACTCGTGTAAATCGTCATTCACATGAATAATCCGTTAGTTTAATGCTCACTTAACAATGTTTGTTATTGTTTTGTTTTAGTCGTTTCTCGCATTCGTTTACACATAATAAATCCTAAACTAACAAACATAGCATAATTCAGTGTTGCCAGACATAATCTGACTGTTGCGTCATAGCTTACACAGTGTTTCTGAAACAGTTTCACAAGCATTTAGTATTAATAGCATAGAATAAGCATTACACATAGTTTCATTCTAAAGTCTACTGTACATTTCACTGTTCCGAACTACTATTCGGGCACTGATGTTACAATAATCTGAATACTTTAAACTATGTTGAATGTTGAATGTGGTGTCGGTAGGGAGTAAAACACTTAATTATCAGTAACAACAATATCATATGTGGTCAGGTATGTGGTGGGTAGGCAGCTGGGCTGGCGGTAAGCTTGACCCTACGTATGCCCTATATATAAGCATACTTGACTGGATAGGATAGGTCTTGTTGGTGAGGTTAAGCTTGTAACTCTAAAAGGTTTGTCAAATCTCATATTCAATTACAAAACTTTATGAACTCACCAACCATGTGTTGACTTTGTTTTCATACATGTTTTCTCAGATGACGGGCAGGATAAAGATTAAGATTTCAGGATGCATACTAGGACGCCAAGATAGAGGACCTAGTAGCTTTTAGAAGTGCATATTTTTTTATTGTTACTTGTGAATGTAACGACCGGTTTTCAGAAATTGAATATGTTTGAAATAATCGTCAATAGAATGATGGTGATTATTGCAAATTGAAAATAGGCAAGAAATGATGAACGTGGGAGAAGACCGTGCGTGAAATGGAGTTCTGGATTGTCCAGAATCGCAAAACGAAGAAAAAGTTAAAAATTTGAGAAAATAGGTGCCAGGCGGTACGCCTCGCACCAGCGGCCCACGCTAGGCGGTACGCACGAAGAGGGGCGAAAATATCTGAGCTTTAGGGCTCGTGCGCTACGCCTGAGACCAACCCTCCACGCGGGGCGATGCGCCTGGGATGTATTGAGGCGGCAGATTGCTTAACTTCGAAGAATTCGCCAGAAAACATATGTTTTCTCTTTCTCTCGACCTTACACGCACACATACACTTCCAGATCAAGTTTTTACCATCTAATCTCAATTTTGAAGCCATCCAAACGATCGGGTTGAGCCAGGAATCGTTTCTACAAGTTTGGATCGTTGTATCGCAACCAGAAATCCGTTCGAAAGGGTAACGATTCGTTTTATCCTACTGATTTGATATTATATGGATTAAATATAGTTTTGAGCATGATATAATGATTATTGTTGATGATTATTGCCTAGATGATGGCTAGGAATAATTAGAAACGAAGAACTAGATATTTTAACGGTGAAATATTGATTTTGATCCGTTATAATGTCCGGTTGTCAAAAAATCCATATTATTGTGATTGATAACTAGTGGGATGATTAAAGCATGTTTATGATGACTGTAGATCATTCCTTGGAATGATAGATTCCGATTCAAGTGTTGATTAAATGTTGGAATTTGAAAGATAATGATTTTGGCATAACTATGCTAAATTATAAGTGATAACTTGATTTCTAAATGCCACATAGTAATGAATGAGATTCAAATGAGTTGAATCAATATGTATGGGTGTTGTGTGTATTGAAACTAGTTGTATGTATGTGAATTGCAACTAGGTATTGGGGGTGGAAGTCAAGAGACAAGTCACAGAAGTGGAAAAGAGATTGTAGGAAGTGATCAACCCTTTGAACAAGGTAAGTCACCCGTTACTGTTGAGTTTGTTTAATATTGTGATAATGAATCACAAATATTGTGATCATGTGAACAAAACTCAATTGGTGATCCACATGGATGTAAACCATGTGTTGAATGTGATATAGTGATGACCTACAAGTGTGTAGGCATTCATGTTTGCTTAAATTGGTATTAATCCACATGAGTGCGGATAATGTTGTTGAAAGTATGTTGAAATGGTTCACTTGAATGTGAACTAAGGAGGTAGTGGACAACTTAGTTGATCTACAATGATGTAGACAACTGTTTGTTATACGTAAGTGTAACTGGTTCACTTGAATGTGAACAAATTGTGATTGATTTACCTTTATATGATTCGCAAGGTGTGTGAACATATGTAAGGGTGATAGACCTTAAAGTTGAATTGAAGTTAGACACTAATATATGTTATTTGAAATCACAATTGTGTGATTATTTGTTGTTTGTGTCTAATGTTGACTATGTGTGTAAATAACACATGTAGTAAACTTTGTGTTAGTAGATTCTCAAGGGTGAGAACATAATTATATTCGTGAAAGTTTGAGTAATTCACAAGACTAAGAAAACTCAATAAGACACCTAAGTGTGTCGTTCTGAATTTAATAGTGTGACACATGTTTGGTAAGTAGGAAGAATTGTATTTGATGATCTACAAATGTGTAGACAGTTCTGGTTGATTCAATTGAGAGTGAACAATCAGTGTGTTGAAATGTAGTTAAATGTGTCACATATATGTGAACATATGAATTGGGAGTATATTGGATGTAAACACAAGTGAATGTGTTCAAATTGTGTGTAAATTATCTATTTGATCGAGCTTGTAGTTGTAGGACGGGGTGCATCCACACTACAAGTGTTTGTACATTTAGCACATATACATGATTAGTTGAGTTGATTGAAATGGATAATAATGATTGTGGTTATTGTGGTTGAATGATTCACAAGGTGTGTGAACAAATGTTGAATTGGTAATGTGCATGTTTTGATTCACAAGGTGTGTGAACATAAGACTTGCAATTCCAATGTAATCGATTCACAAGGTGTGTGAACAAATGTTGAATTGGTAATGTGCATGTTTTGATTCACAAGGTGTGTGAACATAAGACTTGCAATTCCAATGTAATTGATTCACAAGGTGTGTGAACAAACGGTGGATTGGTAATATGCATGTGTTGATTCACAAGGTGTATGAACATAAAACTTGCAATTCCAATGTAATTGATTCACAAGGTGTGTGAACAAACGGTGGATTGGTAATATGCATGTTTTGATTCACAAGGTGTGTGAACATAAGACTTGCAATTCCAATGTAATTGATTCACAAGGTGTGTGAACAAATGTTGAATTGGTATGTGCATGTTTTGATTCACAAGGTGTGTGAACATAAGACTTGCAATTTTAATATAATCAATTCACATGGTGTGTGAACAACTGTTGAATTGGTAATGTGCATGCTTTGATTCACAAGTTGTGTGAAAATAAGACTTGCAATTCCAATGTAATTGACTCACAAGGTGGGTGAAAAAAAGGTGATCTACAGTAGTGTAGACATTCGAAAATTCAATAGTCAAATTGTTTGATTTTGACTTTTGAGAAATATTATGCACAACTGGAGTTTTGTGTGCACATGTATGTGTGGTGGTAAATTATAATGATTGTGCATGAATTGATGATTCATGGGGTTTTGGGTGGAAAATACCCATTAGTAAATCATTATGCATGTGATTGAATATTGTTACCAAATTATATTTGGAACATTAGTAGTGTATCCATATGGTGTTATGGAATACACTTGGTGAAATAGTGGGGTAAACTTACTTAGTTCTAACGAACTAATGGTGATTTAAATGTGGTGTTTACAGGTACAAAGGAGTAAGGTGACCGGCAATGGTGATCGGGATCGAACAAAAAAAATATTTGAGTGGTGAACTGAAGTTCACTTATTATAAGTATGCGGAAATACTTAGATATGTTTTAATGTTTGAATGATTAAAAATGTGTGTGTTTACAAACAAAGCACAGAAAGTTTTTCTAGGACCTAAACAAAATTCTTAATAAATGTTTTAAATGTCCGGATGGGACATAAAGTGACAGTGGGTGTTACAGTGAATCATTTTGATATCTTGTACAGTTACAAGATAGTAAACTCATGATTCTTTTTGGTTAGGTTTACATTGTTAAATTATCAAACATGACAGTGTAATTTAACTTTGTAATCCTAGTTTTAACATTATTGCTCTTTGGTTATTCTCAAATGTTGTGCTATATATACAATCTGGTCATCCCGATTATCCCACGATATCGCGCCCCGGGACCATTCTGCCCGACGGGAAAGTCGATCTAGCCACCGGCTCGGGGTGTGACATTTTGACACCAAGAACGTCCGATTTGGTGAAGTTTTGGCTAGCTAGAGTGTGGGTTTTTGTAGAGAGAGAGTATGAATCCGAAATGGAGGAAAGAGAGGGATGGATCTCCAATAAATGTGTGGGAGAAGGGAAAATTTAAGGCTTTTATAGTCCGGGGGGTGTTCAGGTGTGTTTGGTTTCGTTCGGTTTCGCTTTAATGCTTTTGTTTTGTTTCTTTTCATAAAATTACGTAAGCTTATTAAAATAGAAGTTTTTAAATCTTTTTAAGTGGTAATTCCTAATAAATATTCTAAATATCTTTTTATTATTTTTAAAGTTTCAAGAACATTTATTTTTATCGTTTCATCGAATCGTATCGTTTTCGCATGTATTTGTATAGATCGTTACCCGTACGAACACGACGACAACTTTACTTTCCAATTTGATTTTCTAATTATAAGATATGTTCAGAACGTTAAACTCACAAATATATTCGTGCGAATCGTCACCCACACGAATACATTGTTAATTTAATATTCCCGTAACGACATCTGTTGCTGTTTTAGATTTGATATCCTCACATACGTTTATACATAATAATATCCTATTTGACAGTTGTGTGTGTTATTAGTCTGTAGTTTCATATTATATGTTAGTCTGCATCTTGTTGTGTGTGTTGTATATCAGTATTGAGATGTACTGAGTTTCTAACACTGTTTTCTGAACTTTTCACATTGTATTATCACAGAATAGTTTACAAGTAAGTTCCGTACAATCACCTACTGTACAACCCTAATGTTCAAACCTACTGTTCAGTCACTGTTTTTACAGTCTCCCCTTGCTATAGAAATTTCATCCCGAAATTTAAGAATCATTGTCGGGCACAACTTCCTCTGTAAACAGATAAGGATACTTCGTTTTCATGTCGTCCTCATGTTCCCAAGTAAACTCTGGGCCGCGTTTGGAATTCCACCGAAAGTCTACAAAACCAAAGGATACGAGTCCGGAGGGTGTATTTTGAGTTGGGCTTACTTTGACGATCTACGCTGTTACAAAGGGGAATCCAGTACTTCAGATCCCCGCATGATTTAAAGACGTTGCCGGGCTTTGAATTGAATCAATTGGCGCGTTTGAACATGCTCAATAATGAGACTTTGGGGTTATCATCCTAGTTTGCAAGGCAAATCCAGTTCGAATACTGAAAGAGATGGATAAACTTCCAGCCTCAGCAACAAGAAAGATATTGTCTACCAGAGATCGATGCTCAATCGAAAAGACATAAAGTTATCCTGAAGTGGTTGCCTCCAAAGGTCATGAAGAAGATTCCCTTACGGAAGATGCCTCGAGACTTTTCAGGTAACTTCGGTGGTATTATGATGGCAGAACTGCTGAAGCTGTGATTGTTTTGTGCAAAGAAGAAAAGTGGGATACGTTACGTGTTTTTGATCCCATGTGGCTGACCAATCTGTCAAGTGAAGATGTCAAGACTTTATACAAATGTCAGAATTTCTTTGAGGTTGAAGACATGGAGCAAGCACTAAAGTATATGAGGGTCATACGGCTATGCCTTGCATTCGATATTCATGTCGGCTCTGATTGGAAGGCTCTTTCACAAAAGTTTTTGAAGACTGAAGCTGTTAAAGTTTAGAACTAGGTCCAAGAGGGATTATGTAGATGCATCTTTTGTCCCTAGTTCATTGAAATTATCTTTTGTGATTGTATGATACATAGAGTATCAATGAATACAATTGTTATTCATTATTTGATTGTATTTAAATGTTTAAACTTAAAGTTAGTTGTTTGTTGGCCATTCGTATGAATGACTCATGAGAATGAGTCTATTTGCACGAATAACACTTAGCGAATGATTGTCTCAGACGAATGAGTCATTAGCATGACTCATTTGCCTGAGTAGTCCATTCGTTTAAGGTCATTCGTCTGAAGGGTCAATCTTGTGACTCATTCGTACGAATGACCTCTGACTATATAAACCCCGGAAAACAGAATGTTTGACAGAATTCTCATCATTCCCTCTGCCCTCCTAGGTTTCAGTGCGATTCTCTGCCTCCAACTTCGAGAATTCTCTCTTGACTAATCGTTCTTGCACCAAACGTATCTAGGTCGTCGGTTGATCACGGGGAGTGTGTGTTCCGATTGGATAACCTCCGAATATGATTCCGTGCTATTCGAGAGCTCACCGAGCATATTTCGTGTGGAACCAGCGTGTTCCCGAGGTCCTACACACAGTAAATGTTTAGTATGCAATATGAAATAATGTTGTAATTTTTGAAATGTTAAAAGGATGAAAAATGAAATCTTAACAAATCAGATAGATGATTGGCATAATTTACACTTGACTATAGAGAAAAAAACAAATTAATGTTAATAGCCATTTCCAAACATGGTGGATTTAGTGTAGCATGACAAAACCATGAGGTCGATTTCGGACTTTGGGTTGTTTTTATCACACGTGATCATCACGTGCAATCAGTCGGTCCCCAGCATTATAAGAACAGCTTCTGCAGGCGATATCACTCGCTACTAGTCGCCGAACCATAAGAAAACAAGACCAGCAATCGACATCGAAGATGGGCGTGGAGAAGGAATTAATCCGGGCCGGAAATGGTCCGAAGCCCGTCGCCGGCCAAAATGTCACCGTTCACTGCACTGGATTCGGTAAACTTCGATCTCTCATTTCTCCCAAATTTCAAAACCCTAATTTATATGATGTTATGAACTTCATTTTCTGTGAATCGATTCAGGAAAGACTAAAGATCTGTCTCAGATTATTGTTTTTTTTGCTTGGAGATTGTTGTGTACTAAGAATATGATTTTCACTTTTAATAATTTACTTGTATTTTTAAAATGGCTTATTTTGATCTAAAGAAGCTCTTGATTCGACTTAATTTGGTCACTAGTATCTTTTTGTTCTTCCGTTTTATTTGTAGTTTGCTATATTCATTCCTAATCGTGATTTCAGGGAAAAATGGTGATCTGTCTCAAAAATTCTGGAGGTTAGAACTGTTGAATTAGATTGCTATGTATTTCTTTTTGAATTCTTCTATACTTTCGATGTTTTTTTCTTTAAGTAATTTTTTATTTTATTTTATATATTAGCACGAAAGATCCAGGACAGCAGCCGTTCACCTTCAAAATTGGCCAAGGCCAAGTTATTAAAGGTAATATATTGCTGATGGTTTAGTATTTCTTTATGCTATACAGTGTTGTAAAAATCGCGATTAGGCGGCCGATTAATCGGGATTAATCGGTAATCGGCCCCTAACCGATTAATTTTAGGCTAGTCGTTCAATTAATCGCTAATCGGTCGTAGCCGGTCAAAATCGGACGTAGTCGGCCTAGTCGGCTCTAGTCGGTTGATCGAATTAATCAGTTTTAATGTGAAAAATCGGCCAAAGCACAACAAAATTGAGGTTTTCAGCGATCCAGACTCCAAAATCACGCCAACTAACAACGATTGACGACAAAATTGACCAAGAAAACGCACCTGCACGAAGACTCCATCGTCGAGTCGCCCTGCTGCTCACAATCGCTGCACACAATAGTCGCGATCAAGCCTACTCTGACGATCGAGCCAGCTGCTCACGATCGAGAACCATCGTCGTTCTCATGGATGTGTGCCGATTGTCGATTGGTTGTGTTTGCCCTAACCGAGAACGGGTTGAAGAAGTGAACGGACAAAGATCGATGGGCTATGTTGCCTTTAATTATTTATGGGCTTTTATTTTTTTTGGGTTTTTAGAAGGATTTATGGGCTTTTTTATTCTATTTTGTTTTTTAAAAGGAAAAAAAAATGAAGTAGGTATTTATTACCCTATAAATCATGAATTACTTGGTTAAAATATGTAGGTATTTAAAAATTTATATATAAAAAAAATGTATATATGTATATAATTTTGAAAATTACATATAAAATTCCAATCCGATTAATTCCGATTAATCCCGATTAATCCCTAGTCCCTACCTCGCCGACCGACTAGCGATTAGCGATTTTTACAACACTGATGCTATAATCCTCATATCTTAATTAAGCAGGCATAATGCTATTTCTAGTTGTCTCAAAAAAATAAAGTTATGTTCTTGAGTTTTGTAAACAAAACAAAAGAAGTGAAACAAATATAAGCAGAGAAAATGAAGGAAGTGGCGGAGAAAGATATAATTTTATTTTGTGTTTCAGAATTTGAAAGTAGAGAAAAAAAAAATAGGATTTTACATGTTCTTGGGTTGCAGTTGTAAGAAGTCCAAAAATTTTCAGTCTGGGTGAGTTGATAATCTTGTTTCAACTGCATGAAGTAGTATGTGCCTATATGGATTTTTGGGTTCATGGCTCGTACAAATGACTTATTTCTTGAATCTAATGTCTTTGACAATTTTTGAGATGCTTTTTTATCTTGATTGGCACAGAAGAAATTGATATACTGACTTCATGATCACAGTTTTATTTAACTCTTGTTATTTAAAGATTATCCATTTGAATATTCAACAAGGTTTGACTTGGAACAATGTGAATGGTCAAATTAAAAACCTTGTCTTATTTTAGATGCCATATATGTGTTTGCTTGCCTTTATCAATGCAGGTTGGGATGAAGGTGTTTTGGGAATGCAATTAGGAGAAGTTGCTCGGCTAAGGGTAACCTATAACACATTTTTTATGTCTTTTGATTTTATTAATGGAGAGAGTGAATATGGTGCTGTTTGGCATATAACATTGCATGTGAAACCCATCAAAACTATGTCATTTGGTTAAAATCAATTAAACCTCTATATTTGGTATTTTATGTCCATCCCATTATGTTATAGATTGTTCATCTTTTCTGCTTCTCTAGTTATAAGCAGCAGCAACAAATTGTTGATGATTAGAAAAACTCTATACAAACGACTTCATTTGTGTTGAACTCGGATGAAACTCTGCATCAACACATCCATGTTTGTTTTTCTGACACATTGAATACAATTAACAATATGCAAACAAATCCGTTAACTGATGTTCTCGATCACTTTTAAATCTTAACCTTCAACCTCTCAAATATTACTAATCTTTATACTGTTTAAATGTCTGAACTTGTGATTAAGCAAAGATCTGTACTGAATTTGCTATTATTTTATCTGTTATTTCATATCTTTAACTTAATTTTTTGATTTATTTGGTAGTTTAATTTATCAAAAAGGTTGGATTTATAGATATGTACAAAGATATTGATGAGAATTGGGGATGAAGAGAAAATACAAAAATAATATAAATTTACATGGTTTTAGTAGGGTTTTTTTTTTTAACAACCAACAAATATAGTTTGTTTTATTCATAAGATGTAGCTTAGATGGGTTTTGAATTCAATGTTACATGCCTTATAAAGTCATGGTCATTTTCTCTATAAATTTAAAAAATTCTGCGGTTATTGTTGCGATAGTAATGCTCGTGATCAATAACAGCAAAGAGAATATTTTGATATCAGTTTAATGTTGCAGTGCTCTCCTGATTACGCTTATGGTGCTGGTGGATTTCCTGCATGGGGCATCCAGCCTAACTCAACTTTGGTTTTTGAGATTGAAGTTCTCCGTGCGCAGTAATTTGGTGTTAAACAGGAAATGTTGCATGTATTCTTGATTCGGTACCACTCTTACATGCTATTGTATACTTCAAACACGTATCAGACTTTATGTTTATGATGCATGTTTCTTAGCATTCCCTCTGTGTGTAAGCTGGTTTGAGATTTGGCTGTTATGCAAGACTTTTTTTCTTTTTCTTTGTTTTTTTTCTCTCTCTTTGTTTTTTTTCTTTCTCAAGAGCTTTCATAAAACATCATAAACTAAAGTGTTAAGCACAAGTTCTTGAGGATCAATGGTTAAAATGATAATCTTGATAACTTGACTTTGATACCAATTGTAAGTAACGGTTGCGCACAGTGGCGGAGCTTGACAGGTAAGAGGGGGGGGGGGGTGATATAACTTTTTTTTTAGGGGGGCGAAATAAAGGTTTTTAAAAAATTTTACACTGCGTATCGGGAAATATACACTACTGCACGAAAAACAGGGGGCAGTCGCCCCCCGGTCTGAACTAAGTTGTGCCCCTGGTTGCGGAAAGGATCTTGTTTTATTTTTGAAGATTAAACATATAAGAACAATGAAAGAAATGAGTGGTGAAGAACAAACAATAGTGTAATATTGTAATGTAACGTGACCAACAACGAATTGTTTTATAGCAAAATATGATTCACTAATCAACAACGACTAAATTACTTACACACCTTACATGTCTTCAAACTTTAATAGATACAAAAACTTTCATCGATATAGGAATTCATAGATTTCTTGGAAAGAGCTGTTAGTATTACATAAAAATACACACATGCTCCAAACTGTAGGATGTTCTAAGGTAAAATCCTTGAAGCAATAAATACGAGGAACACCTGATCTCCGTAATTAGAAACATTAATTGACAGATCTTTAATGAAATAATCCATCACCAACTTACTAGACTGATACGCATCCGAGAAAGCATTTGGGTAATACTTTCTAAATGGTCATGTTATTCTCACACCTAACTCTTACTCTACGTACATTTTATACGTTTTGTATAGGTCTATACGAGACGTAAAGATCTATTATTATTTGTTAAGATTTCCTAGTGTTAATGATTGGATTTGTATATGTACGCCTTGTAATGTCCTATACAAGAAGTGTACGGGAATAATCATTGTCAAATAGAGTATGTGTTCTAGGCATGGTCATCCCATATTAACTCTCTATTTTTTGTTTTAATCACAAGTTCACAGATTTAGATCACTAAAAAGGTTAATAATAAGTGATCACAAAAGTGAAGTTTTGGATAAAAACCAGATGCAAAACTCATAAAATGTGGTGTTAAACATCCACAACTATCACATACCATATCTTTTGGCCGTTTTTTTCACATTGTCCCTCCATTACTTTAATGAAGTTTCAAATACTCGTGTAAGTTTATGCATGGGCAAAACTATCCCTCTTTTTTATTCAAGTACTATTAAATTTTTGGCAGATAGGTTAAAATATTTTCTAATTATTGATTTCCCCACCGTTTTAAAATTTATCCATCTCGTGTCATTTCTCTAAAACTATACAAGCTTCACCATTGTTTATCTTACGTATATTTTATGCGAGGTTGCAGTATTTTTCTTTTTACATATATAGTTTCAAATTTCCATGTATACGTGACAAATAAAATGTCAAAAAAATCGTCTACAAAGAAATTCAGGTTTATACCTAACTGTATCAATCGACAATTTTTGTCACATCTATAAAAATAAAATTCTCTTTTATTGATCTTTATATGTAAAACTAACTGTTTTTGCCATAAAAGCTTTTATTTTATGACCTAAAATGTCCATATATGTGACACTAATCCCTTCATTTTTCACATTGACATTTTTTAATTCAAAATATTTTGAGGGTTTACATCGTATTCACCTTTATTTAATCTCATTCTTGACATTATTGAAATAAATGTGGATACTCTTTCTACATTTCAAGATCCAGTTCCCACGTATATTTCGGTTCATGTCTAAAGTTCCATTTTAGTTTTACTAACATCAACTTTTTATGTTTAAGCCTCATTTCTTGATGATCTTCAATTTGAAGTAGTTGCTCGTTAAATTTTAACTTCTCATTCAGTTCAATTCATAGAGGCATTATGTGATAATTGCAGTTGATAATTACATCATTGGTGACGGGATCACATTTGGTCGTTCTAGAAATCCGCGTTGATTTAATGATTGAAATTATTACAGATCGATAGTATGCGAGAAATGATGGACGTGGGCGAAAACCGTGTGCAAAACGGAGTCCTGGATTGCCCGGAATCGAAAAACGAAGAAAAAGTTCTAAGTATTGATCAAATGGGCTCGTCGCGGTACGCGATGGAGGAGTTGAGTTTCCTTCGCGGTACGCGATGCATGAAAAATATCTGAGATTCCCGAAAATCTTCGCGGTACGCGAAGCCTTCTTTGGCTTCTGGTCGCGGTACGCGACGGGTGTGGCGGTGCAATGATCTGATCTTCTTTATCAGATTTTCATGCAGATCTTAATTTTTTTATCAACTCGAACTTCTTCGACCCAGAAGTCTACCAGACGAAAGTTGAAGCCTCCAAACAACCTTTTGAAGCCATCAGGAGTCACCAATCGCACCAGGAATTATTTCTACAAGTTCTGATCGTTGTTTTAACCGCAGATATCCGTCAGATTAGGTAATGATCCGTTTAAACTTTCTGGTTTGATTTTGATTGATTAGATCTTGATTTTGAACGTAATGACATAGTTAGGATTGTTGATTATTGCCTAGATGATGGCTAGGATTGATTATAAACAAAGAACACGATGTTTTAACGGTTAAATCCTTGTTTTGATCCGTTGTAATGCCCGGTTTGCATGAAACCATAACCATGATTATAATGGTTTAACCCATTTGATTATAACAATGTAGGTGATTAGTTGGATTAATCCTTGAAATGCAAGGTTAAATCCAAGTGTTTCAAACTAATCACAATCATTAACATACTCATTGGAACGATTATCTGATGTTTATGATAACAGTCAGATTAGTATGTTAAACTTGGTTATTACACCTATTCTAATGCTACATTGTGATATTTTATGATATTTGGGTAATCAATAACAAGGATTAATCATTCCTAAGCCATTAAGCCATCTAGAAACTGTGTTAGCATTATAATCAACAACATTAACTATTTGGTTAATCCAAGACAATTCTGATTAATCGAGAGTGTCATCAACCTTGTATTGGGAATCTAATACAATGTAGGTTCCTATATTATCATACACTGTATGATATGATAACAAATTAACAAATTAAACATTTAATATCGGTTTGATGACTTACAAAGCAATGTCTTTGGCATTGAACGTTTAGAAAGATATAATCAGTAAACTAGAACATAAATCTCATAAAACATAACTAAATGCAGAATCACCCTTTATTATCAGTTGGGAGATATTCTGCTACCTCTATATCATCAGGTGAGTTTCGTACAACCCATTTTTCTTTTTTATGTTTTATAAACATCGGGGTAACTCTGCAAACCTTTTCTGAACATATGATATGCATCACTGTTATCTGTGTGATTTCATGTGACTTTTGTGTGATTTCATGGGATTTTGCCGTTAGTATCTTTATCACAGTATCAAAAGAATTCATTTCATGAACTGTATCTAGTGAACCCGTGTGAGGCCGAATAGAAAACATTGATAGTACTATTGGCTGACAACCCATTTTTCGGGAGCTTGCAACTCCCCCTGGTGTAAATGTTTGTTATCTATTTCCAAAACTTCTTAATGTAAGTGATAAACATTAAGACAATGAGGCACCAAGATATTTACCGACGGGTAATATCTTCGCAGAACAAGAACATATCAGTCCGAAAGTAACTAGATACGGGTCCCATGGTTATCTTGAACATAACATTTTGTGAACTTATATCACATATCATATTGTGAAACATGACTGTATGATCTCACCAGCTTTGTGCTGATGTTTCAAACTCAAACCTTTTTGCAGGTAAACTGTAATCGCCGGTGAGGACACACTTTTGGAGTACTTGCACTTGAATAATTAGTTTTGTAATTAAACAAACTTAGCTGTAATGTAATTGTGATTGCGACAACCCTGTAATGTAATTATTTTAAGTTAATCTGTGTGCTTGTGATATTGGATCAAGTAAGTCACCCCTCACCACAGAGACATCATCACTATGCTTCCGCAACCAATTCAGTGACATCATACATGAGGTGAGGAGAGGTGGGGGTGTGACAGGGTGGTATCAGAGACACAGGTTATAGAGAATTAGGTTGATTTAGAGACCTAGACTATAACCGTAGGCTCGAATAGTGACACAGAGAGCACCGAACATTAATAACGAACAACACTTGTTTTGAATGAAGCCAGAAAAATCAGGTGGTACAAATTCCAGTTATGAATGGCCAGCATAACTGAAATTTGCAACACGTGTGCGTTTTAGTTTAATTTAATTCAAGCAGAACATTAATAACCATAAAGACGAATAGTTGTTTGGAGATAGGAAAGAACATCATATCATGTCCAAGTTTATGTTAAATATCGTTATTTAATATTTACTTTATGATACTAATTAGAGATTTTGATTGTACAGCGATGGCCGATCAAGCTGAACAGTATATTTACCAGAGATTTCCCTATTTGAGGTTGGACGACACCCCGAGTTCTAGTACAGGAGCAGACTCGGATCCTAGTGAGGCTTCATCTGCAGCCTCTCAGGCGACCCCTGCCGGACCGCATACACCATCATCCCCCAGACCTGTTACTCCACCACCACCATCACCAGTACTACCACCAGCAGCCCCCATTGTACCCAGTCCTCCACATTCACCCTTGGTTCATACTTCTGCTGAGAGGAGACAGAGCTCCTCTCCACGGAGAGTCCCCGCGTGGGACGGATTACGACGGATGCGGGGACAAGCCCACAAGACCATGGGGCTACCCCCTAGACATCAGATGGCTCCACGAGATGAGCCACAGACCGTCCATGAGGTGGGAGAATCCTCCCACCAAGCTGAGCTGCGGGCCTAAATGCAGCAGGTCTCTCAAGACCTGCAGGGCCTGAGGCAGGACCTTCACCACCATCAGACTACCCTGGAGGATACCCGCACCACAGTACTTGAGATTCTTACTTCACACCTGACTTTGATGGAGCAGGTGAATCTCATGGGTACTGATGCCCAGGCTTGGAGGGCGACCATAGAGGAGCGTTTGAGTAGGACCTGGAGACAGGCACTAGTTGCTGCATTGTGGCAGCAAGCTGCAGTCTGGAGAGGGAGACTGCAAGGCTGGATTTGGATGCTTGGTACACTGAGCACTGAGGCTAGACTCTTATGTTTAGCTATAGTATTGGCTACTATAGCTATTATACTAGCCTGCTTATTGTATTTCCTACGGTAAGTGTGATCGAGCATCACTCATTTTGGGACTTGTCATTGTACATACCGTTGATGGATATGTTGTTATCTGTATGGATGTTGTAGTAACACTCGTTTATATTAAACTCTATGATAGTGCTAATAAATGGTTGTTTTGTGTATTTAATTGTGTAATGGGTTATACATGTTGTGTGTGATTGGTGTGTTAATATCAAATTCAGGTAATCAACAACTAGAGACTAAAAACAATTCCAAGTAAGAAAATATCAACTTGAGAACATATCTATTGCCAGTATGGCAATGTATCATATCATTGTGAGAACAAAGGCCTGTGTGGCAACATTTCAATTGTCTGTGTGACAACATTTCAAAGTCCTGTGTGGCATCATATCAAAGTCCTGTGTGGCAACATTTCAATTGTCTGTGTGACAACATTTCAAAGTCCTGTGTGGCATCATATCAAAGTCCTGTGTGGCAACATTTCAATTGTCTGTGTGGCAACATTTCAAAGTCCTGTGTGGCAACGTTTCAATTGTCTGTGTGACAACATTTCAAAGTCCTGTGTGGCATCATATCAAAGTCCTGTGTGGAAACATTTCAATTGTCTGTGTGACAACATTTCAAAGTCCTGTGTTGCATCATATCAAAGTCCTGTGTGGCAACATTTCAAAGTCCTGTGTAATATTTTGACGTTTTGTTGAATTATCAGGACTGAGTATAACTACGAATATCTGTATGATCTGTGTGTATCGAGAACATGTCTGGACTAAATTCATGTAGTTATACAGTATTCATTATAATCACATTTCAATATAAATTTTCAGTGTAACTGAATATGATTGAATTTATGTGATAGAACGGGTTATATCTTTAATGTTCTTAAACTGACCTGAGTTTGTCTGCTTGTGAGCAGATTAATGGCTCCTAAACGAGGTCGACCAGCTAAGAGAGCTACCCAGAACATTACAAACCCTGAACAGAATCAAATTCCACCTTTGAATGTTGAATCAAATCCGGATCCGCGTGTAAATCCGGAAGCGAACATGGTTCCACCTGGGAACTTGGAAACACATACTACTCCACCAGTGAACCCTGGAGCAAACACTGTTCCACCTGCTGGTACAAGTGGATCTGAAACAAATGAAGCTATGATAGCACGAATTGTGCGTGAACAACTATCTGCTTGTGGTGTTCTGACACAACACCAACCACATATCACCGCAGGTTCTGGTGGGGACCACGATCATGCTGAACATAATGCTACTGGTGGTCACGTTGAAACTCATACTACCATCGGTGCAACAACCACAAAAACAACTGTTCCTGATCCACCACAGCAAGGGTGTACATATAAGTACTTTGCTTCTTGCAACCCTCCTACTTTTACAGGCAAGGAAGGAGCGGCTGGTCTTTTACGGTGGATTGAGGAGATGGAAACCAAACTCAAAATCAGCTAATGTTTGGCAGAGCATAAGGTGTTTTATGCTGTCTGTTCTCTGAAAGACTCAGCTTTGACCTGGTGGAATACCCAGGCCAAGACTTTGGGTTCAGCCACAGTTGACTCAATGGGCTGGAACGATTTCAAAACTCTGATTAGATCAGAGTACTGCCCAATCACTGAGATTCAAAAACTCCAGGAGGAATTCTGGAATCACTCAATGATCGGTGCTGATTGTCTGGCTTACACCGATCGGTTTCACGAACTTACTTGTTTACTTCCCGATATGTTTCCTACGGAAGCAGTTTTGATCGAGAAATACATTAAGGGTTTGATTCCCCACATTCGGGGAATGGTTACTGCAGCTGAACCTACAACTCTGAAACATACAAATCTTTTGACCACTAAGCTTACCAGTGAGGCAGTAAGGAGTGGTACTCTATCTTTGAAACCTCAGACGGCTCACAGCCGTAGTGATATCGGTACCTCTAATGTTTCTAAAGGTACTAAACGAAAGTGGTTTGGCAAAACTAAGGCGAAAGCTCCGGCTGAGATCACCCAGAGCAAGCCAACTGTGAAAAACTATGGTGCTGCTATTCCTGAGAGGAAAACTTATACCGAACAGGCACCCAAATGCAATAAATGTCCATTTCATCACACGGGACCGTGTCCTGTTTGTGCCAACTGTAATCAAGTTGGACATTTCACCAAATATTGCAATTTTCCTGCTCAACCACAAAATCAAGCACCACGGCAAACCACTCAAACCAACCGGTCATGCTACAAATGTGGAAGCCCTGACCATCTCATGCGAAACTGTCCAAACAATAACACCAATCCAGGAACTGAAGCTAGAGGGAGAGCTTTTCAGATTGGTGCGACCGAGGCGAGACATGATGCAAATATTGTTACTGGTACGTTTCTACTTAATAATCTTTACGCATCAGTTCTCTTTGATACAGGAGCAGATAAGAGTTTTATCTCTCCTGAATTTGCATCTTTACTTTCACTGCCTACGGTAAATCTAGAAACTCCTTATGTTATTGAACTTGCTAATGGCAAGTTGATCAAAACTAACAGTGTTATTCAAGGATGTTCCTTGAATTTGAATGATCATCTTTTCAATATCAATTTACTTCCTATTGAGCTTGGAAGCTTTGATGTTGTGGTCGGTATGGACTGGCTTTCTGATAACCAAGCGGAAGTTGTGTGTCAAAACAAGATGATCCGTATTCCATTACCTAACGGTAATACACTGATAGTTCAAGGAGAACGAGCCGGTAGAAAACTTGGTATCATATCTTGTATGCGCTCAGAAATTCTTAAGGAAAGGCTGTTATGCTTTCCTAGCACACGTGACTGAGCACAACTCTTCACCCAAACGAATCACAGATATCCCAGTAGTCAAAGATTTTCCTGAAGTATTTCCTGAGGACATCTCAGGATTACCCCCAGTGAGACAAGTTGAATTTCGGATTGACTTGATTCCAGGTGCAGCACCTGTTGCTAAAGCCTCGTATCGGCTTGCACCATCAGAAATGCAAGAACTTTCGGGTCAATTGCAAGAACTTTTAGACAAAGGTTTTATCAGACCTAGTTTCTCACCTGGGGAGCACCAATTCTTTTTGTGAAAAAGAAGGATGGTTCATTCAGAATGTGTATTGACTATCGGGAACTCAATAAACTGACAATCAAGAATCGTTATCCATTACCTCGTATCGATGATCTGTTTGATCAATTGCAAGGTGCTACTTACTTCTCAAAAATCAATTTAAGATCTGGATATCATCAATTGCGTATTCATGATGATGACGTTCCTAAAACTGCTTTCCGAACGCGATACGGACATTATGCATTTCTAGTAATGCCGTTTGGTTTAACAAATGCACCAGCAGTTTTCATGGATCTGATGAATCGAGTATGTAGACCTTATCTGGATAAATTTGGGATTGTGTTTATTGATGATATTCTTATTTACTCTCGAAATCAACAAGAACATGCTCAACACTTGAAATTAATTCTAGAACTTTTGGCACATGAGAAATTATATGCCAAATTCTCCAAGTGTGAATTTTGGTTACGAGAAGTTCAATTTCTCGGGCATGTTGTGAATAAGAATGGTATTCAAGTGGATCCCAGTAAGATTCAAGCAGTGAAACAGTGGGAGACACCACGAACCCCGACTGAAATACGTCAATTTTTGGGGTTGGCAGGTTATTATCGTCGGTTTATCAAGAACTTTTCAAAGATAGCCTTGCCACTCACCACATTGACCCAAAAGAATCAACCTTTTATATGGGATTCTCAACAGGAGGAGGCGTTCCAACTGTTGAAACACAAACTCTGTAACGTACCTATCTTGGCATTACCGGAAGGTATTGATAATTTCACAGTATACTGTGATGCTTCTTGTCAAGGTCTTGGGTGTGTCCTAATGCAGAAGGATAAGGTAATTGCTTACGCTTCTCGACAACTGAAAGTACATGAGAAGAACTATACCACATATGATCTAGAACTTGGTGCAGTGGTGTTTGCACTCAAGATTTGGAGACATTATCCATACGGAACTAAGTGTATTATATACACTGATCACAAAAGCCTCCAGCACATTCTAGATCAGAAAATGTTGAACATGCGACAGAGGCGATGGGTTGAACTTCTAAACGACTATGACTGTGAAATTCGTTATCACCCAGGTAAAGCGAATGTCGTAGCCGATGCCTTGAGTCGCAAGGAACGAGTCAAACCTTTACGTGTGAAAGCGTTAGGTATGACTATTCAAACCAGTCTAATTCCTCAAATTAAAGAAGCTCAGCAACAAGCTTTACAAGAAACGAACTATTCTGTTGAGGGACTGAGGGGATTAGACAAGAAACTCGATACCAAAAATAATGGACTGTTGTATTTCAAAAACCGAATGTGGATTCCTTGCTTCGGTAACTCTAAAACAATTATCTTGGATGACTGATGAATCATTGATTGTACCTCTAGAAGAGATTCATATTGATGAAAAACTTCAGTTCAATGAAGAACCAGTAGAGGTAATTAATCGAGAAATGAAAGTGCTGAAACGTAGCCGCATACCAATCGTTAAAGTGCGATGGAACTCGCAACGTGGACCCGAATATACTTGGGAACGTGAAGATCAAATGAAATCAAAATACCCACATCTATTCTCATAAACGATTGTCATCTAGTAAGACTTCACTAAATTTCGGGACGAAATTTCTCTAACAGGAGGAGACTGTGATAATTGCAGTTGATAATTACGTCATTGGTGACGGGATCACATTTGGTCGTTCTAGAAATCCGCGTTGATTTAATGATTGAAATTATTACAGATCGATAGTATGCGAGAAATGATGAACGTGGGCGAAAACCGTGTGCAAAACGGAAACCTGGATTGCCCGGAATCGAAAAACGAAGAAAAAGTTCTAAGTATTGATCAAATGGGCTCGTCGCGGTACGCGATGGAGGAGTTGAGTTTGCTTCGCGGTACGCGATGCATGAAAAATATCTGAGATTCCCGAAAATCTTCGCGGTACGCGAAGCCTTCTTTGGCTTCTGGTCGCGGTACGCGACGGGTGTGGCGGTGCAATGATCTGATCTTCTTTATCAGATTTTCATGCATATCTTAATTTTTTTATCAACTCGAACTTCTTCGACCCAGAAGTCTACCAGACGAAAGTTGAAGCCTTCAAACAACCTTTTGAAGCCATCAGGAGTCACCAATCACACCAGGAATTATTTCTACAAGTTCTGATCGTTGTTTTAACCGCAGATATCCGTCAGATTAGGTAATGATCCGTTTAAACTTTCTGGTTTGATTTTGATTGATTAGATCTTGATTTTGAACGTAATGACATAGTTAGGATTGTTGATTATTGCCTAGATGATGGCTAGGATTGATTATAAACAAAGAACACGATGTTTTAACGGTTAAATCCTTGTTTTGATCCGTTGTAATGCCCGGTTTGCATGAAACCATAACCATGATTATAATGGTTTAACCCATTTGATTATAACAATGTAGGTGATTAGTTGGATTAATCCTTGAAATGCAAGGTTAAATCCAAGTGTTTCAAACTACTCACAATCATTAACATACTCATTGGAACGATTATCTGATGTTTATGATAACAGTCAGATTAGTATGTTAAACTTGGTTATTACACCTATTCTAATGCTACATTGTGATATTTCATGATATTTGGGTAATCAATAACAAGGATTAATCATTCCTAAGCCATTAAGCCATCTAGAAACTGTGTTAGCATTATAATCAACAACATTAACTATTTGGTTAATCCAAGACAATTCTGATTAATCGAGAGTGTCATCAACCTTGTATTGGGAATCTAATACAATGTAGGTTCCTATATTATCATACACTGTATGATATGATAACAAATTAACAAATTAAACATTTAATATCGGTTTGATGACTTACAAAGCAATGTCTTTGGTATTGAACGTTTAGAAAGATATAATCAGTAAACTAGAACATAAATCTCATAAAACATAACTAAATGCAGAATCACCCTTTATTATCAGTTGGGAGATATTTTGCTACCTCTATATCATCAGGTGAGTTTCGTACAACCCATTTTTCTTTTTTATGTTTTATAAACATCGGGGTAACTCTGCAAACCTTTTCTGAACATATGATATGCATCACTGTTATCTGTGTGATTTCATGTGACTTTTGTGTGATTTCATGGGATTTTGCCGTTAGTATCTTTATCACAGTATCAAAAGACTTCATTTCATGAACTGTATCTAGTGAACCCGTGTGAGGCCGAATAGAAAACATTGATAGTACTATTGGCTGACAACCCATTTTTCGGGAGCTTGCAACTCCCCCTGGTGTAAATGTTTGTTATCTATTTCCAAAACTTCTTAATGTAAGTGATAAACATTAAGACAATGAGGCACCAAGATATTTACCGACGGGTAATATCTTCGCAGAACAAGAACATATCAGTCCGAAAGGAACTAGATACGGGTCCCATGGTTATCTTGAACATAACATTTTGTGAACTTATATCACATATCATATTGTGAAACATGACTGTATGATCTCACCAGCTTTGTGCTGATGTTTCAAACTCAAACCTTTTTGCAGGTAAACTGTAATCGCCGGTGAGGACACACTTTTGGAGTACTTGCACTTGAATAATTAGTTTTGTAATTAAACAAACTTAGCTGTAATGTAATTGTGATTGCGACAACCCTGTAATGTAATTATTTTAAGTTAATCTTTGTGCTTGTGATATTAGATCAAGTAAGTCACCCCTCACCACAGAGACATCACCACTATGCTTCCGCAACCAGTTCAGTGACATCATACATGAGGTGAGGAGAGGTGGGGGTGTGACACATTAATAATGATTCGCCTGCTTTACATTTTCGTAGATTAGAGACGTGAAACATATATTGTGCACTATGGTCATTTCTTCTAATAATTCAAGTTGACAAGCTACTAGTCTAATTCGTTTAAGGATTTTGAAAGGCTTGGCATAGCAAAGGCTTGACACAGCATGGACTTAACTTTCTCTTACAGAATCATGCCACTCATTTCCAAAAACGAAAAAAAAAAAAAAAAAAGCTGGCTTTCTCTTTCGATCCGCAAAACTTTTTCCATGAACTTGTGATTAGTTTATAACAGATTTGATTCTATTGACTAATCTTGACGGGTGTTAACATTTTAATTATTTTTTAAATGTTTACTTGTTAAACTTATTTTATGTGATCTTTTAGCGTGATCTTTTAGGGAGAGTGTTGGCTTTATCATTATCGTGTTGTATAGCATAGAGCAAGTAAATTTGGTAGAAAACTTGAATGCAACTGTTGTGGTTTGTGTGTAATGTAAGAAAACTTAATAACCCACCAAACATGATGGAAAATAAATTATGATGGTTTTGGTGATCAAAGATGATGATGATGATCTATTTTTGCCGTTCTTGCATTGTGTGTTTACGCCCCATTTGCGGTGCACACATATAATGTGTATATATATATGTGTTGGTCCTTAGAGGCAAAAGAAAAATTGCACTAATTTTAGCATTATTTTACTTATTTTGTGAAAATAATCGTTAAAGCGTTGAGATGATTAACCTCAAACGATAACTTTGAGCCGGGGACTATTTCGGAGAAGCCTATCTATCACAACTGGGATAGGGGTAAGGTTTGTCTCTATTCTTCCCCCCAAACCCTACTCTAAATGGAATTTTTACTAGGTATGCTTGTTGTTGCTGCATTGTGTGTTAGCACTGAACATGTTGATGACTTAATGTTTAGGTTTATATTGAACTTACAAATGGGCTGAACATAAAGTTGAAATAAGCAAAATGCAAATGATCAAGGCATCAACATAGGCATAGCTGTTAAAATGCAAATGGTCATCCCTATTTGGGTAAAAACATAGCAACCTCCATTAAAAAGATGAAATCAAATTGGAAAACAGTACAAATTCATTTTAGTTTTGTTGGATCACACAACATCACACAAGTCCTTTGTTTTTAACCTTATAACCACACTAAATCTTGATGAAAGCAGTAACATCTCGGTACACCTCTCATTAATCTACATACCTTTCACGTTATCATCTGCAGCTTCAGTTTGCTCGGCTTTGAATAACATCCAGCCCCATCTCACTAGCATCTGTAGCCTGCAACTCCACCTGAATCCCATCAAGCTCTCTCTTGAATCGATCCTTTGAGCTTGCATAGATCATCTTGTTCCTCACCCTTGCAGTATCAGGAGACCTTCAAAACCATAATATATCAATCATCAAACTTCATACAGTTTACAGGATCTTATAGTTAACTTTAAAAGATCAATAATATTGTTTTATTTGTTAATATTACCATGCAATGAAAAAAATCCTGCTCTTTTGGACACCTTCTGGAGTCAAGAAATCATAATCAAAGACAGCATATCGGCACTCGTTATCAGGGAGGCATGCAGTGAAATCATCATAGGTCTGTGCTGGTTCTCCAACCTTTTCCACCATCACCTGCTTCTGCTTCTCTTCAATCTTGTAGATGATGAAGCGATGTGTCCGTTTTGCTTTCAAATCCATAAACTTTAGCTTGCAATCATCATCCACAGCCATCCCAGATGCTGCGTTGGCCTTCAAGTTTGATAAATTATCAGTATAGACAGCCAGGAATGTTATAAACATTTCAAAAACTATGTCAGCCCTATGGCATGTAAGCATTTCAATAAGATTGTTCACTTGATTTGGGATTCCATTCCACCATGTAAAGATGCCAGTTATGTAACTAACACTTCACACTTCAACCAAAGATTCTTTGAAGATTAGCATACGAGTCCAGACAACTCATGAGCCAATGATGCCTCTAACAGACCACATTACTTTACCAGCATTTTGTACCAGGCAATAGGCTAGCTAAAGTTTCTGTAACAGATAACTGATTTGGGTACATGACTACACAGGTAAAATATCACTTAACATCCCTAAGAAACACCAAACAAAGCACCACAAGACGCCCTAAATAACAATATAACATCAAAACACCCAATCAAGTTAGACATAAGTTCCAAAATATGCTACAAGCTCTGAAACAAAGTGCCTCAAAAATCTCCACCGACTCTCAAATGTTTTAAAAACGAATCTAGAATCCAAATAAAGGCAATCTCGATGATCTGAACCAATTCATGGAGTCCATTCTGATTAGATTATACACGCATCTGACAATTCAAACATCTGATCTAGCACATCGTCAGGTTATGAGGACAGAATTAAACATTTTAATCAACTGCGTAACACATAAATCACACATAATTGAAGATCAATCACCGGAAACAAAGATCAATAGTATCAGCTAAAACATATTAACAAAATCAGCAAGCAGCCTACAGATCGCGGTAAGTATCTCAAATCAAACAGAACCATAAATATTTACAATATGTTAACAGATGAGTCAGCATAATCTGTTTCTGTGTGCGTGTCAAGGAGAGAAAGAAAGGTAACCATGATCTCCGGGGGAGAGTGATCGGCGGGATCGATCCAGAAAATCTAGGGCTCTGATCAAGAAATTTCAGCAGATTTTTGCGGTGAATGAGAAGACGTGTTTGATGTTTTATCACTTTTAACAAGTCCAAATTGTAAAAAAGGCCTTGATGTTTTATCACTTTTTCGTTACAAACCCTCAAATATCGTCTTTTAAGATCATTGGAAGAAGAAAAAGAACTTTAAGAGATGTACTATCAAAATTTTTGTAACATCACTGTATTTAATGAATTGTCGTTACATATAAATATATTTGTATTAATAGAACCTGTTATGATAATTTGATGATTTGGATTTGATTGATGATATTATTATTTGGTATGCATTGATGAGAACATATGATTAATAGGCATAAACCATGGAAAAGTTTAGTTTGCAATATAACTAGACTGAATCACAGTGTTTATTGCAGATGAACGAATATGATATGAGTTGATTTATTTGGGGATTGGTAGTTGTGTAGGATTCTATCACCAAATATAGGCAAGGGTATAGTCATGGTATATCGAAGAGGTGGTGGGCTGGCTGCTGGATAAGTTTCGACTAATTCCTACGTATACCCTATACATAAGCTTTCTTCGGTTTATCATGAGTATGTCAGTGTTGAGGATTTGGTGAGGAGAATCTGAGGTTTTGGTTTGAATTGGTAAAGAATTATGGATTGGTCACTAAATATAGTCAAGGACACATGGTCATGGTTTATCGAAATGATGGTGGGACGGCGGCTGGATAGGTTGCGACCGACTCCTACGTAGCCATGTACATAAACGTATTTCGATATATCATGGTTGTGTCAATGATATGATTTAGTGTGGTTAAGGATTGAGAAACTGATAATTGATAAACATATTTAATTAAAATAATGAAGATGATACTGAAAGCAATTATGCGATGGTATGGTCACGAATATAACTTATAAAGCAAATATTCTTCCAGAAATGTTAACCTAATAATGTATTCGCGTGGGTGACGATTCACACCAATACAATTATTAGGAATAATATCCTGAAACGATATTCCATGAATCGTAAATCAAGTTGGATTACCAAACAAACGTTGAACTTGTATGGGTGACAATCTACATAAGTAACGCGTTTCAACGAGATAACCGAAATAATATTTTACGATACTTAAAATTAATAAAAAGGATTTAAAACGTTTACTAGGAATAAACACCTTAACAGATTTTAAATAAAAATCGTTTTGTTAAACGTTTCATAATTTAAAGATAAATTTCGTAAAAAACCAAGCAATTAAAATGTGTTAACACGTAAATAATTGTAACCGAGCAAGCGGGATTGATCTGGACTATAAAAGGGAGGGACATCACCTTCTTTTTCACTTTCCCACTCACTTTCTCTCTCAAGAAAACCATTTTCGGCTCACTCTCTCACTAGAACTTCTCTCTAAGAGTTCTTCATTTCTCAGCTATTTTGGTTGATTCTTGTCCCAAATCGTTCGTATAATCAAGTAGATCATAAACCCACAAGAATTTCCAGCATTTGGTCGAGTTTTGCAGGTAGATTATTGAGTTTACTTTTTGAGTTTTGTTTGAAACAACCACCGACCGACCACACTGCTTTTATAAGCGATTTAACACCTTAAAATCTTAAACCAAGCTTGTGTAAACAACTTGGAACCATGGAAGGCACCTGCAACTTGAGTTGGTCGACCATGAAGGTGGGGAAGAAGACCCCTCGTCGATATTAACAATATCGAAGGAAGGGTCGTCGAACCTAGCTTCCATTGTCGATATTAGATAATGTCGATGGTATCTTCGAACATGTCAGCATCGGTGGCCAAGATAAATCACTAGTATCGACATTCAAAAAGGGAACCATCGAATTTACCCCTCCGAGACTGTTAATGTCGATGGGTGGCCATCGAACATGATAGAATCGATGGGGGAGGCTTATCGATATTATGGGTTGTTGAACTTGTCATCCTCGATACTACTCTACCAATATTATCACCGATCCTAGTCACCGAGATTATCAATATCGGTGGCCTTGTGGGGAGCCGAGTATGATGATATCGAGGGAAGCTCAAACACATAAAAATAACTAACTTAGGAAATGTGTTAGCATATATCCATGCATGCAAGTATATAATTTAAGTTGCCACCTTTTTCAATATATATATATATATATATATATATATACATACACTTATGAATTTACATAATTTAGACTTTTGTGTGAATAACATCATTATTATTTCTTTAAACTTAGTTCAGTTTTAAAAACTTAAATTATGATGGTTAACTTAAATAAGACATGTGTGGACTTATGCATGCATGCATGTATAGATATGTGTAAGGTTACCACCTTTTCAACATATAGAGATATATGTGTGTATATTAGTAAACTTTGGTTTCAAAATTTAGATAATCATTATTCATTTAAAACTAACAAGTTCTAAAACTTATATTGTGATTATTATAACTATTGTGAAACATAAGAATTTCATTATAACTTGGATAGTTTCATATAATTAATGATACGTGTTCAAACTAAAAGTTAAACACGACAAGCATTATACGATAATAAAAACACATATATTTATGAGAATGAAACATATGAAACGCAGGTTGTTGAGTCACCCATTGATTCTACCTAAGAGAGCGCGCGTTCTACAAAACACTGAATCATAAGACATCACTGTGAGTTCTCATAACCCCATTTTAAATCTTTTACCTTTAAACTCGGCGGTGGAACATGTATACCATAACCATTATGATTTTGATGTAACATGTGTGGAACTGGGTTATCATTGAGATGCTATTATTGAGATATTATTGTGGATATGGAATATCATAACTCCTGTGAGTCATTGTTGATTGAATTAACTTCGGTCTTCCGCGATGATTGAATTACTGTTGATTGAGTTGACTTCGGTCCTCTGTGGTGATTCCACTGTTGATTGAGTTGACTGCAGTCCTCCGCAATGTAAAATATGGTCACTTATGCTTATTGGGGATATCGTTGATTGAGTTGACTGAAGTCATCCGCGATGATTTCACCTACCGTTGATTGAATTAACTAAGGTCCTTAGCGGTACATTATTTGAGATTGTTATGGTGATTGATGGTTATTGAGTTATGTGTTTGGTTGAGATTGATTGAATGTATTTGGATGATTATTTGTGATTATTTGGATTATTTGACTTGGTATGTTTGTTTGTGTGCATACAGATTATGATTATCTCACAGGTTCACACGTGTTATTCTTAATATTTTATAAGTATTTTTGGAATAATCAAAACTTATGATTACTCACCAATCACGTATATAGTTGACACTTGATTTTCTACATGTTTCAGGAAACAAGGAGAGTAGGTAGAGCAGGGTAGCTCAACATCTTTTGGACATCATCACTTAAGATCTTGGACTTAGCTAAATTAACTTTTATTAACATCTTGTAATATGAAAAAAAAAGATATAATATGCAATTGTTTTAGTAAGTTATTTAATCATAATTTAAAAAGGATTTAATTTAGTTTTAAACAATTATATCTTGCAAAATAATATATAAAATATATTTATTTATGTTCTAATCATAATTAAAAAAGGATTTAATTCGATCTATATGTTTGATTTAAAAATCTCTAAATAACAAAATATTTTACACAAATCAAACGTAGAATAACGTTATAGAATTATTCCAAATAGTTATATAATTATTCTAAATAATAATTTATAAATTCATAAAATATATTTTATTTAATCATTTAAATACATTATTAATAACAAATATTTACAAACAAACAATATTGTTTGTAGATATACTACAAAAAAATTATAATTAAATAGATAAAATATTCAATAACAATATTCAATTAATATTTATGTAACAAACTTGTAAGAATATTTATTTAAATTAACAAATAAATATTCAAAAGTTACCGTTCAAACTTAAACATATTCATTAGTATAGATTTTATAGAATGCCATAGACATAAGACATTGAAATTGAACTTTATGAATACCAAACTTACCAAGTTATTGATATAACCTTTAATTAGGTTGAAGTGTGATCTTTGAATTATAACTCTATCAAGCACTTGGTTTAGTTAAGCAATTCAGGTGAGTAATTCTATACTCTCTCGTTTACAGTTTGTACTTTTGTGATGTTACATATGCCAGTATTCAAAATCCAAGTTATTCTAAATTCAAATTTTATAGATTCAATGCCTTTAGTATATTTTGGTTTGATTCTTTGCTATGTGATACTACTTGCTTTGTGATTATGTGTTATTCTATATTATTCAATACCAAGTGTCACACCCCGAGCCGGCGGGCTGGATCGACTTTCCCGTCGGGCGGAAAGTTCTCGGGGCGCGATATCGTTTGATAATCGAAATGATCAGATTGTTTACATAGCACATGATAAATAAATGAGAAATGCTAACACAATAATGATATAGAATTAGAAGATTAAATTACAATATATCGTTCATAATTTAATCAAGTAAATATATCCAAAAGAATCAATGAGTTTATATCTTGTATCTGTACAAGATATACAAAAGATGATTCATTGTTTTGCCATCCAAAAGTATGATCACACAAAATGTAGCTAAGTCCTCTAAAGTCCACTAGCTATATTCTTGAATATGGGCGACTAAACCTGTTCGTCACCTAAGAAAACATGCATTTAAACAAAGTCAACACTAGGTTGGTGAGTTCATAAGTATATTAATAGAAAATCTTGATTCATTCACATGCACAATCACAGTGTAATTCTTGTTACTTATATGTTATTTGATTCACCCGTTCACCCAATGGCTTCTCGATAGTTATATTCACAAATAAAATCTCATCCTAGTAGTTATGCTTATATATAGGACATATGTAGGGGAACCAAGCCCCAGCCAACATCCCACCACATAACTACTAGAACTCCACACTACTTGCAATACAACTATCAATATCCATTTCCATTTCACCTGTTCATCTCGTTTGTTAAGCAACTGTCAAATCATGTGTTGAATAATATAATAATAAGGTTTAGTTATCAATCTGAAGTATTGATAAACCCTTTATGTGTTAAGGAGTTTAGATTAATTAAATCTGTTCCTTGTATTATTATATTGATTGTGGGGTTAACTGTTAATCACTTTTAAATATTAAGAGTGTTAGTTAACCGATTGTCATTTGTTCTCCACTTGAAGTGCATAGAGCCTAAATGGGAGTCCATTGTGATCCTCACATAATCAGATTACAATGCACTCCAATTTACCTCTACCACCTTGTATTCTCATAGGCCTCAACGAGAGCTATTACCAATAGTGGAACATGAGAGAAGATCAATTTCTCAACCTACTAGTCAATAGGATCCCGCTGGATTAATTACAATATTCCTGCAGATTAATATCACCATGTGACGCCTTCCCAGAACCTGACTTGAAGTCGCCCTGTTACCGGCCAATTGAAGTTACGAATAACATACCGACCTACCCGCCGGAGGTTTGTCAAACCTATGGTACCACTATGTTATCGTCGGTTTAGTCACATCAAACTAACTGGTCAGCGATTATGAAGGGGCTTACATGATCAATTTCACATTGGCACATGATTGAAATGATATAATACAACAGTTCAATAGTAATTAATTGTAATGTGTTCATCAATGTAATGTTTTTCAATGTTATATGTTCTCATTGTTATTAAAAACTTGAATAAGAACTTGTCTTATTACTTTATGTTAATTATTGTGTGAATGATGTTGTTATCATGAAGTTATGTTATCATGATTATCATTTCTTGTTATTCCATGTAATCACCATGTTGTCACTAAGTTGGGATAAGAACTAGTCTTATTACACTTAGTCGACTCAGATGGTGGATGATTCTTGTTCCATGCTATTCAGTAATACGTGTTGAGTTGTAAAGCTATGTGTTATAAGAACTTGTCTTATTACACTTACTTAACTCTTGTATTGAATGTTATTTAAAGATATATATTATCTTTGTAACATTCTTATGTTTGCCTGTGATTATCCCAATGTTTGTTCTTGTAAAAATAACTAAGTGTTATAAGATAAAATCTTACAGCTATGTTATTCTATTGTGTTGATGAGTTATGAAGTTATATTATCATATTCATCAGAGTTATCCCTGTCATATCAAGATCATACAAGCATGCATACAATGATAAATGATAATAAAGCAAATTAATATTATCTAAATCAAAGTATAAGCAATATGTTAAGCAAAACTTTTAAATAAATAAAAGTAAGCATGTTTCTCAGCCCCGAGAGTTTAAAATCAGTTAAGATTAAAGAAAAGGGGCATATGAACTCACCTTGCATTTGAAGTGGTTGACCTAGCTTAAACGAAGAATGCACGCGCTCTTGATTGTACTTGTGTTTGTTTTCACGATCCTGTATTGATTTCACGTTGTTTGTAACCTATGAGTACAGATTGTAATTGGTTTGTGTGCGTGCATGTGTTAGCCCTAGAGTTGGCTAACACTTGTGAGTCTCGGTCTTGGTCGTTACTCAGTACTTGTTATTGAATTTAATAACAATCAACTCACTTTAAATTAGGGTTTTCCCATTTGTTATGAGTTTTCATGTAAAAATAACTAAGTGTTATAAGATAAAATCTTACAGCTATGTTATTCTATAGTGTTGATGAGTTATGAAGTTATATTATCATATTCATCAAAGTTATCCCTGTCATATCAAGATCATACAAGCATGCATACAATGATAAATGATAATAAAGCAAATTAATATTATCTAAATCAAAGTATAAGCAATATGTTAAGCAAAACTTTTAAATAAATAAAAGTAAGCATGTATCTCAGCCCCGAGAGTTTAAAATCAGTTAAGATTAAAGAAAAGGGGCATATGAACTCACCTTGCGTTTGAAGTGGTTGACCTAGATTAAACGAAGAATGCACACGCTCTTGATTGTACTTGTGTTTGTTTTCACGATCCTGTATTGATTTCACGTTGTTTCTAACCTATGAGTACAGATTGTAATTGGTTTGTGTGCGTGCATGTGTTAGCCCTAGAGTTGGCTAACACTTGTGAGTCTCGGTCTTGGTCGTTACTCGGTCCCATTTACTTGTTATTGACTTTAATAACAATCAACTCACTTTAAATTAGGGTTTTCCCATTTGTTATGAGTTTTCATGTCAAACTTGTTTTACACTTGTTACATTGTGAAAACCTGAAACTTTATGTATTTGTATACTTAGTTTAATCATCATTACCATCTTTGTAGTAAAATAGGACACACATAGACCATTCTATGAATGTATCTCAGGTTTGTAGGGTTAATGTGTTAGGTTATCCTTTAACCAAGGGACCGAGTATGTTATATGGCTAGTTGTTTGTTCTTGGCCTGAAACAAGTTCACATGGGTCGTACCAGATACCGTTGGGCCTACTCTCAAAACCTTGGGCCAAATGGCTTATAGGGCTTGAATGCGTGGGCCTTGGGCCAATCAATTGGGCCGAATGCTTGCTGTTGGGCCAAGAGGAGTCTTGTGGGCCTTATGAGTTTTGTGGGCCGAGGTGTTGAACCTACCCAATACTATGGGCCACATAACTAGTATAAGTCAGATACTATATTGGGCCAACTGTTGGGCCAAACCAATTGATATGCATTTGAGACTCAAACCAGCGAACCTATAGAGAAGGTTTGCCCACTATATTGCACCCAAGGGTTCGGGATTCTATTAGGGTTCGGTGGGTACAAGTCCGGCCAAGGTTCGGTTGCAGGAGAAAGGTTCGACGGGTTCTGCTTGAGGTTCGGGGGTGATGGTTCGTCTCCAAAGTTGGAAGTTCGCGAGTCATGCATGGGTTCGTGGCTATTGTGAGGTTCGGCCCTAAGATCAACAGCTACTAGGTTCGTCGAGGGCTGCTGATCACGTAGGTTCGGTGAATGTATGGTTCGCATGAGGGTTCGGCTGCCAAAATAGGTTCGACTAGAGTCCATGAAAGGAGGGTTCGGTTGCTAAGGGCTCGTGAGCATGGGTTCGGCTGTTGCTACTGGTTCGCTTATGATGATAAGGTTCGTCTGAGGAGATGGTTTGCAGCAGCATGGTTCGCCCACTATTTACACAGGTTCGGGACTTCGGTTTTCCCCTACAAACCATTCGCGAACCCTGGTTCCATCTTCATCATCATCGAATCCAGTAGCCCCAGAATGTTCCCATGGTTAGTGTCACACGACTAGAGGTTCTCCAAGGTGCGATCTTGCAAGGATTTAGCCTAACCTTGGTTAGATGGGTGTGGGTCAAAAAATATATAGGAAACCCTCTTTTTCCCATATCTTTCAAGCTTCATACCTCGTTTTTGGGTGGCAAAACGTGTAGATCTTTTGTACTTCCTTGTAGAGGAGGTTGAGAGTTCAAATGGACACCAAGAACACAAGATTTGACCAAGAAACGAGCAAGATAAGTGCGTTTGAAGATTGGAATTCTAGTGAGAGAGTGAGGGTTCGGGAATCACGTTTTTAGAGAGAGGGCTGATGGAATAAATGAGGAAAAACCCTCATTTGTTGTTTTTATACCTCGGGGTATTCGGGTTCATTTCGGTTGCTCGTTTCGCGTTTTCGTTGCGTTTCCGGAACGTAACGCGCGTTTTATATGCTTTAAATTAAGAAAAGTTTGTTTTAATTATTTTGATGAGTTTCAAAATTGTAAAACATTATTTATTTTATTTTATTAATTTATGGTCGTTCGTGTCGTATTTCGTTTTCGTTTCGCCGGAACGTGTCGCCTTCGCGCGTATTCGTTCGAATCGTCACCCAAACGAATACGACGATGGTTTTGCTTTCCGACTTTTGTTTTCTACTTTTCAGTCATTATTTCAGAACGTTAAACTCACAGATATGTTTGTGTGAATCGTCACCCACGCAAACACACTGTCAGTTCGCTATTCTGAAATAACACTGCAAATTGTGTTTGAATTGGGTTTCCTCACTATCGGGCTCAACTAACATCCTGTTTTCACATTGTTTTCACACTGATTTGTCGGCCATCTGATTCCTGTCATCTATGGATATCAGATCGCAACCGATTTGTTCTTGTTATTCACTTGCACACTGTTGTTTCTCTTGATTAGTTGTGTTAACTGTACTTAGGTTTTCACCTAAATACTAACAACTATGGTTTATAATGAGTGTTGTACTTACGACATTTAAGTTTACACATAAATACGTACAAATGTTTCTTGTATTTTGAATTCTGTTAATACAAGTACTGTTCACAAACATGTATTTACACATAGTTACTGTTGAAAGTACACATACCGTACGGACTTGCCGGCCGGTCAGGTACTAGTTGTCACAGTCTCCCCTTGTTAAAGAAATTTCGTCCCGAAATTTAAGCATAAAGGTCGGGCTCTAATTCTCGAACAGATGGGGATACTTTGCTTTCATGTTGTCCTCGCGCTCCCAAGTAAATTCTGGTCCACGCTTGGAGTTCCATCGAACCTTTACAATAGGAATACGGCTTCGTTTCAGTCTCTTGACTTCACGTTCCATAATCTCTACAGGTTCTTCAATGAAATGTAGTTGCTCATCAACTTGTATCTCTTCCAATGGTATGATCAACGACTCATCAGCGAGACATCTCTTGAGATTTGATACGTGAAACACATCATGTACTCCACTGAGCTCATCAGGGAGTTTGAGTCTGTATGCCATAGGACCTATGCATTGAGTTATCTCAAACGGTCCGACATACCTTGGTTTTGAGTTTAATTACTTGGATAACATAACCATGATAATATCGATGGACTTGGTGATCAAAGTATAGATTTGAACTTATAATATTGATGGGCAAGTGTGATCAGCTCCCTGTCAATACTATCAATATTGACAAGAGCTTAATGTCGATGCTCCGGACAATCTCGAGGATAATATCGATGGATGTTAGCTTCTGGTTGCTTGCACTGGTTGATACTACTAGTATCGACCAAGAGTTGGTCGATATTGTGGCCATCGAACATGCTAATATCGATGAAAGATTGTTCAGTTTGCCGAGCATCGATTCTAACCCTTGCTTTCATTTCATCCATCAATACTAGTATCTCATATGTTGATACTACTAAGCTTTGTTCCAAATCTTTATTGTGATGTTATCCAAGCATGGGAAACTTGATTTCATGAAGTTCCAACATGATTTGAGGGCAAAAATCTGGGTTTTATGTTCGGTTACCCGGTTCTAAGCAAAATCCCTGAAAACCGGACTTTTGAGCTCAGTTTTACCTTCGATTCAGTGGATTATAAGCCCGATCCTTTGTACTTTTGTGTTGTTTATGTTGAGGGCTTCGATTTGGTACCAAATTCGTTTAATTTGGCCAAGAAATGAGGATTCTAGCTTGATTCTTGTGTGAGATTTTTACAGAGAGAGGAAATCCGGAAATGTAGAGAGAGAGGGTAGATGGATGTTTAAATGAGGAAATTAAATTTTCTTTAGGGTTTTTATACCCCGTAGTAGTTCAGGTTCGTTCGGTTTTACCTTTACGTTTACGTTACGTTTACGAAACGTAATGCGTATTTTACGTATTTTCAAATAACTAGTTTTTTAAACCTTTTTAAGGTTGTAATTCCTAATAAATCTTTTAATTTTTTTTTTCTTATTTTGCTCTTTCGAAAACGTTTATTTTTACCGTTTCGTCAGATCGATCACATTCGCGCGTATTCATTCGAATCGTCACTCGAACGAACACGATGATGGTTTTACTTTCTGATTTTGTTTTCTACTTTTAAGATATTATTCAGAATGTTAAACCAACATATATGTTTGTGTAAAAAAAACCCACGTAAACACACTATCAGTTTAAAATTCGCAAACGATACTGAACTGTTGTTTTGAATTGACATTCTCACTGACGGACTCAACTATAACTAGCTGTTTTCACATTGTTTTCTCATAAAATTTTCGGCTATCTGATTCCTCTTATTTATGGGAACCAGATCACAACCGATATGTTTACGTCACTTGTAATGAATTCTTGTTATTTCACAAGGTTTGTTGTATATAAATGTTTCAATTCTCATTGAAACACATACAACTCTTATAGGTTTTCACAAAATTGTTATCACTCAATTGTTTATCACATATAATTTACACATAGTAATGAGTGAAAGTACACATACCATACGGTTGCCGGACGGTCAGGTACTAGTTGTCACAAAAATAGTAAGTACCTGAATATGGTGAATATTAACATTAAAATAGGCTGCTTTTGAAATAATATATGAAGAAAAAATAAAATTACTAACTATAATTGTGTCCAGATTAGCCGGTGAAATGGTTACTGCTAAGCTACTTGAAAGGGAATGGATGGTGTGGACTTTCGATGGTGAACAAGAAAAAGAAAGAAAATATGATATGAAGTAAGGGGGAAATATAAAAAGATTTAAGTATTTAGGGAAACACAAGGAAACAAAGTAAATGACGGTTCTTAATATAAGGTAATTTTTGATGCTAGTTTTTATTTACTAATCACAAAAGTAATTGTTTTTATTTAAAAGAGATGATAATATAATTTTTTTTCAATCAGGGAGCGAAATCAAATTTTTTTTCAATCAAGGGACTAATTCAATTTTTTTTAATCAGGGGATGAAGTCAAATTTTTTTTAATAATTAACTTTTCGGCCTGAAAATAACCCTAATGAAGAAAAAAAGGGGGCAGTCGCCCCTCCTGTCCCTTGATAACTACACCCCTGCAATAAATTATAAGGGGCTGTTTGGTAAAATCTGTATCATTAAGTGCTGAACCAGTAAGAGATCTGAACAAATAAAAGGCTCTGAACCAGTTAAGTACTGAACCAATAATATTATTTGGTTGGAAATGAATATAAAATTAAAACCCATATGCAATCCCCGATCAATTTCCCCACATGGGTCTTCCTTTTCCCCTAATCCTCTCAATCTCCACAGTTTATTCCGATCCCATTGCAGCCCCCGCGGGCAACCTCACCTACGGCAGCGGTCGGGCAACGACAATCTAGCAACAAGCGTCACCAACCCCACTTTATCCTCTTTCACGCACCGATTGTCTTGTTTGCTAGGCGGTAGCCGGACCGCCGCTGTTGAAGGAGACGGTGGTGATTATGGCGGTAAGCCGATCCCACTTTAGCCCCTTTCAAGTCACCGATCCCACTTTAGCCCCTTTCACGCACCGTTGTTGAAGGACCGCCGATTGTCTTGCTTGCTACACGGTAAGCCGGCCGGAGTTTGAAGGAGACGGTGATGTTTATGGCGACGATAGGGTCACGCGGCAGCCGGAGGTTGAAGGAGACGGTGGTGTTAAGCGGCAGCCTAGGTGGGTGTCCATTCGTTCGTTCTTGCGTGAAAGAGGGAGAGACGTGAAAGAACAGAAGTGGGGAAATGAATCATTCAGACTCCCTTTTAATCTGAATCATTCAGACGTAAGCTGGATCATTTAAAGAAGATTTTAAACTGAAACAAACACCCAAGTATCTGACCGATTCAGATATTAGCTCTGAATATAATCATTAAGAGCCAAACAAGCACCCCTAACTAAAAATCAATTCAACAACCGATTCAACATATTCAATAATTAATTTAATTATTGTTCTTACATCTAGCGTTGTAAAAGCATCTATATGGAGAAAGTGGATTAGGGGCTGTCTAAATAACTTAAGAGCATCTGTGTTAATTAATGGATCTCCTTCGTGGGAATTTCAGATTCATAGGGGTGTAAAACAAGGTGACCCCCTTTCCCCATACCTTTTTATAATTGCCATGGAAGCCTTTAATTGTTTTCTGAATCGGGCAGTTCAAACCGGATTATTTCATGGGGTACGCCTGCCACTCCATGGTCCGAATTTATCCCACCTTATGTACGCAGATGACGTGATGATTTTAGGTGAGTGGTCCCCCACAAACGTGCGTAATGTTGCACGGTTACTACGATGTTTTTATTTGGCCTCAGGTCTACGAACCAATCTGAGAAAATGTTTCCTTTATGGGCTTAATGTGGACGAAAATCAGATAGGAAGTATGGCGGAGCTCCTTCATTGTTGTTCGGGTTCTCTTCCTTTTCAGTATCTGGGTCTTCCTGTGGGCGATAATATGAACCGTATTAGAGCTTGGAGACTGGTCCTGGACTTATTTGAATCCAGATTATCCTTATGGAAATCCATCAATCTTTCGATGGGGGGAAGACTTACTCTTATAAATTCTTGTTGGATCGATCGGGAGCTCGGAAACAATCCGAATCCAATGTAAAACTACTCGACAGCCTCAGGAATAGTGCGGAATCCTATTCCAGGGTTTTCCAATCGAAATCAACAGGAACCGTGGTGATCCGAGGTTGTAGGAACAACGTGGAAGCAACGATCGAACACCACGGGTTGAGAATCGAACTTGGACGATCACTAGCCGCTCAAATCTCCTAGGGTTTTGACACTTGAGTCTCAGGGAAGAAGGAGGGCTCTGGAAAGTTAAGGTTGAAATGATTTGAACTTGAATATATAGGCAGTCGACATTCGGCCGAATGAGAGGCCGAAGCAACTCATTCGGCGAATGGCATCTGTCGAATGATAATTCAGTCGAATGAGTCATTCGGCGAAAGACTCATTCGCTGACTAGACATACTCTGGTTTCATTTGGCGAATGACTTCATTCGATGGAGTCATTCGGCCGAATGAACCATACTCATACTCAAATATATAATAAATCAAATCAACCAATAACACAATCATTTAATCAATATTAAACATTAAGATCAATGTAGAAAGACAACTTCCATTAATAATTTCAACATTACATGATTAGAGTTTACAAAACTGAACTAGGGACATTAAATGTATCAACAAACTCCCCCTTGGACCTAGTTCAACTCTTGGAAGTGTCTTTCTTCAAATACTTAGCCGAGATCGCTTTCCAATCAGCTCCAGCATGAACATTTAAGCATATGCAGATTCGGATCACTCTCATAAACTGAAGTGCTTGTTCCATATCCTGTACGTCGAAGAAAATCTGGTGACGATACAGTGCTATAACATCTTTGTGGGACAAGTTAGTCAACCACATAGGATCAAAAATCCTAACAGTCTCCCACTGTCACACCCCCGCTAAAGCGGAATCACGAGGGCGAGACGAAATCGGATTACAAATACATTGTTTATAAAGAAACTTACTAAATTGCATTCATAATCCAAATAACATACATAAGAGATTTACAAAGATTCAAATAACATATCGATAATAGTTTTACAAAATGATATGATTCAAAATGATACAACAATATAAGATTTCTCCATATAGTCTAATTTAAATTAAACAATATCTTCAAAATCTTCTTGTTGTAATATAATCCGTGTAGCTAATTTCCTGAAATACATGCTCAAGTATCAAATAAAAATAGTTGGTGAGTCCATAGGTTTATGACTCGATAAAGCATGATTACAAAAAAAAAAAGAAGTTTATAGTAACATACATCCCATAATGTTTAACAATAAAGCATGCATTTTATGATTATGAGTTTAAACGATGTCAAACGTATACTTTACTCAAAATATTATTAATGTACATCATGAATATTAAAGAAGTTTAAATGATAGTAACACGTATACTCAAGTAATCACTAAAATGCCTATTTCATTTAAACACGTATGGATGTAAAGTTTTAGTATCTAGCATGTATTCCACCCCAAAATATTAAATAAAAAGAGGGGCTATGAAACTCACTAGTAGTAGGATGCTAGAAGATAGATAATATTAAGATCTTGCTCCTTGTCACGAACTTCAAACCCCTAAAATAAGGAAAGTATACATTTGTTGAGTTTTACGATGGATTTAATATTTAGTATATATATAAGAGATGCGTTAACCCGATTAATAGATTGGGGTTATTGCAAAGTAATGACTTTCCTTAAGTCATAAAAGAAATGATAATACATTACTCGAACTTGTCATCTTCCAACTTAATAATGATACTAAGCCATAACACAGTTCGCTTTTTAATTTGGCATTTTAATCGACTCTTTATTTTGAGTCGTACCAAATTACGAATGAAACCACGGATGGTTTAATGATAATGACACCACGGATGGTTTAATAATAATAAAGTTTGTAATGCGTATAATCAAGTTTTAATAGTATTAGATATTTTAGGGTATTACTTTGAAGTAATATTAGTGAATGAGGGTTTTAAAGTAAATTTCAAAATATTTTAATATCATTCAATTATTATAATTGAATATAAACAAGTGCATGGTTTTGATTTATAGTTTCTACAAATATATGTATAAGTAGGCAAATGTTGAAAGTATGTTTTGTATAGTTGTTGATCTTTGATTAAAGACCCATAATTATACCAAACCTTTGTGTTATCAACATTCAAAATAATAAGGCAAATATTGAAGGTATGCTTGGATGTTTGGTAAAGAACAAACATACAAACCTTTTTGTTATCAATATTGCAAGAATCCATGACTTGAAAGTATGTTTGTGTATGGGTTGATCATAGGTTACTTGTCATAAGACAAGTTATTAGGAAACCTTACAACACACAAACCTTTGTGTTATCAAGCATGGTAACAACTTAAAATTTGGAGGATTAGAAGAAGAAGATGAAGAACATAAGTAATGTAAGAGCATTTAGTTTAAGTGTTTATTACCTTGGAGATCTTGAAAGATCCCAAGAGAGGTGGTTTAGGGAGATAGAATTAGAAATCCAAAGAAGAATGGATTTGGTGCAAAGGATTTAGGAAGGATGTAATGGGGTATTTATAGTTGAGGAAGGGAGAGGGGAGAGGGTGTGTGAGTGTGACAAAGATGTTGGGGGAGACAAGGATGTTGGGTTGTAGGTTAATAGGTTAAAAAGTTAAATGATTATGTTTAATTAGGAATTTTGATTAAATTTTAATTAGGGAAAGAGTTCTTTGAATTTTTATAAAAAAAATGGGTAATAATATTTATAAAATAAAAAACTTTAAAAGAACTTAGTACTAAAATATTTCTAAAATTTATAAAATTTCTTGAAAATGTTTATTGATTCATATTTATTTAAAAGAACTTATTAAATATTTATTTTACATTATGAACAACTTTGAACTTGTTTGATAAATTTTACAATTATTTAAACATTGATTTAAATATTAAAATAGTTATGAATTTATTAATATACTCAAAATTTTCATAAAATTTATTCTAATATTTGGGATATTTATAAGTAGTTTATAATATAATTTGCGTTATTAAATATTTCCAAATTCTCATAGTTATTCCGTTAATCCTTGATTATTTTCATACGCATTACGATATCTGAAAACCCATAACTGATCATGTTTTTCTTAGTTGTTTAAATACCATCGACTCAACATACGTATTAACTTGGTTTTTGTCCGTTAATGACTAAATAATTAAGATCTTAATATGGATTTTACCTGGATTTTTCACGGATGTTACAGTCTCCCCCGGTTAAAAGAATTTCGTCCGGAAATTCAGTCTTTATTTACCAAGGTAGGGTCGTTCGTGAATAACTGAGGATACTCTTTCTTCATATGATCCTCTCTTTCCCAGGTGAATTCAGGTCCTCGCTTAGAGTTCCATCTACCTTTAACAATTGGAATGCGGCTTCGCTTTAACGTCTTCATTTCTCGGTCCATGACCTCAATCGGTTCTTCGATGAAGTGGAGTTTGTCGTCGAGTCGGACCTCATTCAATGGAATTATCATTGTCTCGTCTGATAATCATTTCTTCAGATTCGATACATGGAACGTATCATGAACTCCACTAAGTTCTTGCGGTAGTTGGACCTTGTAGGCTACGGGACCAATTCTATCGAGAATTTCAAAAGGTCCAACGTACCTTGGAGCTAGCTTGCCCTTCTTCCCGAACCGCACCACGCCCTTCCATGGTGATACCTTTAGCATTACCTTATCGCCAATTGCAAATTCCAATGGTTTTCTTCGGTTATCGGCGTAGCTTTTCTGACGATCCCTGGCGGCTTTGATTCGGTCTTTGATTTGTGCAATTTTATCCGTCGTTTCTTGAATGATCTCGGGGCCAGTTATTTGACTTTCCCCGATTTCTGCCCAACATACTGGAGATCGACATTTTCGTCCGTATAAGGCTTCAAATGGTGCACACTTGATGCTTGTGTGGTAACTGTTGTTATAAGAGAATTCAATTAGTGGGAGATGGTTATCCCAACTTCCACCAAAATCTACCACACAACACCTAAGCATATCTTCCAAGGTTTGGATTGTTCTTTCAGTCTGCCCATCGGTTTGTGGATGATACGCGGTGCTAAGGTCAAGACGAGTTCCGAGTGCCTTTTGCATAGATTGCCAGAATCGGGAGGTAAATCGGCTATCTCTGTCGGAGATGATTGACATGGGCACCCCGTGCCTAGTGATGATTTCGGTAATGTATAGTTTAGCAAGCTTCTCCATCTTAAAATCCTCTCTAATGGGTAAGAAATGAGCAGATTTTGTCAATCGATCAACGATGACCCATATCGAATCATAACCACTAGAGGTACGTGGTAGTTTGGTGATGAAATCCATGGAAATTTGCTCCCATTTCAATTGTGGAATCTCGGGTTGTTGTAGCATACCCGATGGTTTTTGATGTTCGGCCTTAACCTTAGAACAGGTTAGGCACTTTCCGACATATAGAGCGATGTCTTTCTTCATTCCGGGCCACCAATAGTATTCCTTGAGATCTTTATACATTTTGTCGGCGCCCGGATGAACGGAGTATTTGGATTTGTGGGCTTCATGAAAAATGAGCTCTCGGATGTTGTTCAGCTCGGGAACCCACATTCTTTCTTGGAAATACAACACATCATCTTCCTTTAGTTCTAGTCTCTTCTCCGCCCCGCATAGCAGTTCTTCTTTGAGTTCCTTTGCCTTTAGAGCTTCCTTTTGTGCTTCAAGAATTTGGGTTTTGAGAGAGGTTTGTATTGTCATACCCAAGGCGCGTACGCGAACGGGTTTGATCCTCTCTTTTCTACTTAGTGCATCAGCCACCACGTTTGCTTTACCGGGATGGTAGCGTATGTCACAATCGTAGTCGTTGAGTAATTCAACCCATCTTCTTTGACGCATATTCAACATTTTTTGATCAAGGATGTGTTGGAGGCTTTTGTGATCGGTGTATATAATACACTTGGTACCGTAGAGGTAGTGTCTCCAGATTTTTAAAGCAAAGATAACGGCTCCTAACTCCAAGTCATGAGTGGTGTAGTTCTTTTCATGCACTTTGAGTTGTCGGGATGCATATGCAATAAATTTGTCTTTTTGCATCAACACGCAACCGAGACCTTGGTGCGATGCATCACAGTATACGACAAAGTTATCAGTGCCGTCGGGGAGTGATAGGATCGGGGCTTGGCATAATTTGTGTTTCAGTAATTGGAAAGCCTCTTCTTGTTCTCTTCCCCAATTGTACTTTTGCTCCTTTTGGGTGAGCATGGTTAATGGTTTGGCTATTTTTGAGTAGTTTTCAATGAATCTACGATAGTATCCGGCCAACCCTAAGAATTGTCGGATTTCTGTCGGGGTTGTCGGTGCTTCCCATTTCTCTACCGCCTCAATCTTGCTTGGGTCGACTTGAATATCCTTATCATTAACCACATGACCAAGGAAGTGAACCTCCTTTAACCAGAACTCGCATTTGGAAAACTTGGCATATAGTTTCTCCTTTGCCAAGAGTTGGAGCACTAGCTTTAGGTGTTGCTTATGATCCTCTTCGTTTTGTGAGTATATAAGGATATCGTCGATGAACACGATCACGAACTTATCGAGGTAAGGCTTGCATACACGGTTCATTAGGTCCATAAATACCGCAGGGGCATTGGTGAGTCCGAAAGGCATTACTAAGAATTCGTAGTGCCCGTATCTTGTTCTGAATGCGGTTATTGGGATGTCGTCTTCGTGGATTCTTAATTGATGATAACCTGACCGAAGGTCTATCTTTGAGAAGTGCCTAGACCCTTGTAATTGGTCGAACAAGTCATCAATCCGAGGAAGGGGATAGCGATTTTTGATGGTTACTTTGTTGAGCTCCCTATAGTCGATGCACATTCGAAAAGATCCATCCTTCTTTTTGACAAATAGAATGGGTGCTCCCCATGGTGAGAAACTCGGTCGGATGAATCCTTGATCCAAGAGTTCTTGTAATTGGCTTGATAACTCTTGCATCTCGGATGGTGCGAGACGGTAGGGTGTCTTTGCTATCGGTGCCACTCCTGGAATCAGGTCGATACGAAATTCCACTTGTCGAACGGGTGGGAATCCAGGTAGCTCATCGGGGAATACTTCGGGAAAGTCGCGGACTATTGGTATGTCTCCGATCTTCTTCTCTTCTTGGTCTTTGACTTTGATATGGGCAAGGAAGGCTTGACATTCCTTCTTCAGATACTTACGTGCCTTCATAGCAGAAATGAGGTGTAGTTTCCTACTTGCTCTTTCTCCTTGAATTTCTAGTGCTCCGCCGTTTGGTAATGGAACCCGAACAATTTTGAGGTGACATTGGATTTCAGCTTGATGTTTGGACAACCAGTCCATTCCGATGACTACATCGAAGCTTCCAAGTTGGATGGGAATGAGGTCTAGATAGAATGAGTGGCTGTCATAACTAAGGACACAACCCTTGAGGATTTTTCGTGCAGTTAATAGTTTTCCGTTGGCTAATTCTATGGTGTAGATTTCAGTTAAAGGGGTAGATTTTTGGTTTACTACATGCTCAAACTTAGTTGATATGAAACTTTTATCAGCACCCGTGTCAAATAGAATAGATGCAAAGTGATTGTTTACAAGAAACATACCAGTAACGACGTTGTTGTCTTCACGGGCTTCTTGAGCTCCCATGACGAAAGCTCTTCCCCGAGGTGGGTTGTTGACAGTTCCAGATCCTTGGGGTCTTTTGGGACAGACATTGAGCATGTGGTCGGGGCTTCCACATCCATAGCAAGCACGTGGAGTGGGGTTGCTTCGACAGTTATTGGCTTGGTGCCCCGGTTTCCCACACTTGGAGCAGACAAGGCATGCTCCAAAATGGAAATAGTTGCATTTGGCACACTTAGGTGCATGTTGATTCCTCTTGTCTTGGTTAACTGCCCCATAGTTACGGGCAGTTGTGGGTTTCTTGTTGTTGTTGTTGTGTCTTTTGGAGTGGTTGGACTGGTTGGATTGGTTGGTGTGGTTGGAGGATGTGGGGTTATCAATCTTCCTCTTTTCTCCCGAGTTTTTGTTCTCGAAAGCATTGTTTCTAACCAGATGATCCCTAAGTTGACCAGCCAAGAGGATGGCACCTTTGAGCGTGGTTGGTTTAGAAGCGGTGACCATGCTTCCAATTTGGGGTGCAAGTCCCCAGATGTAACGCTCGATTTTTCGATCTTCCTAGTTCACCATGTGTGGTAGTAAGCTCGAGAGTTCGTGAAAGCGGTCGTTATAGGCCATCAGTTCAGCACCCTTCATGGTAAGGTGCCAGAATTCATTCTCCAGTTTTTGCAATTCGTTGATGGGGCAGTATTCTTCTAGTAATAGGGCCTTGAATTCTTCCCAGCCCATTGATTCTGCCTCTTCAACACCCCGAGCCTGTATTTGGTTGTTCCACCAGTTCAAGGCCTTCCCTTGGAAGGAGTTTGCAGCATAACGAACCTTGTGGGTTTCAAGGCATTCAGATATATGGAAAACTGCTTGGATCTTATCTATCCATTTTAGCAGTCCTATGGCTCCGTCGTTGCCATAGTAATCCTTCGGTTTACAGGACATGAAATGTTTGTATGTACAGCCCTTTCTTGCATTACTGGTTTCGGGGTCGGTGGTATTGCTATTATTGGTGTTGTGGTTGTTATTGTTGTTTCCTGAGTTCGAGTTTGCTCGAGCAAGTATGCCGGGTATGGCTGCGGCTATTCGAGCTTCCACTAGTTTTTCGATGTCGTTGGGTGTCATTGGAATAGTAGTATCTGTATTGTCAACTGGTCCCTTATCCTTTGGTTTTCGCCCTCTTTTTGTTGGAGCCATTAGCTATGAAGTTAAAAGGAAATGGTTTAGTATTTCATTTAATGTAGTAATTTATTCAATATATACTTGATTTGAGTTTTCGTGTGTGCAAAAGTATGGACCCTACTTTTATCAAACGGGTTTATCCAGTTGGACATAACCAATGTTTTGAAACCTTGAGGTTAGGAACCCGTGTTATTTGTTAACTTAAAATAGAATTTGCCAAAACTCTCATGCATTTCAAATGGCGACTACGTGTGCACTCGTAATGGTAGTTTGACTTGCATGATTATTTTGGTTCTTGCTATTTTAGGTTGACATACGAATACGAGTATGAAAATAATCATCTTGGAAATTATATAAATCAATGAAGTTGGCTTCAAAGTGAAGCGGAATGGCAATCCAAAGGGATTGCCGTTGACTTATTAGAGCCGTATAGTTCGTACAACGTTTGGTATAACATGCTTTGGCCTATAGGTTAGAATACTCTCATCGGAAATCCCCAGGAAAGCTAGACTGGTCCCGCAGTATGTCGGGGATTTATGCGAATCGCTTTCCTAGACAGGAGTCCCAACTACCGGCATTCGCCCTTCCAATTAATACATGTCCGTTTATACAAACTTAGCTCTAACGAGAACAGAATAAAAATTTTTGAGTGTGAGAGTGTCAAACATATTTTTGTCATACATACATACTATGTGTTTTAAATTTTTATATAATAGGAAAAGTAAAGGTCGTAGGATTTAACTAAGGTTTTTATAATCTAAGGCATTCTTAATGGAATACTTAAATTCTAAGGAAATCTTATTTCTATCAAACAAGCAAGTAAGCACGTATGGTGATAACAAGTAGTTCAAGTAAGGTAGCACATAAAGTCCATGTAAGTCCTAGGATGAGCTATAAGTTATAGTCTAGGTTTCATGCAACCTAATTCTCTATAACCAATGGCTCTGATACCAATCTGTCACACCCCCGCTAAAGCGGAATCACGAGGGCGAGACGAAATCAGATTACAAATACATTGTTTATAAAGAAACTTACTAAATTGCATTCATAATCCAAATAACATACATAAGAGATTTACAAAGATTCAAATAACATATCGATAATAGTTTTACAAAATGATATGATTCAAAATGATACAACAATATAAGATTTCTCCATATAGTCTAATTTAAATTAAACAATATCTTCAAAATCTTCTTGTTGTAATGTCACACCCCTGCGCCGCGTGCGGAATCCACGGCGCGGTGACGTATGATCAGTTGAATCATGCACAAGTATTGAATAAGAACAACCACAATGGATTACTACATTTCATAATGTTTAGACAGTTGATTAGTTACAGACAATCTATCTACCAAAAGTAAGACAACTACAGACCCAAAATATAGTTACAAAATAAGACTCCAAACAAGACAATTAAACATTTAGGATTTAGTGAGTTTCTATTCCATCCTAGCATGTTTCTTCATCTTGTTCTATCTTAGAATGGTCTCCTTAGTTGTCCTTGAGAATGTCTTAAACCTGATTACCTGAAACACGTGAAAAGTAACTGTCAACTACAGACGTAGTTGGTGAGAACAATAGGTTTAAGCATTTGTAAACATGAATATATGATATAAGACATAGGTAAGTTAAAGCATCATAAGATTCACACGGATGAGCTGCAACCCAAACTAACATCAAGTAAGAAAATGAGTGTAAACAGTCCAATCACTGTTCGCACGACAGCCGATAATATCAAGTCCCAAACCACGTTTGGAGTTAGATAATACGTCAGCAGTTTTGATAACCATATGACACCAGACCTGCAGTTGGCTTTTAAAAGCAAATTTAAAAGCCAACTCCATCCTGGATAAGAAAACAATGACACCAGACCTGCAGTTAGCTTTTAAAACAAATTTAAAAGCTAACTCCATCCTGGATAAGAAACAATGTGTCCGCTTTCCCTTGTTGTGATCACCCAGTACTAACGCTAATGAATGTGCTACTTGATGGGTTTATAAGTTTGTTTACAACAATGGACACCATGTTTTCTGAATCTTACTTTAACCGGATGTGTTAATGTCTTATTGAAAACCTGGATTTAACTCCACGAGTTAAATCCTTTGTTTATGTAACATGAAATGAATCTCTTGATTTGAATACCATGATGTGAACAACTTGACTTGAATACCATGTTTTGAACCAATGAATTTGAATACCATGTTTTGAACCACTTGATTTGGATACCATGTTGTGAACCACTTGTTTTGAATACCATGATGTGATGACCTTGTGTAATAACAAGGTTTATAACAAAAGGGTTTGTAAAATCCTTTAAAAGAACATTTGAGTAAAACTGTTATAAAACATTTCAAGCAAACATTATAAAATCCTTTTTAGTAATAAGGGTTTAATAGTAAATAATTCCTTTAAAACAGTTGACAATTTCCTTAAACAGTTGAAGAATCACTTGGATTCATAAGATAAACCTGTAATGTTTATGAATGCACATAAACTGTGCAATGAAACAAGATTGAAATAGCGGTTTTGATCACGTGTTCCACCCCAAAACAGTTATAAAACAGTAAAAGAGGGGCTAAAGTTCTCACCTGTCTGCAGTAGACTCTGAACTAAGACAGATAGCAAGTAGCAAACAAGACTTCTAATTGTTTCCTATAACAATGTAATCATACATAAGATATAGGATTTATAATTGTATAACCTTGATTCATTGATTGACTTGTGTTCTGTTGATCTTGATTAACACTTGAAAGTTATGTCTTGGATTACTTGATTGATCATGGGATCAAGAAACTAGTGTGAAATGTTCTTTTGTGCATAATTCTTATGCATAAAATGATAAGTGTTCTTGAATTTGATAATCGTTGAACAATCATGAGTTAAGAAAGGATGTCCCAATTGTTTCAAGTCTTTATGATTGTGATTTGATCTCATGATTTAGTTAAGTCATAATTTAAACCCAATAAGATCGAATTACCATCTACTTTGAGTAATGGCCTATGATGGGCCTTAAGCCCAATAATTCATGGTGGGCTAAATCAAAGTTCCATGGCCTTTTTAGGTTAACAATTGGGCCAATTATTTGCGATGTTAGCCCAATCAACATGTAACTAACCCTTGTAACAAGCCCAAACTTATGTTCACCCACTAACAATCTTAGTGGACCAATGGAATTTTGAGGGGGCCTTAGGATTTAAGTTGGCCAACAAGTGTGAATGAATTCCATGTAATGATCCAAGGCGTTATTGATCTAATTGAGAGTCTAATGGACCAACCTAACTCTATTGGGCTTAACTCACACTTATGGGCCTAGTACTAATGCGTTTGGACCAAGTAAATTGGAGTTGGGCCGAAAAGAAGGGAGGCTGCCAGTTTAGGCAGCGAACCCTCTTGGGTTTAGTCTAGGGTTCGCCCCTAACCAAGGGTTCGGTGATGATAGGATGTGCAAGGGTTCGGCCAAAGTATCCCACATGGTTCGGCAAATGTATAAGTAGTTCACTAGGGTTCGTCCACATGCAGCAACTAAGTTCATGATGGTTCGTCTTAGGCTAAGCGATTTCATGAAGGTTCGCAGCAAGGAGGGTTCGTGGTACATGCAATGGTTCGGCCAATAAAGCTGAACGACCAAGGGTTCGTGGGCATGACATAGTTCGCCTGCACTTACACGAACCATGCAGGGTTCGTCTGTGTTAGCTGAAGGTTCGTGATGATCCAGGAGGGTTCGTTCGATCAGGGATGGTTCGTTCCTAGCTCCTTGGTTCGGTGAAAGTTCGTGAGATCCCCGAAGGGTTCGGCCGAGGTTCAGCGAACCATACAGATTCGTGAAGCCCCCATTAGGGTTCGTCCACCTGATGATGATGGTTCGGCAGCCCCCTTCTTCTCAGCGAACCTGTACAACTTCACCTCAATTTCCGAGCTACGACCATCCCTGGTGAAGACTCCACATCCTCGGTGCACAAGAACCACATTTCGAAGGTCCAGGGTTAGTCTTCATGAGCTTTTATTACCGGTTATATGAGTTGATCAAGCAACAAAACGAAAACCCTATTTTTCAGCTCATACTTTCGATCGTACCTTGTTTTTGGCTGGATGGATCTGCGATATTCTTGTACTTTTGTGTAGACAATGTTGAGAGCTTCGCGTGGACACCAAGAACTCCAAAATCCGTTGAGAAATGAGTGAGTTACGATCGTTTCAAGTTGGGATTTTTAGAGAGAGGATAGGTTCGCGAGTTTTAGAGAGAGAAGGGTTGTTGGCTGATAAAAATGAAGGAAATGGCCTTCTTTCGGGCTTTTATAGTCCGGGTAGTATCCGGGTTCGTTTCGGTTGCTCGGTTCGCGTTTCCGGAACGTAACGCGTATTTTACGCGGTTTTTAATTTAAATTAGTTGTTAAACTATTAAAATGATGAGTTTCAAAATTGTAAAAATATAAAATAATTAATATAATTATTTTTACTCTTCGTGTGTTGTCGGATCGTTAAACATTCACAATTTACGTGTATACCCGCAATCGCGTACGTTTTCCGATCGTATTAAAATATTTAAAGTCGTTTAATCATAATTATAAGTTCAACATTCGTATCATTATGGATCGTCACCCATAACTATACTCAGTCTCGCTTACAGATTACGATTTTTGTTGAATTAATTAATTGTCATAATATTCGTCTCGACACTACGCACTAACACTAACCTGTTACACCGAACGCAGTATATATATAGGGCTCACTCTCGCTGCCCACCACTGTTTCGATATAACCAGTTACTGCTCTTGCCTAGTGTAATTGACTGTAAATAAATAATAAATACTTGTTTTCTGACTACTAAGATCCTGTAACACACAAGCACGCATTATGAACATACTGAAACACATTGATTGAACTGAAACTGAACAGACACTGTTCTAACACTGTTTACAACTACATGACTAAATGCACAAATGTTACATGTAATATAATCCATGTAGCTAATTTCCTGAAATACATGCTCAAGTATCAACTAAAAATAGTTGGTGAGTCCATAGGTTTATGACTCGATAAAGCATGATTACAAAAAAAAAAGAAGTTTATAGTAACATACATCCCATAATGTTTAACAATAAAGCATGCATTTTATGATTATGAGTTTAAACGATGTCAAACGTATACTTCACTCAAAATATTATTAATGTACATCATGAATATTAAAGAAGTTTAAACGGTAGTAACACGTATACTCAAGTAATCACTAAAATGCCTATTTCATTTAAACACGTATGGATGTAAAGTTTTAGTATCTAGCATGTATTCCACCCCAAAATATTAAATAAAAAGAGGGGCTATGAAACTCACTAGTAGTAGGATGCTAGAAGATAGATAATATTAAGATCTTGCTCCTTGTCACGAACTTCAAACCCCTAAAATAAGGAAAGTATACATTTGTTGAGTTTTACGATGGATTTAATATTTAGTATATATATAAGAGATGCGTTAACCCGATTAATAGATTGGGGTTATTGCAAAGTAATGACTTTCCTTAAGTCATAAAAGAAATGATAATACGTTACTCGAACTTGTCATCTTCCAACTTAATAATGATACTAAGCCATAACACAGTTCGCTTTTTAATTTGGCATTTTAATCGACTCTTTATTTTGAGTCGTACCAAATTACGAATGAAACCACGGATGGTTTAATGATAATGACACCACGGATGGTTTAATAATAATAAAGTTTGTAATGCGTATAATCAAGTTTTAATAGTATTAGATATTTTAGGGTATTACTTTGAAGTAATATTAGTGAATGAGGGTTTTAAAGTAAATTTCAAAATATTTTAATATCATTCAATTATTATAATTGAATATAAACAAGTGCATGGTTTTGATTTATAGTTTCTACAAATATATGTATAAGTAGGCAAATGTTGAAAGTATGTTTTGTATAGTTGTTGATCTTTGATTAAAGACCCATAATTATACCAAACCTTTGTGTTATCAACATTCAAAATAATAAGGCAAATATTGAAGGTATGCTTGGATGTTTGGTAAAGAACAAACATACAAACCTTTTTGTTATCAATATTGCAAGAATCCATGACTTGAAAGTATGTTTGTTTATGGGTTGATCATAGGTTACTTGTCATAAGACAAGTTATTAGGAAACCTTACAACACACAAACCTTTGTGTTATCAAGCATGGTAACAACTTAAAATTTGGAGGATTAGAAGAAGAAGATGAAGAACATAAGTAATGTAAGAGCATTTAGTTTAAGTGTTTATTACCTTGGAGATCTTGAAAGATCCCAAGAGAGGTGGTTTAGGGAGATAGAATTAGAAATCCAAAGAAGAATGGATTTGGTGCAAAGGATTTAGGAAGGATGTAATGGGGTATTTATAGTTGAGGAAGGGAGAGGGGAGAGGGTGTGTGAGTGTGACAAAGATGTTGGGGGAGACAAGGATGTTGGGTTGTAGGTTAATAGGTTAAAAAGTTAAATGATTATGTTTAATTAGGAATTTTGATTAAATTTTAATTAGGGAAAGAGTTCTTTGAATTTTTATAAAAAAAATGGGTAATAATATTTATAAAATAAAAAACTTTAAAAGAACTTAGTACTAAAATATTTCTAAAATTTATAAAATTTCTTGAAAATGTTTATTGATTCATATTTATTTAAAAGAACTTATTAAATATTTATTTTACATTATGAACAACTTTGAACTTGTTTGATAAATTTTATAATTATTTAAACATTGATTTAAATATTAAAATAGTTATGAATTTATTAATATTCTCAAAATTTTCATAAAATTTATTCTAATATTTGGGATATTTATAAGTAGTTTATAATATAATTTGCGTTATTAAATATTTCCAAATTCTCATAGTTATTCCGTTAATCCTTGATTATTTTCATACGCATTACGATATCTGAAAACCCATGACTGATCATGTTTTTCTTAGTTGTTTAAATACCATCGACTCAACATACGTATTAACTTGGTTTTTGTCCGTTAATGACTAAATAATTAAGATCTTAATATGGATTTTACCTGGATTTTTCACGGATGTTACAGTCTCCCCCGGTTAAAAGAATATCGTCCCGAAATTCAGTCTTGCGGTAGTTGGAGCTTGTAGGCTACGGGACCAATTCTATCGAGAATTTCAAAAGGTCCAACGTACGTTGGAGCTAGCTTGCCCTTCTTCCCGAACCGCACCACGCCCTTCCATGGTGATACCTTTAGCATTACCTTATCGCCAATTGCAAATTCCAATGGTTTTCTTCGGTTATCGGCGTAGCTTTTCTGACGATCCCTGGCGGCTTTGATTCGGTTTTTGATTTGTGCAATTTTATCCGTCGTTTCTTGAATGATCTCGGGGCCAGTTATTTGACTTTCCCCGATTTCTGCCCAACATACTGGAGATCGACATTTTCGTCCGTATAAGGCTTCAAATGGTGCACACTTGATGCTTGTGTGGTAACTGTTGTTATAAGAGAATTCAATTAGTGGGAGATGGTTATCCCAACTTCCACCAAAATCTACCACACAACACCTAAGCATATCTTCCAAGGTTTGGATTGTTCTTTCAGTCTGCCCATCGGTTTGTGGATGATACGCGGTGCTAAGGTCAAGACGAGTTCCGAGTGCCTTTTGCATGGATTGCCAGAATCGGGAGGTAAATCGGCTATCTCTGTCGGAGATGATTGACATGGGCACCCCGTGCCTAGTGATGATTTCGGTAATGTATAGTTTAGCAAGCTTCTCCATCTGAAAATCCTCTCTAATGGGTAAGAAATGAGCAGATTTTGTCAATCGATCAACGATGACCCATATCGAATCATAACCACTAGAGGTACGTGGTAGTTTGGTGATGAAATCCATGGAAATTTGCTCCCATTTCAATTGTGGAATCTCGGGTTGTTGTAGCATACCCGATGGTTTTTGATGTTCGGCCTTAACCTTAGAACAGGTTAGGCACTTTCCGACATATAGAGCGATGTCTTTCTTCATTCCGGGCCACCAATAGTATTCCTTGAGATCTTTATACATTTTGTCGGCGCCCGGATGAACGGAGTATTTGGATTTGTGGGCTTCATGAAAAATGAGCTCTCGGATGTTGTTCAGCTCGGGAACCCACATTTTTTCTTGGAAATACAACACATCATCTTCCTTTAGTTCTAGTCTCTTCTCCGCCCCGCATAGCAGTTCTTCTTTGAGTTCCTTTGCCTTTAGAGCTTCCTTTTGTGCTTCAAGAATTTGGGTTTTGAGAGAGGTTTGTATTGTCATACCCAAGGCGCGTACGCGAACGGGTTTGATCCTCTCTTTTCTACTTAGTGCATCAGCCACCACGTTTGCTTTACCGGGATGGTAGCGTATGTCACAATCGTAGTCGTTGAGTAATTCAACCCATCTTCTTTGACGCATATTCAACATTTTTTGATCAAGGATGTGTTGGAGGCTTTTGTGATCGGTGTATATAATACACTTGGTACCGTAGAGGTAGTGTCTCCAGATTTTTAAAGCAAAGATAACGGCTCCTAACTCCAAGTCATGAGTGGTGTAGTTCTTTTCATGCACTTTGAGTTGTCGGGATGCATATGCAATAACTTTGTCTTTTTGCATCAACACGCAACCGAGACCTTGGTGCGATGCATCACAGTATACGACAAAGTTATCAGTGCCGTCGGGGAGTGATAGGATCGGGGCTTGGCATAATTTGTGTTTCAGTAATTGGAAAGCCTCTTCTTGTTCTCTTCCCCAATTGTACTTTTGCTCCTTTTGGGTGAGCATGGTTAATGGTTTGGCTATTTTTGAGAAGTTTTCAATGAATCTACGATAGTATCCGGCCAACCCTAAGAATTGTCGGAATTCTGTCGGGGTTGTCGGTGCTTCCCATTTCTCTACCGCCTCAATCTTGCTTGGGTCTACTTGAATACCCTTATCATTAAGCACATGACCAAGGAAGTGAACCTCCTTTAACCAGAACTCGCATTTGGAAAACTTGGCATATAGTTTCTCCTTTGCCAAGAGTTGGAGTACTAGCTTTAGGTGTTGCTTATGATCCTCTTCGTTTTGTGAGTATATAAGGATATCGTCTAAGATTAGCTCGTTGATCAGCTGCCTGCAGCAACAGGGCATCCTGATCGTTTATCCTTTGGGTGAGCTGAGCAATCTTAGACTCTTGCTCCATGTTCTTCTCCATCAACCTGAGAACCATATTGTTCAGTGTGCTAAGCTGATCCACAACTGAAACAGTAGGTATGTACATATCAGCTCTTGATGTAGACGGGCCAGAAGAAGCAACAACATAAACTGGCTCATGAGTGACAGGAGTGGTCAGAGGGGCAACAGTGGTCTGTGTAAGAACAGCCCTTGACCGCGTCAGTGAAGAAACTGACACAGCTGCTACTGAAGTAACAGTAGTTATAGCAGCTGAAGTCAGTTCTGACCTCCTTTGGAATGAAAACCTTGATCTCTTTCCCCTTCCAACCCTAGAGGATGTAGGCTGAGTGGCAGCAACAGTCACAGCCACCGAAGCAGAAGCAGAAGACCGAGGTGGAGGAGAGATATCAAACTCTGGTATAAACAGTGGATCAGTAATATCCTCCATCTCCTCTTCAGTTCTCTTCCTCTTCCTGACAACCATCTTGCCACTTTCCATCACCTTCTCAAAGCCTTCCTCCATAACATCATCAGAGTCGGTGCTCTCTTCATCACCATCTCCAACAACCCCCTCATCACCAGAGTCCTCTGACTCAGCACTACCTTCAGAAATATGAGGAACAGAAGCATCAACAGAAGTAGTAACAGTAGTGGTAGTAGTGGCCAGGAAGTCTAAATCCATCAATGAATCAATATCTATGTCATCTTCCTGAGCTGTAGACAAAACAGCATCACCACCAGTAACAGCTCCACTCACATCAACCATGCTCATAGTAGCAGCAGTGGTTATGTCACCAGAACTCACACCCATCTCAACAGAAACCATAGCAGCAGTGCTCTCAATCACTGTGCTCTCACCACCTCCTGCACCACTAGGACTTGCCTCATCACCACCATCACCTCCATCACTGTCATCTCCACCAGCTGGTACAACTATGTCTTCCACATCTGAATCGGAGTCATCATGCCTCCATCTGCGACCAGCAGGAGCTCGATAATCAGGTCGAGAGAGATGACCGAATAATGATCTGGTGGTTGGCTTCCTCTCCTTTCCTATGTATGACAAGACTCTGTTAAGAGTGGTGTCATTCATGTGCTCTAAACGTATAACATCAGCATTGATCTTGGGAAGATCTGGAACTTGAGCGTCAATGATCTGCTGCAGAAACCGAGGGTACATGAGAAACTTCTTGTCCCCCTTTAAGACCACGTTCTCCTTCATATGAATAAAGATCATCTCTGAGAAGTTGAACGGCTTGTTAAGCACAAGAGCAGCAAAAGCACACTGGATAGTCTCACGCATGTCGTCGAATCCTCCTCGCCTTGATCCGAGACAGTGAACTAAGACATGAGCTAGATACTTGAATTGTGGAGACATGAATGCTTTGTTGAGAATGCCCGCTCCAATGTCACCCTCATACTTGCACCTAAGAAAGCATCCACGAACTAAAAAGCGATCAAGTAGTGATGGCTGATCTGGAAAATCTTGAAACCCACATATTCTCCTGATGTGTTCAGCAGAAACAACAATGTCATGCCCTTGAACTTTTCCCCTGATAACTGTAGGCTCGGCCTCACAGTCTATGTCAGCAGATGACCAGAAATCCTGCTGATGCGAATGGTAAGGCACATGAACAGTCGATATAGCAGTGAAGATCCTCAAACGCCTCAGAAAAGTAATAATCTCTGAGTAATGCTTGGCGTTCGGTGTGGTCAAATCCAGATGATCACATATGTTGTGCTTAGGGACTGATTTGTAACCTGCCATACTGAACAACAAAAGAAATAGACATGTTAGTACAAGTCATATATAACAACAAGATGAAATCAGATGAACTTCTGAAATTTAGATCTCAACAATCTGATATGCCGAATGACAGATAATTCTGGCGAATGAGCACATTCGCCGAATGTCATTCGTCGAATGAGTTGCAAATAGCATTCATTCGCCGAATGAGACATTCGAATGAGAGTCATTCGTCGAATGAGTGTCATTCGCCGAATGAGTGTCATCGAATGAGACATTCGTCGAATGTGAGTCATTCGCCGAATGAGCTTCAACGAAAGAGTCATTCGTCGCATGAGAGTCATTCGCCGAATGACGTCATTCGGCTGAAATTTGAATTTTAAACCCTTGTTCATCCAAAAATCAAATTAGTCAATGAAATTTGCATACACACATTCAGAATCGACCGACTAAGATATTTAAAACTGGACTTAGATAGTTTTAAGTTCATTTTGATGGTCTATTTACACGGCGAAACAGAAAACCCTAAATCCAAAAATTTCTATCTGTTTTTGATGATTTCACGGTTGAAAATGCTTGATAATCGATCTCCAAGTACCTGAGATGAAATAGAACTTGGTTGTCAGAAGCAGGGTTAACAAGAGTAACAGAAAATCGATAGAACTGATAATGTGTGTGAATCGCCGAATGAGGTGCACTCTGATGTAGCGAAAGAGAAAATGGTCGAATGACCTTCATTCGGCCGAAGGACTATTATATAGTCAAGCTCATTCGCCGAATGAGCTAGGCGAAAGGTCGGCTGAGACTCAGACACATTCGCCGAATGAGAGTTGCGATTGAGACATTCGACGATACTCATTCGCCGAATGAGAATGTTGAATGAGACATTCGACACCTTTCATTCGCCGAATGATGAACACTTTGTATGATTGATTCGGTCGAATGACTCATACGCAGAATGAGTTCATTCGGCCGAATGTATGAACTTTACCTCTCATTCGGACGAATGAGAGATGAAAACCTCCAAAACTCAACTTTTTCAACATTTGACATTTTGAGCAACAAACTTTTAACAAATTATGAAGATATGTCTGGTTGGTTCAGGATTCAGATATGACAGACATCCGAATCTACAAATGATCATCTAAAATAAAATTGAAAATAGAAAATCTTTTTGTATTTTGTGAGAGGTCCATTAATAAAATAACACATATCTCTAATCACATCACATTATCTTCAGTGAATGCTTTACTTCAATCACAATTTCATTATGATACAATTACCGATATATTTGTCCAGACATAAACCGAACAATACATAACTACTAAACAAACTATATGATCACTCATATTTTCTGATTGAGTTCCCCAATTCATTTCACCAATAAAGATCAAAATCAGTTCAAAACTCATTTCAGCAAATCTTAAAACCAGTCATCATGAATTCAATAAGATTCAAACATTTATTATCTTTTTGTATTTTTCTTGTTATATCCAAATGGATGGCTTCAGCTAGGTCCGTCCCAGCAATATGGCACATGTATGGAATCGAACTTTATTTGTTTAAGTATTTCTCAAGCTTAATACCAGCTTGCATTAGGTTTTCTTCAAGCTTAATACCAGCTTGTTTTTAGTTTTTCATCAAGCTTAATACCAGCTTGTTTTTGATTTTCCTCAAGCTTAATACCAGCTTGTTTTTAGTTTTTCTTTGAATGAAACCTCATTTGATTCCATGATGACAGGTGTATGCTTGATTTGAGTCAAAAACCGTTTCTCACTCAAATGATTTAATAAAATGGATCCCACAGATCAAACTTTCTAAGTTATCACAAGTTGTTTATTCATTTTGTATAGTCAGCCTATCAGTACATCCCATCACAATTCTCTTGTGATTTTAGTTCATACATTCACTTTTGCTTCTATGACATGATAAGATTAATGCACTACTTTATTAAACAAGACCATCTCAATTTTTAATTTTTCTATTGTTTTTGGTTTTTCAAATTTTCTATTGTTTTTGGTTTTTCAAATTTTCTATTGTTTTTGATTTTTCAAATTTCATAATATCTCCCCCTAAAAACCTAAAAATAGAAAATCTTTTTGAGTTTTTGATGATGAAAATAAACTATACAGGAAAAAGTAAAAGACTGAATTAAAATAAACAAAGCAAAGACTATCTAATGAAAAGTGATGATCATTTGTTTGACTCAGATGAGGATTGAACTTCATCCTTTTGGAAAACACCATTAGCCGATAACAAATATAAAAATCTGGGTTTGTCAAATGCTTTGGTAAAAAGATCAGCTTTTTGGTGATCGGTGTGAATTTTCACTACATCGATTAATTTCTTTTCAAAACAATCACGTATGAAGTGATATTTAATGTCGATGTGTTTGGTTTTGGAGTGCTGAACAGGATTTTTAGTGACAGCTATGGCAGCAGTATTATCAACATATATAGGAGTGTTAGAAAAGTGTAACCCATAGTCCCTGAGTTGCTGTTGAATCCAGATGATTTGAGAACAGCAACTAGCAGCAGCAATATATTCAGCTTCACAGGTTGAAGTAGACACCGACGTCTGCTTCTTGCACTACCAGGTGACCAATCGGTTTCCAAAGAACTGACATCCTGCAGATGTTGACTTGAAATCTCTCTTGCATCCGCCATAATCTGAATCACTATATGCAGTAAGCTCAAAGTTATCATCATTAGGGTACCATAAGCCAAGTTCCGGTGTACCCTTCAGATAACGCATAATCCTTTTGACAGCAATGAGGTGAGATACTCTTGGCTTTGATTGATAGCGTGCACACAAGCAAGTAGCGAACATGATATCTGGCCAAGAAGCAGTAAGATACATGAGAGATCCGATCATTCCTCGGTACAGAGTGGCATCAATTAACTCCCCCTTTTCATCTGGAGTAATCCCGTGATTAACAGCCAGTGGGGTACCAGCAGGCTTGGCATCAGACATACTGAACCGGCTCAGAATGTCACCAACGTATTTGGTTTGATGAATAAAAATCCCTGCCTCAGACTGATCCACCTGCAAACCCAAGAAAAATTTCATCTCTCCCATCGAACTCATATCAAATTTTTCTTTCATAACCTTCTCGAATTCCTTGCACAGACTATCATTTGTGGAACCAAAGATTATGTCGTCCACATACACTTGCACCAAGAGTAAATCACTGTCCTTCTCACGGATGAATAATGTGCAGTCAATGACACCTCTTCTGAACCCGTTGTTCAGAAGGTGAGTAGAAAGTGTCTCATACCACGCTCGCGGAGCTTGATGCAATCCATATAAGGCCTTGTCTAGCTTGTAGACTTGGTCACGATGCAATGGATCCTCAAACCCGGGAGGTTGACTGACATATACGGTTTCACTGATAACACCGTGAAGGAACGCACTCTTAACATCCATTTGATAGACCTTGAACTTTTTAAAGGATGCATAAGCCAAGAAGATACGAATGGCTTCGAGTCGAGAAACTGGAGCAAACACCTCATTGTAGTCCAACCCCTCTATCTGTCTGAATCCTTGAACCACCAGACGTGCCTTGTTTCGCACTATGATCCCATGATCATCTTTCTTGCAACGAAGAACCCATCGAGTGCCAATGACTTTTGCACCTTTAGGTCTGTTAACCAATTTCCAGACTCCTAACTTTTTGAATTGTAAAAGTTCTTCTTGCATTGCATCAACCCATGATTCTTCCTTGAGAGCTTCAGTGACAGTACGCGGTTCAACTTGAGAGATAAAGCAGGAATGAGCACAAAAGCTTACATCTGCAAAATCAAGAATGTCCGCAAGACCACCTGAAGAAATCTGACTTCGAGTCTTCACTCCATCTAAAGGACTCCCAATAATGTTATCTTGAGGATGAATACGATTAATTCTTCCAACAGGATGAGCTGGAACCTCAACCTCAGGATCTAAGTTATTCAGATTCAAATCCTCAGGACCCGGTACAAGATTATCAACAACTGGTTCAGGAGCAGCTGGAGGATTGTCATCTGTGTCTGAGCTATCGTCATTTATCTGTGTAGTAGGAACAGATGCAGATGAAGGTTGAAATGTTTCATCAGGTGCATTCTGTGCATCATACAACATCTGAACAGCAACATCTTCATCTGAATACATGGGGGGCATGTTGAATGAATCAAAGAGACTGGAATAATCAAACATCCAATCTGGCCCTTTTCCAGGTGGGGGCATGGTATATTTTTGAACGTCTACATGGTACCACTCCTCCACATTATGAGTTGCAATGTTGTAAACTCGTTTATTTGGAGTGCTATACCCAAGAAAGTACCCTTCTTCCACCTTTTCATTGAACTTGCCCTGCTCATGTTTCTTCAGCATAGTGCATGGAGCACCAAACGGTTCTAGATACTTAAGATTTGGCTTTCTGTTATGGAGCAGTTCAAAGCAAGTCTTCCCATGTCTCTTCACAATAAGTACCCGGTTCAATGTATAACAAGCATTAGCTACAGCTTCGTTCCAGAATTGAACCGGTAGAGAAGAATCAGCAAGCATGGTTCTAGCAGCCTCAATCAATGTCCTATTTTTGCGTTCAGCAACACCATTCATTTGAGGAACATATAGAGCACTAAATTGTTGCACAATGCCTCTTGCATTACAAAAATTCTCCATGTTGTGATTTTTGAACTCCGTTCCATTATCAGTTCGAAACTGACGAATCTTGAGCTTATAAAGTGATTCAAGTTTGGTAACCAAAACTTGAATGCAATCAAACGTCTCAGATTTCTCCTTAAAAAAGAAAACCCAAGAGTATCTGGAATACTTATCAGTGATGACAAGACAGTATTGATCTCCAGCTATACTCTTCCGATTCACAGGACCAAATAAGTCCATGTGGAGAAGCTCAAGAGGAACATTGATTGAATGAAACTTTTTCAGCTTATGAGACTGCTTGGCTTGCTTCCCTTTCTTGCAGGATACACAGATATCAGACAGCTTAAAATTCTTCAAGCTAACTCCCTCAACCAGACTATTATGAACCAAATGATTCATTTTGCGTAAACTCAAATGACCCATCCTCTTATGCCAAAGAATTGAATATTTTTCAGTTGCCTTTGTCATAAAACATGAAGCTGTGGAGGATGTAGTTGAAGCTGTGGCCATATTGAGAACGTACAAATCTTGTTTCCTTGGAGCAGACATCAAAATCCAATCTTCAGGGATCTTAACACCTTGCTTGAGAATGTAACATTTTGACTCATCAAATGAGACCTTGTACTCTTTGTCACAAATCTGAGAGACTGACAGGAGGTTGTTTTCCAGCTGTTTAACATATCTGACATTATCAAATGAAACTTGTCCATTTGTCAGAATTCCCTCTCCTGTAATAAAACCGCCTTTATCTCCAGCAAAAGCAACATATCCACCCCGAACTGCATTCACATTGGTGAGCAGAGAAATATCACCAGTCATGTGTCTGGAAGCCCCACTATCAACGATCCAATTGCTGTTAACTCCAGCTTTTGGGGCAACCTGCACAATAAAGAGACAATTAGTTCACTTTGGGAACCCAAGCCTTTACAGTCTTGGGTTGACCCATAGAGTCTCGGATCCAAACATCAATCCATTTCCCTTTAGGAAGAGAGTTATCTGGAATTGGTGGAACAGAATCCTCAGATGATTTAACTTTCCAAATTGCATTTTTATCAAAGGAGGTTTTCAGATAAATGGATGATGATTTTGCTTGGTTAACTTTAAGCACACTTGGAACATTCAAATTTTCCAGTTTTCCTTTTCCCTTGTCTGAAGTCTTAAACTGAATTGGTGGTTTAGACTTTAGTTGAACAGGCTTAGGTACAGATTTTACCGGTTTTCGTAAAGCAGATTTTAAGTTTTTGAAAGCAACAACCTTAGGCCTGATCAACTGAGGGCAAAATCTCACAATGTGCCCTGACTCACCACATTCAAAACAAACTTTATCACCTTTCTTATGAAAATGTTTTAGATCAGAAAAAGATTTTTTAGTTGATTTAAAGACATTTGCTTTCTGACAATCTTGTTCAAAACCCAAACCCTTTTTCCCTTTGTTACCAAACAGAGCTGAATTGGTAGCACAATTAGCTTCAGACTCTTGTGAAGCTTTAACAAAGCATAATTCTTTGTAAATCTTTGATTTGCAGATTGGGTCACCTTTCATGACAATAGGAGTTTGATTCTGAGGAGTACTGTGCTTATACGAATAATCTGATTCATCCTCAGAATCAGAGACCCAATCTTCAACAACTCCATCCACCAGTGATCCCTTAGTCTGTGATGAACTCTGATTTGTACTCAGACTAACTGGATCTATTACTAACGGAGTAGTAGCTTGAAAATCCTTTACATCTTTGTCATTTGGAGTATTGACAAAGGCATTGAGGATTGGTGGAGGACAATTTTGATAATTAACCGGTTCCTTCCCCTGATCAGTACCCCTACTGATCATGTGCTCAATAATATAAGATAAACTTTCATAGCTCTTGAGCTTCTGACCCAAGGTCTCATAGTCACACTCGACTATGGCTAACTTTTTCTTAATCTCATTAATGGTATTGAGATAAGAAGTGATAGCATCTTGCTTATTCAGCACTGCAATCTCGGCTTCATGCAATTGTCTGTTTAAAAGATTGATTTTAGCTTGAAAATCTTTTTCATTAGATTTTAAAATTTTGTTAGCTTCAATGCATAAGTCGAGATCGTTCATCAAAGCACTGTTATGTGTCTGATAAGCAAGGACCTTACTTCTAAGATCAACACAATTAAAACACTCTGAATGTGAAGATGAACAATCAGTGTATACCTGCTCTGACTCTGATGAAGCAGAAGAGTTTACCACCAAAGCAAATTGAGTAGAGGAGTCATCAGCTTCAGCATCAGAATCTTGAGTGTCTGAATCTGTCATGCTATCTGATTCTGAATTTGAGACTTTATCATCATTCACCATTGAGTCTTCCCGAATGCTTTCCTCACTTTGATCTTCAGATTGTTGAATCTCAGCAATACAAGCTTTATCTTGTTCTTCTTTATCAGCATTGAATCTGAAATCCCAATTCACCCCTTCATCCTGTTGAACCATTAAAGCTTTACTTGCAGAGGATGAAGATCCAGCTTGAGAAGGAGAATCAATGGGGACTAGTCTCCTTTCTGGATTGGCGGTAGAGGATTTCTGATGCTGAAATGGATTTTTGTTCCCTGCTTTCTTTGGCTGTTTGCACTGCCTGGCAAAATGACCCTTCTCACCACAGTTGTAGCATGTCACAGATGCCATATCAAACCCAAACTTGGACTCCTTGTTTAGATTGATATCTTTCCCAGTTCTTTTAACAAACTCCTTAGCTCTCCTAACTGCACTAGCCAATGCCCACATAATGTCAATTCGCTCCATGTCATCAGGATCAATCTGAGAGTAGTCATCATTGGTCAAATATGGATTGCCGATCTGACCAGCAACTAATCCATCATATGAGCTCACCAGTGTTCACAAAAGACCCATATGCTCTTTTGCAACCTCTACTATGACCTTGTCAAAGTTCTCTGTTTTCAGACTGACGGCAGGCTGATGATGCTCTTGTTGTGAACTTGTTGAAGAAGATTGACTGAAATGCATCTGAGTTGTAGATGGAGCCTCAGATGTTTTAGAAACAAAAGCAGTCTTCAGAGGAGCATGAGTTGTGGATTTATCGACTGTGGGAGTGGAGTAGTATAGAGAAGGATCCTGAACTTGCACAACCCTCTTGGCTTTCCATTTGTTCTCTATCTCCTGCTCTTTCAGTTTCTGAATAAAATCATTGATGTCCATATGAGCCAACATCTGGTTTTGCTTGAGTACCATCAAGAAAGACTCCCACTTTGGAGGTAGAGCATCTGCCAAACACTGAATCTTCTCCTGAGTTGTAGTTTTGACCTCGTGGTTGAACAACTCACTCAACAAATGATAAAACCTAGCAATCAGTTCATCAAGTGACTCATTACCCACATACATAAAGCTATTGAATTCTTTTCTCAAAGCTTTAGACTTAATGCTCTTTAACGCATCATTCCCCTCATATCTTTGTTGTAAGGCATCCCAGAGGTATTTGGAAGATGTAAATTGTCTAAACTGATGGAAGATGTCTGTAGCAATAGACTGTGACAAAATGGCATATGCTTTCTTCTCATAGTCATACAACTTCCTTTGAGGCTCGGTCATTCTTGTAACAAGCATAGGAGTTCCATCCTCGTTCAAAGGCCTCAAATAACCTCCTTCTATCATCATCCACAGATTTGTATCCACCCCATTGATATGGATCTCAAATCTATACTTCCAATGAGGGTAATCATCTAAAGTCAACAACTTAGGAGCTTTATTTGAGTTCCCTGTCTCATTCTCTGTCAATAAGAGAGTCTGAATGCGATGGTTTTGGTTAGCCATGAGTGCTAGATCCTCCAATTGATCAGAAGTAATAAAATTCAACACTTAGAAAAATTTCAGGAAAACTGGCGAATGAAGAAGATTAGGGCGAATGTCGGGGACCGAATGTACTAAAACTGGCGAATGAGGGCTGAGTATGACACCAGGAGAATGAGAAGAGAAGATCGAATGAATCTATTCGGCGAATGTCTGATCGAATGAACTCTTTCGCCGAACGAGAGAGGAGTATGAGACTTATTCGGCGAATGAAAAGGGCGAAGGAGCTATTTGCCGAATGAGACCTATTTGGCGAATGGAGAGCTATGTTAGGTTTCCATTATGAGATGGTGCACTGCCCACAATTAACCAACCCTTCTGCAAGCTTCAAGTTCATTAAGTCCATTTAATGATGGCAACATTCTAACTCTCTTTAATTCTGTTTTTTTCTATATTATACAGATTTATTTTTGATATGCTGATATTTTGAATAAAGTTCAAATCCATATAATATGTTGATGTGTTGACAGGCACAATACAGACAACACATATGGTCCACATCTCTGAACCTTAAACCTTTTTGTTTATAAGATAATTATTTGTTAATTGATTCTTATGTTTAAGTGTTTAGTGATTGCAGGATATGTCAAAGATGTTTCAGTGCTGACAACCAAAGTTATAATGCTGAAAGCCAACTTATTGAAGATAGAGATGCTGACAAGTTAAAAGGATTCTTCAATGCTGACAGCTTAAAGTTAAAGTGCTGACATTCAAAGTCCATTGTTGATGATGTTATCCCAAGGATATTGCGGTGCTGATGAACAAATCTTGAAATGCTGATAACCAAGTGTGATGCTGATAGGATATGTTGTGCTGATGATTACAAGAGTCAAGTATTCAGCAATGCTGACATTGAACTCTTGAATGCTGACAGCCAATCCTCAATGTTGACAGCTTTATGAGTTCAAGTGCTGATACTTGAATGCTGATAATGACACAATGCTGACATCCAATTCTCAATGCTGACAGCAAGTATATTGTAATGCTGACATGATGACTGCTGATACACATTGCAATGCTGACGACTAAATGTTGCAATGCTGAAGTTCAAGCTTGTTGTTGCTGATGAATAATCTACAGATTTTGTTTATTTGTTTTTGCTGACATCAGTTATGACATGTATAACTGATGTGACGTTTATTTTGCTATTTTGATAACGGTGACCCATTAGGGCAGTTATGTAGGTCTGAAATAGGTTTCTATAAATAGGACCTTTATAGTTTCAGTCTAAACGCTTTTTGTACGCTTTCGGTGAATACACACACTGTAATTCTCTGAGAAATTTCAGATCTACCATCAATATAACTGTCTTTAATATTCATCATCTATTCTTAATTGTTCTTATTAAATATGTCTTGAATATTAATTATTGTGGGTTTTGTTATTTTGGATTGTTACTGAACTTAAATTGATTGCCTGTTTCCGCCTAGCAATTGATTGAAATCATATCTTATTGTTATCATCAGATCTCAGATTAATATCTGATTCGTTCCTGACAATTGGTATCAGAGCCAGGAGAAGAGGAAGTTTGACCAAGACAAAGATGATGAAATATCAAAAAGGTTCAAATCTTCCTCACCACCAAAATCCCCGGAGAAGTCAAAATCTCCATCTCCCAAAATTCAAAAAGAAGTTACATCAGTCAAGGAATTAGATTCATATTTTAAGGCTGCAATTTTGAATAGATATGGATTTTTTGAACTTATGAATAAAGCAAATGATGATTTGCTAAATTTCAGCATTCCATCTTTTGAAGAATTTTCAAGGGGAATTGCTGGAAATGAGATTGAAAGAACCTTAATCAAAAATCACCTTGAAATTCTAAGAAGAAAACAAGATGCTGCTAGGGAAAAGGCAAAGGGAAAAGAAAAGGCTCCTGAAGAATTAAAGCCCAAGTCTTCTTCAATCTTTGATAAGAAAGAAGTAAAAGCATTGGCTGGAATTCTGGGTGATTTAACTGATGCAGAATTGGCTGCGAATGAAGCTTTAATGTCAGGAATCCAAGAATCCAGCAGCATGCATGCAACAATTACCTCCACTGGTTCTCAAACTGAATATTTATCATCAACAATCACTCCACAGTTTGAGGAACCAAATGTCTCGTTTAATGAAAGCTTTGCATCGCAATTTACTGCAAATGCTATGGCTGACAATCATATGAAGCTGGTACTAAAGCTTGTGGAGTTTGGTGGCATGGATCTTGAAACTATAAATTTGATGTCTTTTGAACAATTGTCAGCAGAATCTGATAAAATTGACTCTCTCCTTGACCCACAAAATGAAACTGAAATTGATAAGAAGGAGAGAGAAGATAAAGAGAAGAAGAGAAGGGAGCAAGAAATTACTGATTCTAAAATTGCAGAGGGTATGGTTCAGCCAGATCCAAATACCATGAATGATCAAGCTCTAAGAAACTTCTTACATGACAGAGGGGTTCCCTCTAGAAGTTATACTAAAATGAAGAGGGATACTCTGATCAAAAGGGTGAAAGAATTTTTGCTGGCAGATGAGAAAGCAGGCAAGAAAGCTAAACTTGATAAATCAAACATGCCTGTCATCAGCCGAATAATCTCCTCTAGTCCAAATTTTGAAAAGCCGAAGTCATTTGTTCCAAAATTTCTATCAGCATCACAAGCAAAATCATCTTATACAGAATCTTCTGCTCCTAGGCAATCCTCTCACTCCTCCCAATACATAAGAAATACTGGAATGACTTTTCAAGAAACTTTGACAGTTCAAGATCAAGAGTTAATAAAACAAAAGTCAAAAATAATGGGATGGAAATATGACTGGAGCTGGGATGCATATCAAGTCAAAAGAGAAACAGGAGCAGTGGAAAGCTTTTATCCATTTTTTCAGATATTCAATCTTTCTGATCGAGAGTTAATCGAATTGGCTGGTCTAGATTTAGTAAACAGAAGCAATCATGCTAGACCAGCAGCTTTTCAAGATACTCTAAGAAAATGTGTAAGGCTATACAGACTGCAAGATGGTAGTTTAGATCAAGATAAAGTCTTGAGAGAATTCAAGAAATATGAAAAGAAATTCAGTGAGCAAAATCTGAAGCTGAAACCTCCTGAAATCAAGAAAAAGAAAATTTTTGGAAATATGAAGGAGTTCCCTATCACTGGATGGGCTTATGATGAAAAATCATGGGAGCTGGTAATTTTCAGAAGAGATCGAGTTTTAAGTGCAACTGATATAAGGCTATATGCCTATTCTGAAGTGAGACTTCTTGAAATCTCTTATCTCATTTTTTTGGATAATCTAAAAATTGACAAACCAATTTCCACTTTTGGAAGACGCAATCTCCTTCAATTCTTGAGCCTGATCAGAAGATTAAGAAAAGATTCAGAAGATTTGTTTATTGGCTATGAACTGAGAAGAAATGAGCAAAAGGTGAAAACTTTGAAGAAACCACAAAGAGTTTCTATTAACAATGATGGAAATCTTATGGTGGAATGTCTTGATAAATCATACATCTTCACTGACAAAGATGACATGTCTGAATTGGATTTCAAATCTTTATCTGCACTAAATCAAATGCCGATTTATTACATGAGAGAAGACTTGAAAGCTCCAATGACTCAATTTGCTGGTATTATACATCATTTGATGTTATCTTTCAGCATGAGTCAAGTCAAAGAAGAAGAGGATGTGTGAAGATGATGGATGCTGATGATGATAAGGCTTTGGATGTGGTTTTCTCATATGAGAGAGGTACTTATGGATTATGGTGGGATAATTGTAGGAAGCATCATCTCAGGGGGAGATAGTTAGGTTTCCATTATGAGATGGTGCACTGCCCACAATTACCCAACCCTTCTGCAAGCTTCAAGTTCATTAAGTCCATTTAATGATGGCAACATTCTAACTCTCTTTAATTCTGTTTTTTCTATATTATACAGATTTATTTTTGATATGCTGATATTTTGAATAAAGTTCAAATCCATATAATATGTTGATGTGTTGACAGGCACAATACAGACAACACATATGGTCCACATCTCTGAACCTTAAACCTTTTTGTTTATAAGATAATTATTTGTTAATTGATTCTTATGTTTAAGTGTTTAGTGATTGCAGGATATGTCAAAGATGTTTCAGTGCTGACAACCAAAGTTATAATGCTGAAAGCCAACTTATTGAAGATAGAGATGCTGACAAGTTAAAAGGATTCTTCAATGCTGACAGCTTAAAGTTAAAGTGCTGACATTCAAAGTCCATTGTTGATGATGTTATCCCAAGGATATTGCAGTGCTGATGAACAAATCTTGAAATGCTGATAACCAAGTGTGATGCTGATAGGATATGTTGTGCTGATGATTACAAGAGTCAAGTATTCAGCAATGCTGACATTGAACTCTTGAATGCTGACAGCCAATCCTCAATGTTGACAGCTTTATGAGTTCAAGTGCTGATACTTGAATGCTGATAATGACACAATGCTGACATCCAATTCTCAATGCTGACAGCAAGTATATTGTAATGCTGACATGATGACTGCTGATACACATTGCAATGCTGACGACTAAATGTTGCAATGCTGAAGTTCAAGCTTGCTGTTGCTGATGAATAATCTACAGATTTTGTTTATTTGTTTTTGCTGACATCAGTTATGACATGTATAACTGATGTGACGTTTATTTTTCTATTTTGATAACGGTGACCCGTTAGGGCAGTTATGTAGGTCTGAAATAGGTTTCTATAAATAGGACCTTTATAGTTTCAGTCTAAACGCTTTTTGTACGCTTTCGGTGAATACACACACTGTAATTCTCTGAGAAATTTCAGATCTACCATCAATATAACTGTCTTTAATATTCATCATCTATTCTTAATTGTTCTTATTAAATATGTCTTGAATATTAATTATTGTGGGTTTTGTTATTTTGGATTGTTACTGAACTTAAATTGATTGCCTGTTTCCGCCTAGCAATTGATTGAAATCATAGCTTATTGTTTTGTGAAAGTTCTGTTTTCTTACCAAAACTATGTGTGGGATGTTGATAACCACCAAACATAGTTTGCCATTGCTGAGGAGAAACTCTTGATTGTTGATATGGGTAAATTTGTGGCTGATAATAATTCCCAAACATTTTATTTTCAGATTGATTTTGTCTGAATCTAGAATCTTTGGAATTTCTTGAATGATAGGCATTGTTTCCAGATTTACCCTTTGTTTTGTCAGCTATACTATTAGAAAAAGAATAAGCTGCATTTTTACTGTTCTGCATACACTCCAAACCAGGTTGATGATAGTAGCAATCACCAATATCATGATTGTTTATTCTACATATAGAACAGTACTTTGAAGTGTTTGCAGAAACTGAAGAGTAGTGTTTATCTTGCAATCTTTTCATTTTCTCCATAAATTCAGATATTTTGTTAAAATGATTCTTTGATTTGTATGTGCAATGTTTCCTTGTGTGAGACAAGCTTTTGCAAATTGTGCATTTTGTTGATGAATCTGAATTTGATGACTTAGATCCATTTGATTTTTCTAAATTCTGATTAGAATTAGAGACTTTTTGTTTGTTTTTCAAATTTGATTGGTTCTCAGATGTCATCAAATTCACAGTTTTATTTTCAATTGATAATTTCAAAGCATCAGAGGAGTTATTTTCAGCCAAGACAAAATTCTTAGAAGAAAATAAATGTGAATCATCACCAATTACACTTTTCTGATTTTGAGAGTCAGAATTTTGGAATACCACTTTTGGACTGGTCATTGACTCAGGCATGGGTGTATAGTTTACATTGTATGGAGGTGGAACCTCATGAAAACCCAACCCTGCCTTTGACTTTCCTTGAAGTTGACTATTAAGCAGATTAGTCAAGTGTTTGGAAGAAGTTTCAAAACTTTCAAGTTTCAGAGTTGCAGTGGATAAATCAGATAGAGCTTTTGTTAATTTTGAAAAATTTTCATCATGTTCTTTTTGTAAAATTAATTTCTCAGTTTTAAGTTTTTCATTATCAATTAAAAGAGAATTAATTTTATTTTCATGTGTGACTTTGTCATTTATCCACTGTTTCTCTTCAAACCTGCATTTGCTTAATTCTCTTTGTAAATCAGCTATGTGTTGTTTTGAAACTTCTTGCTTGATTTTACACTCATCAGAACATGGTTTGGTTACCTCAATTCCCAGAGCCATTAAAGCAAGAAGTGTTTCATCAGTGTCTTCTTGAAAATTTTTTACAACAGCAATCATGGCTTGTGCAGGATCATACTCATCAGCATACTTGCTCCAATCAAAATCTTCTGAGTTGTTTGTTACCACAAGTGCTTTTGGCTTTGGTGGTTCAATGGCTTTCATTTGAACAACAGGTGCAGATTGATTTGATTGTTGATTTGACTGATATCTGGAGGTGTCTTTGGGAGCTTTGCAATCACGTGAGAAATGACCATAAAGATTGCAGTTGTAACATCTTACTTTATCAAGATCAATACCCACTTTTGTTTTATCAGCTTCAAATTTCATGGGACCATACTTTTTCCAGAATTTTTTGTGCCTCAAGACAACCATGGCCATCTGCCATTTGATATCCATTTCTTCAACATCCTTTGGATCTATTTCTTCAAGATCATGTTGAGTAAATTGAGCTTTTGCAAGAGAACTTGCAGCAAAACATTCAAAGCTTGCAACAAATGCTTTGCAAGCTTCTTGCTGCTCAACAGAATTGGTGTTTACAGAAAACTGTTGCTAAGAAAACTGTTGTTGAGAGTCATTTTGTGATAGAGGTGTCTGCGTGTGGGAGTTGAATATACTCCAAATCCAACATTTTCATTAGGAGAATACTGAGAATTACTCCTCCCTTCTTCAACAACCAAGGCTTGAACACCACCTTGAACACCAGCAGTCTTCACAAATTTGTATTGACCAACTTGAGCAGTAGATGCTCGTGCTTTGACATCCATGTCAATCGCTTCAAGTTTGGCAATCATCTCTTCAATTTTTACTTCATCAAGCTTTCTGGTTTCCTTGATCAATGTAACCTTCTCAGTCCAGCTCTCTGGCAGTGTATTTAATAACTTAAGATTTAAGTCATAATTATCAACTTTGATTCCAAAGGTTTTTAGCTCATTGATCAATTGTACATAGCGTTGGATTTGTTGAGTGACTGTTTCACCAAACATGTGTTTGAAGTTGTCAAACATCATTTTGAGGCTATCCCTCTTCATTCTCTTGATTTCTTCATTTCCAGCAAACATCACCTCCAACTGATCCCACAAGCTTTTTGCTGTTTCAAAATCTTTGACACATACTAAAACTTCCATTGGTAAAGCAGATTTAAGAGTACCATAGGCTTTAATATCCACTTTGACCATTCTTTTCTCATCATCTCTCAGATTGATTCCTCTAAGAGGTAAGCTTTTGTTGTGATACTTCAATCTGTTTTCTTCACTCAAATCAGCAGGAACATATGGGCCTTCGACAATCGAGCACCACATTTCTGGATCAGTGCTATCGATATGGTTTTGAAACCTAAGCTTCCACTGTTGGAAGTCAGCTGCATTCTTCAACACAGGGGGTTTGGCACCAGAAGAACCTGATTCAGAATATACAGACACAGTCGGTTGTGCTATTTGTTGATCTGCCATTTCTGTTAAAATTTACTTAGAATTTCTAATGAGTTAAGATTAATTCAGGATCTAATAACCTAGTACAAATTTGTCCAAACAATTTGTTCAAATGATGGAATAGTAATCAGAGACAATTCTAAGTAAGTAACAAAAACAACAGAAATACTATTTTTAAAGATTTGCGATCTATTGAGGAGAATCGAAAATCAATGGAACAGTAAAACCTGAAATAACCACTTGACGCTTGAGACAGAAATCTGTGAATCGGATCACAAATTTCAACTATCAGACCGATTACGAATCAACAAGTGATGCGTAATCGTATACGCTTGATTGTTTTCACAATATTAAGCTATGAGTCTGAAATCTCAAAAACACACAGTTTCATAAAGAACACACACAGTAAAACAAATCAATCAATCCATGTTAATTAGTTTAACAAATTGATCTGATTTAAATTTGATTGTTCTAAACTATACGATTTCAAGCTAGAATCAGCTCTCAATCGTAGAAATCATAGCTTCAGCTTTTGATTTTTAGGAAAATCAAAATATCGAGCACTTGGCTCCGATACCAATTGTCAGGATCGAATCAGATATTAATCTGAGATCTGATGATAACAATAAGCTATGATTTCAATCAATTGCTAGGCGGAAACAGGCAATCAATTTAAGTTCAGTAACAATCCAAAATAACAAAACCCACAATAATTAATATTCAAGACATATTTAATAAGAACAATTAAGAATAGATGATGAATATTAAAGACAGTTATATTGATGGTAGATCTGAAATTTCTCAGAGAATTACAGTGTGTGTATTCACCGAAAGCGTACAAAAAGCGTTTAGACTGAAACTATAAAGGTCCTATTTATAGAAACCTATTTCAGACCTACATAACTGCCCTAACGGGTCACCGTTATCAAAATAGCAAAATAAACGTCACATCAGTTATACATGTCATAACTGATGTCAGCAAAAACAAATAAACAAAATCTGTAGATTATTCATCAGCAACAACAAGCTTGACCTTCAGCATTGCAACATTTAGTCATCAGCATTGCAATGTGTATCAGCAGTCATCATGTCAGCATTACAATATACTTGCTGTCAGCATTGAGAATTGGATGTCAGCATTGTGTCATTATCAGCATTCAAGTATCAGCACTTGAACTCATAAAGCTGTCAACATTGAGGATTGGCTGTCAGCATTCAAGAGTTCAATGTCAGCATTGCTGAATACTTGACTCTTGTAATCATCAGCACAACATATCCTATCAACATCACACTTGGTTATCAGCATTTCAAGATTTGTTCATCAGCACTGCAATATCCTTGGGATAACATCATCAACAATGGACTTTGAATGTCAGCACTTTAACTTTAAGCTGTCAGCATTGAAGAATCCTTTTAACTTGTCAGCATCTCTATCTTCAATAAGTTGGCTTTCAACATTATAACTTTGGTTGTCAGCACTGAAACATCTTTGACATATCCTGCAATCACTAAACACTTAAACATAAGAATCAGTTAACAAATAATTATCTTATAAACAAAAAGGTTTAAGGTTCAGAGATGTGGACCATATGTGTTGTCTGTATTGTGCCTGTCAACACATCAACATATTATATGGATTTGAACTTTATTCAAAATATCAGCATATCAAAAATAAATCTGTATAATATAGAAAAAAACAGAATTAAAGAGAGTTAGAATGTTGCCATCATTAAATGGACTTAATGAACTTGAAGCTTGCAGAAGGGTTGGTTAATTGTGGGCAGTGCACCATCTCATAATGGAAACCTAACAAGCTATTCGGCTGAACTTATTCGGCCGCAATCGTCATTCGGCGATCTGGGGTTTTCAGCAACGAAAATCAAGATATCTTGTGATTTTGACCAAATCTAAGCACCAAATTTGGTACAGAAGTTCAAGACATGATAACAAAACAATTGGGAAAGAATTTTGACAAACAATCCACAAAAACTCTTGGTTTTTCAATGAAATAGTAACTTGGAACGCAAGAAAAGTAGGGTTTTTGGAAGTTACGAAAATCAGGGTTTTGGGAAACTCAGATCTGATGATTTAGAGTGGAAATCGAGTAGAATCAAGAGCCAAAGCTCTGATACCACTTTGTTGGATCGATCGGGAGCTCTGAAACAATCCGAATCCAATGTAAAACTACTCGACAGCCTCTGGAATAGTGCGGAATCCTATTCCAGGGTTTTCCAATCGAAATCAACAGGAACCGTGGTGATCCGAGGTTGTAGGAACAACGTGGAAGCAACGATCGAACACCACGGGTTGAGAATCGAACTTGGACGATCACTAGCCGCTCAAATCTCCTAGGGTTTTGACACTTGAGTCTCAGGGAAGAAGGAGGGCTCTGGAAAGTTAAGGTTGAAATGATTTGAACTTGAATATATAGGCAGTCGATATTCGGCCGAATGAGAGGCCGAAGCAACTCATTCGGCGAATGACATCTGTCGAATGATAATTCAGTCGAATGAGTCATTCGGGGAAAGACTCATTCGCTGACTAGACATACTCTGGTTTCATTCGGCGAATGACTTCATTCGATGGAGTCATTCGGCCGAATGAACCATACTCATACTCAAATATATAATAAATCAAATCAACCAATAACACAATCATTTAATCAATATTAAACATTAAGATCAATGTAGAAAGACAACTTCCATTAATAATTTCAACATTACATGATTAGAGTTTACAAAACTGAACTAGGGACATTACATGTATCAACAATTCTGTTCTTTCCAGCCTTCATCTTTACTATTTCTCCCTTTTTAAGGCTCCGTGTAAAGTTCTTGAGATATTGGAAAAGATTAGGCGAAACTTTCTCTGGGGAGGATCGAAAGATAAATCCAAAATACATTGGGTCAACTGGGATGTTATTACATCTCGGAAATCTGAAGGCGGACTTGGTGTCTAGAAATTGAATGACTTGAATCTAAGTTTACTAGTGTAGTGGTGGTGGAGGTACTTTAATGAACCAAATAAGCTATGGACAAAAGTTGTTGATTCCATCCATTTCTCCCAAAGAAGACATGATTCGGTTCCATGCAAGCGTTCTGTGACTGGAACATGGGGTAACCTTGTAAAAATTGATGAAACTCTCAGATCCAATAACATAATTTTATCTAAGTTAATCAAAGGAATGCCTGGTGATGGGGGTCAAATTCGGTTCTGGATTGACACTTGGTGTGGAAGCGAACCTCTGGCTGCTACTTATCCTACCCTGTTCATGCTTGAAAAGCATAAAAGGTGTGTGATTAGTGACAGAGTCCGGCTCTCACCGACTGGTGGTATAAATATTGCTTGGGATTGGTCTCAGCTTCCTAGTATAGACAGTGATTTGGAAAGCCTGAATGATTGCACACAAGCAATATCAATGGTAGCTTTTAAAGAAGGCGTGGATTCTTGGAGATGGTTGGGTGATAAGGATGGAAGATATAGTACCAAGTCATTCCGATCTATGTGGTGTAGGGGGAATAATTCCTCAAATATTCGAGTATATCAATGGATTAAAGAAGTCCCTATCAAGGTGAATTTGTTTGCATGGCGGTTGCATTTGGATCGAATCTCAACAGTCGATGCTCTGATCAAGAGGGGTGTCACAATTAATTCAGTCTTGTGTCCTTTCTGCAGGGAAGTCCCGGAAACGTCTCTGCATTTGTTCTCTGCATGTTATGTCTCATCGATCTTATGGCAGAAGATCAGCTCTTGGTTATTCATCCCGCCAATTTTTGCTTTCTCTGCTAATGACTTCTTGGATCTTCAAAGTCATGTTACAACGAATCATAGGAAAAGGGTGGTGATCGGTATCGTCATCCGCGCAGCTCTATGGTGCTTATGGCTTGCAAGAAACCAGGTGATTTTCGATAATAAGAGGTCGTCGATTAACAAAATTTTTGAAGAAATAAAGGTCTTAAGTTTTCTTTGGATGAAGAATAGATCAACTTTGAGGGCTTTGCAATAGTGTGATTGGAATAGGGCTACAATGTATTAATTCATTATGATGTAATTGGTGTTGGTCTGTAATTGGGGTGTACTTCTCTGTCTAGCATCTTGCTAGTCATTTGGTGAATAAATTGACTTTTGCCTTTAAAAAAAAAAAGTAATTTTTCCTTTTTTATTTATTCAATGGACTACTGAATTCAGAGAAAAATAAATACATAGTATCATCATTCCATGTCATCGATCCACGTCCCCTCCAAAGCACCAATGTCCATCGATTAACCTTCATAAAGCGGATAATCAATCCACCATCAATCTTTTCGACTGCCCGCGAAAATCCATTAACTGATAAAAATTCAAACACCCCCAAATTCTTTCATCAATGCAATCCCCTTATAAACCCTAACCCACTGTCCTAAAACCATCGTCTTCCTACCAAAAAACCAAAAACCCAAGAATCTTATCTTTCAATTTGAAGATGTCTGGCCGCGGAAAGGGTGGAAAGGGGCTGGGAAAGGGCGGAGCGAAACGTCACCGGAAAGTTCTTCGGGATAATATTCAAGGAATTACGAAGCCGGCGATCAGAAGACTCGCCCGGAGAGGCGGAGTGAAGCGAATCAGCGGTCTGATATACGAGGAGACACGAGGTGTTCTGAAGATCTTTTTGGAGAATGTGATTCGTGATGCGGTTACCTACACTGAGCACGCTCGGAGGAAGACGGTGACTGCAATGGATGTCGTGTATGCTTTGAAGAGACAGGGAAGAACCTTGTATGGTTTTGGAGGTTAATTGAGTAATTAGGTGGGTGGTTTGTTTCATCCTAAATCAATGTGAAGATCTTGCTATCCTATGACATTTTGGTTTCAGTTTTTTGAGATTTTTTGATCTTGTATCTTTAATTTCAACTGATTTTAGTGGAATGAAGCTAAATTGTTAAAATCTATAATCTGATAATCTTCATCTAGTTTCTTTTCTATATTATGTTTTGATGAATTTGGATTCAAATAATTAATTTTATCATGTTGACTGGATATCATATTCAACTTTGATCTGATAATCTCCATATTTGTTCTTCTGGATGGATATATAATATTAAGGATAGGTTAAACTAAATAAATTTTATAATTCAAAAAGTCTAAAAACAATGCTGAGATATTATATAATTAATCAATGATTATAATTAAATTAAGTTATTGAAGTGTATTTTAGTAATTAATACTTTTGTTTCATCAAGTTCCTTCAATTTTTTTTTTTAATGTTGATAATTTTTATTATAATCATTTTAAAGATAAAAAAAATAATATTGTATGTAAATATATAATTTTAAATTTTTTCCAACTTAAGTTTGATTTTATGGTATGCTGGCTGATTAGTTCGGGTTAGGAAGGGTGTGGGAGGACGGGTTTTAAGCAAAATTAGTTCGGGATTAAATAGATTGTTTTTAAAACAAATCAATTTAGTTTAACTTAAGATACGTTATAAGTAAACTAATAGTCCATTTGGATAATTTTTAGTGATTTTTTCATCAAATATGTTATTAATTATTCTTAAATGTTTGAATCTATTGCATTTACATAGTTTTTTGGTTACCCATCTTGACTCGCATTGTGTTTAAGTGCTACTCATATCATCCCATTCAATATTATGATATTACCCATTTCAACCCATTATACTATAATTGTTTACCCAAACCAACCCATTTACTTTGATATGGGTAAATATTGCCACCTCTAATGCACGTTAATTGGTATTCTGAATGAATGGTATCTTTGAAGAATATAATTATGAATCACATTAGACCATGGGGTATGCCATGTGGTTCAATCACTCCACCTATGCGCCACGTAGGCATCCACAACAACCACTCACTCCACCATTTTGATGGAAATGTCTCTTTGTCCCACTCACGCCCCTTTTCTTCTCCCTCTTCTTCTCTCCTTCACGTCGTTGCCTCACTCACGCCTGCCCCATCACAGCCACTCACGCCCACAAGGGGGGCGGTGTGCCACGTCCCATCACCCCCAAGCCACGCCCACTTAAGGGGCTCACCCACCGGTCTTAGTTTGGTATTCATTGGCAACACAAGCTCACCCATGTCTTAACTAAACACATATTTTGGTTGATCTTCATTTTATGCAAGATGAATTAAGCTTGAATGTTTTTAATAGTTGAATGTTCAGTTTACTTGATGATCTTTAATAAAATAATGGCTGCAAGAAATGTGATGAATGGATTTTGAGTTTTAGTTAAGTTTAAGATCTGAGCCTTTAATTTTGTTTTTATTTCTTTTCAAAAAGGGTTAGATTATTAGGCACCCTGACAAATCATTCGATATCAATAACAATTTGTAAGACTACAAGTGGTTTACGTTCTAAGATTGCCAGCAACATAAGAAGATGTATTTAATACATTTATCTTAATTGTCACTTTTATGTCAGTTTTTTAACCATTATTTCAATGTGTATTTTCTCTCTTATTTTTTTTTGCTCTAACTCATCATTTTCTCATGCATCCTCTTCTTTCACATTATCGTTTATTTTTCTATATTTTTTAAACAATTTTTTTAAAAAAATTTTGGTGTGAAATTTTAGTTTGTATAATTTGGTATTTATAGGATGGGAAAAAATTGTTACAAAAAGATCCATTTTTTTTTTTAAAAAAATTGGTTTTTATTGCTTAGGCACCCACATTTAAGTTGCATCTTGAAGCATTACCTCAAGTGCAAAATTCAAAAGCACCCTCCCCTCCCTCTCCATTGAACACTTTCCATACGCACCCTTCAAGTCATTACATGCATCGTCTCTTTAGTGTGCATTGTGGATGGTCTAAGTGATGTTATATGAGTTGTATAAGTTTCTTGGGGTTTTCTACTACTATTTTATTTAAAATGTTTAGTTAAAGTTGTAACCTTATATGATTCGTATAATCACATATAAGTTGTATTGGTGGTTTTAAAAGATACAGCCTAGATGTTACTTTAACAAAACTCTTTTAAAAATACAACTCGTTCTTGAGTTTGACTTTTAATATTTTTTTAAAAAAATCCTTACCTAATAAAAGAATAGTTGAAACTAAACATGCCAAAATCAGTTTCTTAATAGGGTCTAAAGGGTTTACCGGTTTTTCTAAAGAACCGATTAGGTTAAAATCTGCTTTTTAAACCAATATTTTCTAATAGATCGAATTGAACTAGGTAATAACCTGACTAGATAAAGAGTAGAACGAGTTCAAAAATTGTTTTTTCTTCATAAACTTATAATTATATAACTTTATTATATAAATTTAAAAAATAATGTAAACCATATATGTTTGCACGCTTAGCAAATCAAGGGCCATGACCGAGATACCTGGAGATTGAGATTTCTTTGGTTTCTACGATGCCAAAATATTAAGGTTTTTAAATTTCTTTTAGATTTATACTGAAAATCCAATCTGTTTCCAGATACCATTCAAGTTTGCTACTTGTGCTAGTATTTTGAGCCTGTTTGACAACATTTTGCCTTAAAGTGTTAATAAATCAATGTTAACATCTTCGTTTCTACTCGAACTAGAAACTACATAAATTAATTGTTGTAGGTTAAATGTTGAACCATATTTTTGTAAATTATAATCAAACATATTTTGAAAATATATGTTAAAATTATTTTGTTTTTTTAGCAAAGTTTGTGTCATCTAAACCCAAACAGTAACTATTTCATCAACTATATTTCATTGATAACGCTAGTAAAACATGAGTTCAATGTCGTGGCACAAATAAAACGGCCGTCATTTTTTGAAAATTTTTCCAAAGTTTTAGATTTATTGAAAGTAACATTATTGTAAATATGTCATTTTCTGATTCATATTCATTAATTTTTTAAGTCATTGTAAATAATTGTTAAATAATCAAACAAGGCGTGAAATATAAAACCAAGATAAGATGCAATGTTTTCAGAACCGGACCAGACGTTGAACCGGACATCTTACTGGTTACTGGTCGGACCGGATTCACGAACCGGGCAATATAATAAATATATAAAATATTTCAAAAAAATTATATAATTATAATCACATTTAAACAAACATAATTACTATTCATACAAACGTAATCATTTTTTAAATGTTATATTTTTTGGATTTTGGTTTTAAAAAAAAGAAAAAAACTTGTTTCTCATCCCACATAGGTTGACATCCTTTTCCTTCCAAACTCCTCATCCCACATTGATGAGAGTACAATAATAACATTCATCACCTCCTTATAAATAAAAGAGAGAATGACACCATTTGTATGAAAAAACTTCAATTTCAACTTGTTTGGTTTAATGGTTTATTCTTTATATTTTAGTTTTTTTTTAAATAAAAAAACTAAAACCGGTCCGACCAGTGGTCCGGTTCCCGGTCTGACCGTTCACCCGGATGAGTCGGCCGGATAGTCATAAAAATGTTAGTTAATAACTAATTTTAAAAGTTTTAAAGATTAGTTTAACAGCAACAGGAACAACAACAACAATCTATTCTAGAAAGTTTTAAGAATATATTTTTGAGAATACGTTTTAAAAAACTTTAAAATGGATGCATTAAATGTATAAATACTTTATACAAATAAATGACTATATAATTTAAATATGATTATAAAACATTTTGTAAACCATATTAAAACATTCATAAGATGAATATAAATGTATAAATTTTATTTAGTTTAACTAAAAGATATAAATTTATAATATATTTAGAAATGTTTACACTCAAGTTGAGGATTTGTTGTCAAAAATGAAATTATAGCTTTGAATCAAAGTTACAATGGACAGAATTGCGAATCCCCCATAGTTGCCCTCTCCCTCACCCATCTTCTTCCCCCGTCCGACCCGTTTACATCGTGCACCCGGATTCAATAAAACTCATCTAACGCATAATCCAGCTCGATCTTATCAGTTTTAGAAAGGATTTGAACATTGGGAATGTTTTCAATCATCAATCAAGGCAATAAACAACCTTAAACGCATATAATTGATTCCAATATATGAGATTCGACTGGAATTTGAAATTTATCTATACGACTATGAAAAATTAAATTGATCGATAAGTTCCTTTTTTTGTGAAATGATATGAGCAAACAAAACATATTCGCAAACACTTCAACTCTTGAATTAAGACCTGCAAGTCTCGTTCGGTTCAACTCTCATTCTCTCAATTGAAACCCATTAACTAGTAAATGAAGATGTAGTTTGCATACCATTATAATCGTCTAGTAATAACAAACAATAGCACCATGATTCATCGTTTATCTTTCCCTAGCGAGTGAAGAAAGAGTGGATGTTTTGAACGAGTGTTGAGCGATTGAGAAGCTCCATAAGCTAAGCCTATAAGGGCGAGCTATATGTATCAATTCCGTGAGCAGCGATGGAACTGAACGTAAAAAGTGCATCCAGCAGGAATCGAACCTACGAATTTGCCCGGTTGAGTGCTTTAACCATTCAGCCATGGATGCAAAGAGACTCAGCAACTGAACTAGGTTTTGGTATTGCTTCTTGAGCTTCTATTTCTTCCGTTAAAGGAGATTCGAGAAAAGATGGGATAAGAAAACGTGTTTCCAGAACGAACAAGATACGGGTTGAGAAGGGGGAGTTAGCAAAGATAGACAAGATTGGAATGGGCATAGGAACATGTATTGATGTACCATATCGGCTAATGCTCCCAGGTTGATGTGATGTATTCCATCAGTTGACTGAAGACTTGATTATGGGTATATCAATCGGTCCAACACAGATTGAAATAAGAGCCTGTAACATCAGTGCCGAAGCCGTAACCGGGACATTGACTTGTACAGTAGCTCAGGTCTACATGTGTACAATTATCATTTGATGTTTAATATAGAACTATTGCAGATGTATTTCAGAAACATGTTTCAAATCAGTGGTTTAACAGTCAAAAACATATCTGACAACACATAACTATTGGGTGAATGTTAGTTAGGCTTATATTATGTATAAACGTATGTGAGATTGTACGGAATAAAACAATAATAGAGGTCGTTAAGTGGATATTAAACCGATGACATATTCGTGTGGATGACGATTCGCACGAATATATCTGTGGGTTTAGCGTTTTGAACGAGGTCCAATAATTAGAAAATCAAATTGAAAAGTATAGTTGTCGTCGTGTTCGTACCGGTGACGATCCGAACGAATACGCGCGAAAACCGTACGATTCGATTAAACAGATAAGTTAAACGTTTTTAGAATTTTAAAAATAAACTGAAGATAACCAGTCAATTTATTAGGAATTACCACCTAATTTAAGTTAATAAATTCCATTTATAAAATTGTAACGAATCGTGAAAGGAAACCGAACGAACCCGAACCCACCCGAACGTTGGAAATCATAAATAGTGACATTAAATGTCATCACTCATCCTCACCAACCCCATTTCTCTCCCAAAACCGTTCACTCTCTCTACTTTCTCTCTCTAGAGATTCAAAACCTAAATCCCTCAAATTTTCACCAAATCAGGTGATTTTGGTGTCAAAACAACCACAATAACGAGCAGATTGTGAAAGTACAAAGAAACCAAGCCTTGAATCGACGAAAACGGGGTAAAATCCGAGCTTAAACATACGGTTTTAGGGTTTTTATCCCAAACCGACAACTTGCACTCTTCAACCGATTTCGACCCATCCAAAACCTATAGGATCTGCACGAAACTGATTTAGGATGGTGTAGTAACTTGAGGTATGCCTTGAATGAGCCAAAATCATGGAAATGGTTCCATGGGAGTGTTCTGAAACAGATGGTGCGAAGGAGCATCGTCTGATGCGAATCATACGAACGGAACCATCCGAACGAACTAGGGACGACCGAAACCCTTGTTCACACGAACTAGGGACGACCTAAACCCTTGTTCGCACGAATTGGGGACGACCGAAGGAGTCATTGAGCAAATGAACCGGTTGCATGCGAAGGAGCCAGTCGTGAGCCTTTATTCGTGTGACCATCTTCATTCGAATGAGGATGACGACCGAAGAGGCCTGTCATGCGAATGGGTTTTTCATGAGCTTTCATTCGTGTGATCACCTTCGTCCACATGGATATCACGACCGAAGGAGAGTGCCAAACGAATGGACACATGTCACACCCCGAGCCGGTGGGCTGGATCGACTTTCCCGTCGGGCGGAAAGTTCTCGGGGCGCGATATCGTTTGATAATCACAATGATCAGATTGTTTGTATAGCACATGATATATAATTGAGAAATGCTAACATGACAATGATATAGAATTACAAAGTTAAATTACATTGTTTCTTCATAATTTAACTAAGTAAATCTATCCCAAAAGAATCAAAGTATTTCTATCTTGTAACTGTACAAGATCTACAAAAGATGATTCATTGTTTTGTCATTCCAAAATATGCACGATACAAAATGTAGCTAGGCCTTCTAAAAGTCCACTAGCTATGTCCCTGAATGTCTGGTGACTAAACCTGTTCATCACCAGAGAAAAACATGCATTTAAACAAAGTCAACACTAGGTTGGTGAGTTCATAAGTTTGATAATTGAAAACCTTGAATTGTTCACATACACAGTCACAATGTCATACATGTTACTTGTAGATTGTTTGATTCACCCGTTCACACAATGGCCGCTCCATAGTTATATTTACAAGTGATATTCATCCTATTACTATGCTTATATATAGGGCATATGTAGGGGAACAAGCCCCAGCCACCGTCCCACCACATACCTATTAGGACTTAACACCACTTGCAATAAAACTATAGATCCCCATTTTCATTTCACCCGTCCGTTTGTGTTCATCACCCGTTGTATCATATGTAGAATAATATAATAAGAGGGGTTAGTTATCAAAATGAAGTATTGATAGCCCTCAATGTTTTAAGGAAATTAGATTATGTTAATTTGATCCTTGCTATTATTCTATTACTTGTGGGGTTAACTGTTAATCACTTTTAATAATAAGAGTGTTAGTTAACCAATTGTTATATGTTCTCAACTTGAAGTGCATAGAGCCTAAAAGGAATCCATTGCAATCCTCACATAATCAGATTACAATGCATCCGATTTACCTCTACCACTTTGTGTTATCGTAGGCCTCATCGAAACTGTTACTAGAAATAAGACATGAGAGAAAATAAATTCCTCAGTCTCCTAGGCAACAGGAAACGATGGATTAATTACAATTATAACTGCAGATTAATATCACCATGTGTCGCTTACCAGACCCTGACTGTTCGTCGCCCCGTCACCGGTCATACGTTACCGACCAATGATGATTACGATCAACATACTAGCCCTACAAGCTAGAGGTTTGTCAAACCTATGGTACCACTATGCTATCGTCGGTTTAGTCACGTCAAACTAACTGGTCAACGATTTGTGAAGGGTCTTACAATGATCAACTTGAATACATGGCACACGATTGAAATGATATAATACAGACAGTTCAATAGTAGTCAATTGTATTGTATGTTCACCAATGTTGTTTGTTCTCAATGTTGTATGTTCTCGTTGTTGTTAACAAAGTTAAATAAGATCTTGTCTTATTATACTATGTTAATTGTTGTGTGAATGATGTTGTTATCATGAAGTTACATTATCATGATTATCATTCCTTGTTGTTCTATATAGTCACCCTGCTATCACTAAGGAGTGGTAAGAACTAGTCTTACTACACTTAGTCGACTCAGGTGGTGGATGATACTTATTTCGTGTTATCCTGTAGTATGCACCGAGTTACAAGTTGAATGTTATAATAACTTGTCTTATTACACTTAGCTAACTCTGGTGTTGAATGATATTATGAAGATATATTATCTTTACATCATTCATGTGTGTTGTTGTTGTCATCATGTTCACCTGTGATAATCTCAATGTCAGTTCTTGTAATAATAACTAAGTGTTATAATATAGAATCTTACAACTATGTTATTCTATTGTGTTGATGATTTATGAATTTACATTATCATTTTCATCTTAGTTGTCCCTGTCATATCATGATCATACAAGCATGCATACAATGATAAACGATAATAAGTCAAGCAATATTATCTAAATCAAAGCATAAGCAATATGTTAAACTAAAACTTTTAAATAAATAAAAGACTTAGCATGTTTCTCAGCCCCGAGAGTTTAAAATCAGTTAAGATTAGAAAAGGGGGCGTATGAACTCACCTTGCTGTTGATGTGGTTGACTTAGCCTAAACAAGAATGCACGCGCTCGTTGTTGTACTTGTTGTTGTTTTCACGATCCTGTATTGATTTCATGTTGTATGTAACTTATAAGTATAAGTTGTAGTGATTTGTGTGCGTATATGTGTTAGCCCTAGAGTTGGCTAACACTTGTGAGTCTCGGTCTTCATTCGGCCCCGGTTCCATTGTTATTGATTCTACTAACACTTGACCTACTTGGTTTAGGTTAACACACCTTGTTATTGATTTTATGTTCCACTTGAATCATTGTCATGACAAAAGTGTTCTAAGTATATAACTTAGATTTTTGTTTAAATGTTATTAATCCTTAGCATCTTGTAACATAACCTTGTATCATCATTGTCTCATTTATCTTGACTCCTTGAAATCAATTGTTACAACCTTTAGAAATGACATGTCTTAGAATTTATGCACTTCATTATACTCAAAACTTGTCACCTTTGTAGTAATTTATAATTAATATATAAATTCATGCATATATTTCATGTTTAAGAGTTTAGTGTGTTAGGTTATCCCCTAACCATGTGGGCCGAATAATTTAATTGGGCTAGGCCGAAGGAAGCAACGGGTTTGGGCCAAAAAATTGGGCCGAGTATATATTGTTGGGCCGAAGGATTTAACTGGGCCGAGTGGAATGTGTGGGCTGAACAAGTGTATTGGGCCGATCAAATGAAATGGCTGGGCATTAGTTCCAGCGAACCTTAAGGTTCGTTAGGATAGAGGTTCGGCCAATCCACAAGTCTAGCCTCGCCCAGGTTCGTCGATTATGATGCGGCCAAGGGTTCGTGGATCCTTTGATTCGCAGCAAAAGGTTCGGTGGTCACAGATGGGTTCGTGGCTATCAGGTTTGCATCCCCTAGGTTCGCAGCTCATGCACTGGTTCGTGAAAATGAAGGTTCGTGGCTTCTTGGTTCGTCCATGCATGAGGTTCGTGATGGTGGTTCGCAGCCGGGGTTCGGTGTTGGTAGCAGGTTCGGCCATCCAAGCCCCTTCACGTACCAGCCACCCTTCATCATCATCATCCTCAAATCCTCGGCTGTTGCAGGGTTGTTCCTAGGTTAGTGGTATGCCATGAAAGGTTTTCGAGTGTGTAGGGTGAGTGTGTAAGAGTTCTAAGCCGTTTGAGGGTTTGGGTCAAACATGGGTGACAAAAACCCTAGTTTTCTAGATCTTAACAGCTGATTGCCTCGACTTTGGTTGGACAAATGCTCAGATCTATTGTACTTTCTTGTAGAGGAGGTAGAGAGCTTCGTTTAGACTCCAAGAATGCGTGATTTCATCAACAAACGAGCAAGATCTTGAGGTTTGAAGTTGGAAATTTTAGAGAGAGAGAGAGAGAGAGGTTCGGGAGAAGGTGTTTAGAGGGAGAGAAAGAGTGAAATAAATGAGAGAAATGGGTTCATTTAGGGTATATATACCCCGCGTGTGTTCGGGTTCGTTTTTGTAGCTCGGTTCGCGTTTCCGGAATGTTACGGGCATATTTTACGTATTTAAATAAAAAGAATTATTTGTAATGTTTGGAAATTGGTTATTCCTAGTAAAGCTTTTACATTTTATTTTCATGAATTATTTTATAGAAACGATTATTTTAAATGTTTCGTCAGATCGCGTCACCTTCGCGCGTATTCGTTCGAATCGTCATCCGAACGAACTCGACGATGGTTTTGCTTTCTGATTCTTGTTTTTTGCTTTTCAGTGATTATTTCAAAACGTTAAACTTACAGGTTTGTTTGTTTGAATCGTCACCCACGCAAACACACTGTTAGTTTACTATTCTGAAATAACACTGCATTATTCTTTGAATTGTGTTTCCTCACTGCCGGACTCAACTAAACTTCCTGTTTTCACATTGTTTTCATAATGAATTATCGGCCATCTGATTCCTGTCATCTATGGATATCAGATCGCAACCGACACGTTCTTGTTGTTTATTTGTACACTGTTGTTTCTCTTGATTCGTTGTATTAATTGTACTTAGGTTTTCACCTAAATACATACAACTATTGTTTATCGTGAGTTGTTGTACTTACGGTATTTAAGTTTTCACATAAATACGTACAACTGTTTCTTGTATTCTGAGTTCTGTTATCACAAACAATGTTCATGCATTGTATTTACACACAGTAAATAATGAAAGTACACATACCGTACGGACGATCAAGTACTGGATGTCACAACACATTCGTGAACTCCATTCGTGAGTCTCCTCTCGTAGGACCATTCATTCGTGGGGTCATCCCTCCCCTCGTCCGAACCATGAAGCCATTAGGGTTTCAAGCGTATAAGCCGGTTATGTACTCTTCGATATTAAAGACTTTCGAACACAAGTTTTTCTCTAAACTAGCTAAAGAAATGAACTAAGGTTTTGTATGATCATTGGGGTATTTATTACCGGAATATGTTTACGAAAAACCTTAAAAGAAGTTGGTGACATTCCATAATTTCCATTGTGGTTATATGGATGTTAACCAACTTGGTGTTCAAAAGTAACAAGTTTTCTAACACTAAAAATATTATAAACTAACATATGTTTTAAACAAGCACTTGAGTTAAGTGTTAAAGTTTGTTATCAAAGAAAACTACTAAGTACAAGGCCATTATAGATGCTAGACTTGGATGTTTAAATAAGTGTTAAACAAAAGAGTAATGTTCATAAGTAATGAACTAGTAACATTAGGAGTTATAGCCTCACTTATGCTCACTAGGTTACTACAAAGGGTAACATGATGGGTACTTATGAGTTCAAAGAACTAAGGAAACGAGTTGAAACCCATGGAAGAACCAGGAACAAACTAAGTAGAGGTTTGTTGACTTTATGTGTCAACACTCCATACTTAGTGATTTCTATGCCAATGTGTAACTAACTTAGATAGTTCAAATTGAATAAATCTAATGTAGATTATACTCAAGGACAAACAAAGAACTAATGAAGGACTTAGAGTCAATCAAGTGAGATTAACTTAAGTTCTACATGGTTAACTTATGTTTTTCTAGAAAATAACTTATGTTTTATTTAAAATAAAATGGCTTATAAAATTCTTTATTTAAAATGTTTTAAAGTAATTTCGATGATTTATAAACTTAATATTTTACAACATCAAGAGAATGTTATAAAAGAGGTTATGAAATCTTAATAATGTAAACCTTATATAAATCAGGTTTAGTGGTGATATTACCTAAGGGATAAGGGTTAGAAGAGGGTAGATAACATAGAATACTTAGAGAAAACTTAGTAGCACATTAGCAAGTATATAGGACACTTAGTTGCACACCGAGACCGAAACCCTATGTACATCATCTTCAAACACTCAATGTATTCAAAATATAATAAATCAACACAGGTACTGAAGATATATAATCTACAATCAACGAGCGCGCATATCTTTTGTGATTCATAGCATAACAACACAGGTGAGTTCATTGCCTCTTTTCTAAACATTTTTGTTTTATAAACGCGGGGCTGAGAAGCATGCGTAAATTATTTTCCTTGGATTATAATTACTTAAATGCTTTTACTTCATATATGTTTTACATGTATAATTGTTATCCTAGATTTTGTCTAGGTAAACTATTTGTAGGTTTTCAAATTGGGTTATTTATTCATCATGAGTAGATAACTAGTTCAAATAAAAGAACTATTTTCAACGGTTTATTTTCAAAGAACTAAAGATCAAATACAAAGATCTGTATGCAACGATCTATTTTCAAAGAACTAAAGATCTAAATCAAAGAACTATTTTCAAAGAACTAAAGATCTAATTCAAAGAACTGTATGCAACGATCTATTTTCAAAGAACTAAAGATCTATTTCGAAGAACTGTTTTCAACGATCTATTTTCAGAGGATTATCTGGGAAATGTTCAAAGATAACATGTGACAAAGAACTAACGATCTATATGAACAAGAACAAACAAGGACGATCTAGACCGAACTATAAAATCCTATACATCAAAAGATGTCCTAGCTAGACTGATTGATTATAGGTCGCATATTTGATGATATTTACAGATTTCCTCAACTACTAAGAACCTTGATTGCTAGACTAGTCTACTCGAGTATGACCAAGGCCCAATCTTTAGGTCTTAGATTTTATTTAAATGTTTATTTATTCATTTACTTAAGCATTTAATTAAATGTTTCTACAAATGCTATGGTTGATCATGTGTGAATGATGAGCTTAGGGAATCAAGAGGATTTCCATGTTTTGTTGAAACTAACAAGCACTAAGAACTAAGAACAGGTGTGTTGATGATGAGGAATGAAACGCTTAATTATCATTGACAACAATATGTTACACGGTTTGTTATATGGCGGGCTGGCGGCTGGGCTTGACCCTACGTATGCCCTATATATAAGCATACTGGGCTGGATAGCATAGGTGGTTGTCGGTGAGGTTAAGGTTGTCATTCGGTCATGTTTGTACAAATTCATTTTCAAAAAAAACTATATAAACTCACCAACCATGAGTTGACTTGATCTTTTTGCATGACTTCTCAGGTGACGAACATGTTAATTAGGAGTTCGTGCTACTTACTAGGGTGCCCAGATAGAGGACCTATTACTTTTGGACGTGCATATTTTTGGAACATCATTAAATGAATTCTTTTGTATATCTTGTGCAGATACAAGATAGATGATTTATGATGTTGAATAGTAGATTTACATTGTTAAATTATGACCGATACCGATGTAATTTAACTTTGTAATTCTATTTCATTTAGTGTTTTCTCATTTTATGTCATGTGCAATGTAAACAATCTGATCACGTCGATTATCACCCCGATACCACGCCTCGGGACCATTCCGCCCGACGGGACACTTGATCTGGCCCGCCAGCTCAGGGAGTGACAGAGCCGGTTCGATACGAAGCTTTTGAAAACCCAGTGCAACCATGTAAATAAGGAACGAGATTAATACAGAGGTTAAACGAGCATCCCACACACAAAAGGTGTCCCACATAGGTCTTCCCCGAAACCCCCAGTCACTAAGGTAAACAACTTAGAAAAAGCACCCATTTCTGTACCGGTTTCGAAAGAGCGAAGAAAAAGGGGATGTTTTGTTAATAGGAACAAGAACGTGTTTATATCCGTAGCGATATATACAAGAATTGTCACAGACCGAGCCGGCGGGCCGGATCGTGTGTCCCGTCGGGCGGAAAGGTCTCGGGGCGCGATATCGGGAATGATAATTGTGATGATCAGATTGTTTACATTGCATATGATATATAATAGAAAATGCTAAATAGAATAGAATTACAAAGTGAAATTACATCAGTTTTGTTCATAATTTAACAATGTAAATCTACTATCAACATCATAATTCGTCTATCTTGTATCGCACAAGATATACAAAATAATTTGTATAATGATGTCCAAAATATGCAAGTCCAAAATACTAGGTCCTCTATCTGGCATCCTAGTCCAAAAGCAATAACTTCTTAATCAGACCTGTTCGTCACCTGAGAAGTCATGCAAAAAGATCAAGTCAACACATGGTTGGTGAGTTCATATAGTTTTGTTTAAAAATGGAATTGTACAAAATCTGTCCGAATGACAACCTTAACCTCACCAACAACCACCTATACTATCCAACCAAGTATGCTTATATATAAGGCATACGTAGGGGAACAAGCCCCAGCCGACATGCCACCACATACCGAACCACATAGTATATTGTTGTTAATGATAATCAAGCGTTTCATCCCACACCTTTGATTCACCACGTTTTAATAACCTGAAAATTTGTTATCATTGATCACCCGAAATGACAACCTTAACCTCACTAACAACCACCTATACTATCCGGTCAAATATGCTTTTACATAGGGCATACGTAGGGGAACAAGCCCCAACCGACATCCCACCACATACCGAACCACATAATATATTGTTGTTAATGATAATTAAGCGTTTCATTTCACTTCATTGACACATTAGTTCTTAATTTCTTAGTTCTTATAGTTCCACAAAAATAGAATTTCTATTGATTGCTTAAGTTCATCACACAATCATGATCAACCATAGCATTTGCAGAAACATTACATTAAATGCTCAATTAAGTAAATAATTAAACATTTAATAAAAATCTAAGACCTAACGATTGGGCCTTGGTCAACTCGAGTAGGCTAGTCTAGCAATCAAGGTTCTTAGTAGTAAAGGAGATCTGTAAACCTCATCAAACATGCGACCTATAATCAATCAGTCTAGCTAGGACATCTTTTGATATATAGGGTTTTATAGTTCTTTGGATCGTCCGTGGCTCGTATAGTTCTTTAGTTCTTTGGCACATGTTATCTTTGAGTATTTCCCAGATGTTCCTCAAAATTAGTTAGGGAATACTGTAAATATCATCAAACATGCGTCTCATATTCGATTAGTCTAGCCAGGACATCTTTCAAACCTGAGATTGGCACATGTTATCTTTGATATTTCCCAGACAGACCCTTGTAAGTAGTTCTTTGTACATAGTTCTTTGAAATAGATCGTTAGTTCTTTGACAACACACCACTGAAAATAGTTCTTTGAGTAGACCGTTAGTTCGTTGAAAGTAGATCTTTAGTTCTTTGACAACACATCACCGAAAATAGTTCTTTGTACTTAGTTCTTTGAAATAACATTTGAAAATAGTTCTTTGTTTTAGATCTTTAGTTCTTTGAAAATAGTTCTTTGTTTTGAAATAGATATATACTCATAACGAATAGATAACTTATTTTGAAATCCTGTATTTCTTTTACCTAGACAGAATCTAAGATAACAATTATACATGTACAACATATATTAAGTAAAAGCATTTAGGTAAATATAATCCAATGAAAATAATTTACGCATGCTTCTCAGCCCCGCGTTTGTAAAACAAAAATGTTTAGAAAAAGGGCAATGAACTCACCTGTGTTGCTATGTATTGAATCACAACAGATATGTGCGCTCGTTACTTGTAGATTAAGTATCTTCAGTACCTGAGTTGTTTTAAGGAGATTCGAATACTATAAGTATTTATAATAGACGTATCTAGGGTTTTGGTCTCGGTGTGCAACTATGTGTCCTAGATTTTACTAATGTGTTGCTATGATTTTCTTTAACTATTCTAAGTGTATTACCCGTTCATAAACCCTTATCCCGTAGATAATGACTATTAAACCTTAGTTATGTAAGGTTTATGTTAATTACATTCATGACTCTTTTTAAGTAAAATATCCTTAATAAAACTCATTTTAAGTTAAATCCTTAAGTTAGAGCTTATTTCATTTATTTTAAAACATTTTAAATAAGGAAATTTATAAGTCATTTTATTTGATTAAAACATAAGTTAATTTAAGAAAATTGTAAGTTAACTTGTTAGACTTAGGTTAATCTCATTCGACTAACTCTAAGCCCGTTGCTAGATCTTCGTTCCCCATGGTTCCTTGATCGTTCTTGTGTACAACTTAGCTTAGAAAGTTCAATTGAACTAGCTGACTTAGTTGTATGTTTGTATAGAATTTACTAAGTATTTGGTGTTCACAATGTGATCAACACCTATATACTTAGGTTGCTTTCTTGGTTTTTGATTACTCATAAGTAAAGATAGTATTACTCTTCGTAGTCCATGCTTTGAATTAACAATTACAAGTGAGTTAAACTCTCTTTCTGGTTAAAATCCATGTCTAATTGTCAAAATGATTTAGGAAAAACCTTGGTCTTAAAAACCTTATTCATGATTTCATTAAATGAAACCCGTGTGTCTTAAACCCAACTTATATTCAATAACCCATGTTTACGCATCATTGTCATTTAGAAAACCTTAGTGTTAAACCTTTGTGTAGATGGTTTACAAAAACCGACTTGTATCCTAATGAAACCCTAATGACTGTATCATGCATACCATCCACGTACAAAGCCCATGCATGCATGTAATGTGTGCAAATGGTTAATCCCTTAGTTTGGTACCCTTTCCCGACCCAATTCAGTCCATCCGAACCAAGCTAGGCGAATGGGGTGCTTGGCCGAATAGGTAGTCGTGCGAATGAGGGTGGTGGACCGAACCAAGGTGATTGTGCGAATCAGATGGCTTCAAGCGAATCAGATGGCTTCATTCGGCCATTGCCATTCGGTCAAGAGGTTCCTTCGGCCACCAACTCATTCGACCGCATGGCAGGCTCATTCGGCCTGTGGCCATTCGGCCAGGCTGATGAGTGGCTCCTTCGGCTGTTCGAACTCAAGTAGGTGCAGCCCCCATTTTTTGGACTCTACAACCACACCATGAATTCTCACAAGCTCCTACATCATCCCTAAGTGATTTCGTGTAGTTTCCCTAAGGTTTAGGTGAGCTAGAACCGGTTGGGGTGTGGTTCGAACAAAGGGTTTTGAAAACCCTAAAATCGAGAGTTTAAGGTCGATTCTACCTGGATTTTGATGGTTCAAAGCTCAGATCGCTTGTACTTTCGTTCTCCACAAGTTGTGAGGATCGTTTTGACACCAAAATGGCTCGATTTGGTTGAGTATGGAGAGATCTAGGGTTTGGTTCTAGAGAGAGAAAGTTTAGAGAGAGAGAGGAATGAAGTTGGTGATGGTGAAGTTGGTAGGTGGGAGAAGATATGGCATTTATTGCCATATTAATGGCTTTCTAACACCCGGTGTGTTCGGTCTCGCTCGGTTTTGCGTAAAAACGTCGGTTCCGTTTGTTTTCGTAACGGTTCATCACGGTTTTAAAAGTAGAATTTATGAAATTAAATTAGGTGGTAATTCCTAGTAAATTAACTAAATATCTTCCGTTTATTTTAAATTCATAAAAACGTTAAATTTATCTGTTTAAATCGAATCGTACAGTCGTCGCGCGTATTCGTTCAGATCATCACCCGTACGAACACGACGATAACTACACTTTTCAATATGGTTTTCTATTTATTAGACATCATTCAGAACGTTAAACCTTCAGATATATTCGTACAGATCGTCACCTATACGAATAATCCGTCGATTTAGCGTTCACGTAACGACATCCGTTGTTATTTTGTTCTGTTAAATGTAACATTTGTGCATTTAGTCATGTAGTTGTAAACAGTGTTAGAACAGTGTCTATTCATGGTTCAGTTCATCAATGTGATTCGTATGTTCAAAATGTGTGCTTGTGTGTTACAGGATCTTAGTAATCAGAAAACAGGTATGTATTATTTATTTACAGTCGATTTCACTAAGCAAGAACAGTAACTTGTTATATCGAAACAGTGGTGGGCAGCGAGAGTGAGCCCTATATATATACTGCGTTCGGTGTAACAGGTTAGTGTTAGTGCGTAGTGTCGAGACGAATACTATGACATTTAATTAATTCAACAAAGATCGTAATCTGTAAGCGAGACTGAGTATAGTTATGGGTGACGATCCATAATCGTACGAATGTTGAACTTATAATTACGATTAAACGACTTTAAATAATTAATACGATCGGAAAATGTACGCGATTGCGGGTATACACGTAATTGTGAATGTTTAACGATCTGTCAATGCACGAAGAGTAAAATAATAAAATTAATTATGTTATATTTTTACAATTTTGAAACTCATCATTTTAATAAGTTTAACAACTCTTTTATTTTTAAACCGCGTAAAATACGCGTTACGTTCCGGAAACGCGAACCGAGCGACCGAAACGAACCCGAATACCACCCGGGCTATAAAAGCCTTGAAGAAGACCATTTTCTTCATTAAATGCAGCCAAACCCTCTCTCTCTACCAAATTCGTTCTCCAACCTCTCTCTAGAAAAACTGAGCATTAAACGCGCGTAACTCCTTCGTTGCTCGACGGATTTCGTCATTCTTGGTGTCCACGCGAAGCCCTCGACAAACTCTACACGAAAGTACAAGAATATCGCAGATCCATCCAGCCAAAAACGAGGTATGATCCAAGGAAGTTTCTGGAAATTAGGGTTTTCTATGTGTGTTGTTTAAAAAACTTAGTTCTAGCCGGTTCTAAAGACAATCGATTGTATTTACACCATTTCGTGATGAGATCTGCAAGTTATCATGGCCTACATGTGGATAGATCGAAGGATCACGCTTGAAAGAATGGAGGCTGGTTACAGGTTCGACGGGCGAACCCTGTGAGAGGTCTCACGAACCTTACTGGTTCGTTGTACCAGCAGCCAAAGCTTGTTCAACACACCTGCGAACCCTCTTGACCCCGAACCCTTCCTGGTTCGTTGGGCTATCAGCCGAACCCTATAGTTCCTCACGAACCCTTGTCGAACCAGCTACTTCCCCGAACCACTGGATGTTCAACGAACCAGCTCCTGTGCGAACCTTGCATGCATGCGTAGCGAACCCTCATTCCCGAACCATGCCTACGAACCCTGCACTTTGGACGAACCTGCTGCGAGCCTTAGGGGGATAACGAACCCTCCACTCCATGGCCAACCTTCACGAACCCTTGGTTTATAGCCGAGCCTTTTAGCGGATCATGATCAACCGAACCCTTCTGAGGCAATCATCGACGAACCCTTCAGTTATAAATGCCGAACCATGGGCTGAAACCTCAAAGGGTTCGCTGCCAAGTGTGGCAGCCCATTAGTCTTTCGGCCCAACTCCACCATACTTGGCCCAATTTAATTATACTTGGTCCATACTATCCCTTTTGGTCCCCATAGTGGTTTACGGTCCATTATGAGCTTTAAGTTGGTCCAATGTTGTCTTTGGCTATTTGCATGGTCCATAAACTAGTTGGTTGGCCCAATATCACGTTCAATTGGGCCATAGTTGACCTAAGTGGCCCATGGTCTTTGTTAAGCCCTCATGGTTTATGGGCTTAAGGCCCAATTGTGTTGGCCTCGACTTATGATATTTGTGAACTGATCACGAAGAGGTTAAGTGACAACTTAACATAATCGAGAGATCAATTCATAATCACAAAGACTTGAAATCAATTGAACATCTTTTCACAACAAATGGTAATCAATGGCTATCAAATTCATAAACAAATATCATTTTATGCATAAGATTTATGCACAAGGATCATTTCACATTCGTTTCTTGGACCCATGATCAATCAAGAGATTCAAATCATAACATTCAAGTTTTCACAACAATCAAATCATGAGAACACAAGTCAATCAATGAATCAAAGTTATACAATTATAAATCCTATATCTTATGTATGATTACAATGTTATAGGAAACAATTAGAAGTCCTGTTTGCTACTTGCTATCTGTTTTAGTTCAGAGTCTACTGCAGACAGGTGAGAACTTTAGCCCCTCTTTTACTGTTTTTATAACTGTTTTGGGGTGGAACACGTGATCAAACCAATCATTTACAATCATATTTCATTACACAAGGTGTGTGTTTTCTTATAAACATTTCGGGTTCATTTTACGAATCCTAGGGATTCATCAACTGTTTTAAGGGAATTATCAACTATTAAACTCTTTTCACTAAAAAGGCTTTATAAAGGATCTTTGAACTGTTTTGTAACTGATTTACTCAAATGTATTTATGAAGGATAAACACTTTTAGATAAAGGATTTTATAAACTCTTCTGTTATAAACCGTGTTGTTACACAAGGTCATCACATCATGATATTCAAAACAAGTAGTTCACAACATGGTATTCAAATCAAGTGGTTCACAACATAGTATTCAAATCAAGTGGTTCAAAACATGGTATTCAAATCAAGTGGTTCAAAACATGGTATTCAAATCAAGTGGTTCAATTCATGGTATTCAAAACAAAGGATTTAATTCGTGGGATTAAATCCAGGTTTTCAATTCATGTTATCAAATAAGGCATTAACACATCCGGTTAAAGTAAGATTCAGAAAACATGGTGTCTATTGTTGTAAACAAACTTGTAAAAGCATCAAGTATCATATTCATTAGCGTTAGTACTGGGTGATCACAACAAGGGAAAGCGGACACATTGTTTCTTATCCAGGATGGAGTTAGCTTTTAAATTTGTTTTAAAAGCTAACTGCAGGTCTGGTGTCATTGTTTTCTTATCCAGGATGGAGTTGGCTTTTAAATTTGTTTTTAAAAGCCAACTGCAGGTCTGGTGTCATATGGTTATCAAAACTGCTGACGTATTATCTAACTCCAAACGTGGTTTGGGACTTGATATTATTGGCTTTCGTGCGAACAGTGATTGGACTGTTTACACTCATTTTCTTACTTGATGTTAGTTTGGGTTACAGCTCATCCGTGTGAATCTTATGATGCTTTAACTTACCTATGTCTTATATCATATAACTCATGTTTACAAATGTTTAAACCTATTGTTCTCACCAACTACGTCTGTAGTTGACAGTTACTTTTCACGTGTTTCAGGAAATCAGGTTTAAGACAATCTCAGGGACAACTAAGGAGACCATTCTAAGATAGAACAAGATGAAGAAACATGCTAGGATGGATTAGAAACACACTAAATCCTAAATGTTTAATTGTCTTGTTTGGAGTCTTATTTTGTAACTATATTTTGGGTCTGTAGTTGTCTTTCTTTTGGTAGATAGATTGTCTGTAACTAAACAATTGTCTAAACATTATGCAACTTAGTAATCCATTGTGGTTGTTCTTATTCAATACTTGTGCATGATTCAACTGATCATACGTCACCGCGCCGTGGATTCCGCACGCGGCGCAGGGGTGTGACAGGTTGGTATCAGAGCCAAGGTTGTAGAGAACTAGGAAAAACCCAATGTTTAATGACCTAGACTATAACCTAAGCTACCCAATAGGACTAGGTGCTATAGGCTTGAGGATACTTAGGATCTAAGTAACTTAAGTAAGCATTAAGTCTACATTAAGCTTGAAAGATCTTAGGACATTTTACTAAGATTAGATATCGAGTCAAGGAATTTGAATCGGAATTCTATAATTTTCTAAACCGAATTAAATTCTCACACATATGCATTAAGGATTTCAGAGGCAAGGATCTGTATTCTTAGTATCCTTGATCTGAAATTCTCACACAGAGATCATTATAGAAATTCAGAGGCAAAGATCTGTAGTTTCAGTATCTTTGATATGAATTTCTTGTCATATTCATTATGGGATTTAGAGGCAAAGATTGTTATCTTTGATCTAAAGTCCTTGTCATATTCATTATGGGATTTAGAGGCAAAGATTGTTATCTTTGATCTAAAGTCCTTGTCACATTCAGTATAGGAATTCAAAGGTCAAGATCTATTAATTTAGATTCTTGATTTGAAATCCTTGTCATATTCACTATAGGAATTCAAAGGTCAAGATCTATTAATTTAGAATCTTGATTTGAAATCCTTGTCATTTTTATCATTGTTATCATTATCAGGTGTTCATTATCATAGGAACTTTATAACTTAGAATCTGTGTAACAGTATTCTTTAGTTGAAGTTCTCACAAGAGATCATTATACTCGATACTGTAGGTATTGAGAACCTAGGTTAATTAACCTAGGACACACATGCTAAAACCTAAGGTTTTAATTTCAAGCAAATTAAGAACCATGGTTTACATAATCATAAACATATCCACAGAACAAGAGGCAATCATGAAACAATCATAATCAATCAACAGTTGGAATCTTAGCCCCAAATATAGACGACGGATTAACGCTGATGTGTTGAGGTAAGTGGTGGGTCGGTGAGAGCTTACCCTATATATAAGCTTATTTCAGTACGTTAGGGGGAATCCGGCGTTTGTATTTGGAGTGAGGATTCGGGATCAACTGGAAACATGGATCATTAGTCAAGCACATGGGATACAAACATTTGGGAAACAATCATTGGTGAATCAAATCATATTGAAATTCAAACTTGGATGAACCAGACATTATGGTGAATCACTCAAGTTGTGAACATTCCTTCAATGTAAACCTTAAGTGAAATTCTTAAGTGATTACATCATTGGTACTTACTAACATAGATTAACGGGAAAGTGTAGAGCACACGTATGATTTAGTTCTACATGTTAACGATTGTTAGAAGGTGCACACATAACATAATCATAGTTCAATCATGGAATCAATCATAGTTCAAGTTGATCAAAGATCATGGGATTCTTAATCAATGGAACACACTTGGAAATCAGTACAAACGTGTTGCCAAATGCTATCAAGGGCATGATCGTGGTATATCGAAACGGTGGTGGGCAGCGAGAGTGAGCCCTATATATAAGCTGTTTTCGGTATATCGGGAAAGTGTCAGTGTGTAGATTTGGTGGTGAGATCATGAGACATCGTACATATTCACATGATAAGTATGCAAATAAGTTGATAACTTATACGTGTACTGGATCATATTACAATTGAATGATAATACTAGTAGTATGGATATATTACTGACCTTATCATGAAAATTCAATTGTATCCTCCCTCATTACTGACCCACTTGTGGCTTCTATTCGTAGAATGCCTCCCCGACGTGATCCTAACGGAGGGGGTTCAACAAGTGGCAACGACGATGAGATCAACAAGATTGCTCGAGCTATCGCGGTTCATATGCGGGATGTGATCCCGGGTATGGTCACTGATATTACCCAGAATCTTCGGGGAAGTACCAGTGACTCAGCAAACAACTCCAACACCAATCACTCTGGAACTGCTAACTTCACATTCAAGCAGTTCAACGATGCTAAGCCTCCTAAGTACTCTGGGACTGAAGGAGCTACCGGCCTACTGCAATGGCTGGAAAGCATTGAAGACATTCTCGACTTCACTGGATGTCCTGAGAATCTGAAGGTCAAGATGGCCTCAAGCGCTTTTCACAAAGGCGCGCTCACCTGGTGGAATTCTGAGAAGAACACCAGAGGACGTGAAGTTGCTCTAGCTTTACCATGGGACGGATTCAAGAACTTACTTGTGGAAAAGTTTTGTCCACGTCATGAACTGAAGAAACTGGAGGTAGAGATGTGGAATCTGGTGCAGGATAGTGGTGAAAACGCGAAGTATACAACTCGGTTCCATGAGTTGTGTATCCTCGTACCTCACTTGGTTACTCCTCTACCCGCAGGATAGAGAAATACATTGAAGGGTTGCCCTTGGTTGTCAGAGGAACTGTTATGGGGAACAACCCCACTACTCTGGAAGCAGCGATTCAACTTGGTGCTACTCTTACTGAAGAGTATGTAAAATCTGGTGTGCTTACCCGAAAGGGGTTTAAGAGGGCACAGATTGAGGAAGGCAAGAAGCCTGAACAGCACCACCACAAGAAGAAGAAACAGAAGACAATCAAGAACTTTGCAGCGTTGACTGCGGCTGCACCTACTCATGCTACTCCCCTCACTGCTATGCCACAACCCGCTAATGTCAGAAAGCAGTACACTGGTCCGTTTCCACTATGCACCAGATGCCAATACCATCATCTACCCACTATTCCATGCAGAAAGTGTCTCAAGTGTGGGCGTATGGGACACTTGGAAGGTACATGCCGATCTGCACATCTTGCTGCTGCAACAACTGCTACCACGACTCCTATTGCTACAGGTGGAAGGGCCTGTTATAATTGTGGAGCAGAGGGATACTTCAGGAATCAGTGTCCAAAACTCAACAACAATACTGCTGCTGCTCGTGCTTTTGTGATTGGAACTGCTGAAGCACGTGAAGAGCCGGCAGTCAGCACGGGTACATTTCTTATCAATGATCACTATGTTCCTATCATATTTGATACTGGTGCTGATAAAAGTTTTATCTCTACTCATACTGCTTCTTTGCTTAATATGCAACTATCCACACTTACTGCTCCTTACACTGTAGAAGTAGCAAATGGTAAGACTATAGTTGTAGATTCTATTATCCATGGTTGTGAATTAAGATTAAATGACCATCTCTTTTCCATCGACCTCATTCCTATGACTCTCGGAAGTTTCGAAGTTGTAGTAGGAATGGATTGGTTATCCAAAAACAATGCTGAAATCGTATGCTCGGAGAAACTTATCCGAATCCCCTTACCGTCCGGCGAAACGATGATAGTCTACGGCGAGAAACCATGCCGCGGATTGAAGATTGTATCGTGCATCAAGGCGAGGAAGTACTTGAAGAAGAAATATTATGCTTTCCTAGCTCACGTGGTGGAAAAGAAACCTGACAAGAAAGCAGTTGGAGATGTACCGGTTATTAAAGATTATCCAGATGTATTTCCAGAAGACTTGCCTGGGCTACCACCAGTCCGACAAGTGGAGTTTAGAATTGATCTCGTCCCTGGAGCAAATCCGGTGGCAAAGTCACCGTATCGATTAGCACCGTCTGAGATGCAAGAACTGTCTAGTCAGCTTCAAGAACTTCTAGACAAAGGTTTCATTAGACCGAGTTTCTCTCCATGGGGAGCTCCGGTTCTATTTGTCAAGAAGAAAGACGGTTCATTTCGCATGTGCATAGATTATCGTGAGCTGAACAAGTTAACAATCAAGAACAGATATCCTCTACCTAGGATCGATGATCTATTTGATCAATTACAGGGAGCAACTTGCTTTTCTAAGATTGATTTACGATCCGGGTATCATCAGTTACGAGTAAATGATGAGGATATACCAAAGACTGCGTTTAGGACTCGATATGGACACTATGAGTTTGTGGTTATGCCATTTGGGCTGACCAATGCACCTGCAGTGTTCATGGACTTGATGAATCGAGTCTGCAGGCCATATTTAGATCAGTTTGTTATTGTCTTCATTGATGATATACTGATTTATTCCAAGTCAGAACAAGAACACGAGGATCATTTGAGGAAAGTCTTAGAGTTACTAAGAACTGAACGACTATATGCTAAATTCTCAAAATGTGAATTTTGGCTAAAGGAGGTTCACTTCTTAGGACATGTCATAAACAAGGATGGAATACATGTAGATCCGGCGAAGATTGAGGCGATTAAGAACTGGACTACCCCATCTACTCCAACAGAGATTCGTTCATTTCTGGGTCTGGCAGGTTATTACAGAAGATTCATTGCAAACTTCTCTAAGATAGCCTTGCCACTTACCACATTAACTCAGAAAAGTCAAGCGTTTATATGGGGACAGAAACAGGAAGATGCATTTCAACTTCTTAAACAGAAGTTATGCAACTCCCCTATCCTTAGTCTTCCAGAAGGCAGTGATGATTTCATTGTCTACTGTGATGCTTCAAACCTTGGTCTTGGTTGTGTACTTATGCAACGGGACAATGTCATTGCTTATGCTTCAAGACAACTTAAGGTTCACGAGAAGAATTACACTACTCATGACCTTGAGTTAGGGGCTGTGGTCTTTGCATTGAAGATTTGGAGACACTACCTGTATGGTACTAAATGTGTTATCTATACAGACCACAAGAGCCTACAACACATTCTAAATCAGAAAGAACTCAACATGAGACAACGACGTTGGGTTGAGCTTCTAACTGATTACGACTGCGAGATTCGTTACCATCCGGGTAAAGCCAACGTGGTGGCGGATGCTCTTAGTCGCAAGGAACCAGTCAAACCGATTCGTGTAAGAGCCATGGAGATCAACACACAGCCAAACTTGAAAGACTTGATTCGTATTGCACAACAACAAGTAGTAACAAACAATCAACTCAAAACAGACTTGGATTGTGGTATTGAGAAGAAACTAGAACCTCGAGCTGATGGGGTGTTATATCTCAACGGCCGCATTTGGATTCCAAAGTCTGAAGAATTGCGCACACTCATCTGTGATGAGGCTCATAAGTCGCGATACTCAGTTCATCCTGGAGCCGACAAGATGTATCAAGACTTGAGGACATCTTACTGGTGGCCGGGAATGAAGAAAGACATAGCACTGTACGTGGGAAAATGTCTTACATGTTCAAAGGTCAAAGCAGAACATCAAAAACCTTCGGGACTTCTACAGCAACCTGAAATTCCTCAATGGAAATGGGAGCAAATTTCCATGGATTTCATAACAAAGTTGCCGAGAACTCCGCGAGGTTTCTATTCGATTTGGGTGATCGTTGATCGACTCACCAAATCTGCTCATTTTCTCCCGATCCGAGAGGATTACAAGATGGAGAAGCTATCCACTCTGTACATCAACGAGATCATTGCACGTCATGGTACCCCAACATCAATCATATATGATCGTGATAGTCGTTTCACTTCTCGCTTTTGGCAATCATTGCAAAAGGCGTTGGGAACGCGTGTTAATCTTAGCACGGCATATCATCCCCAAACCGACGGCCAAAGCGAGAGGACTATCCAAACACTTGAGGACATGCTTCGTTCTTGTGTCATTGACTTCGGTGGAAGTTGGGACACTCATCTCCCACTCATTGAGTTTTCATATAACAATAGCTATCATACGAGCATTCAATGTGCACCATTCGAAGCTCTATATGGTAGAAAGTGCCGATCACCGGTCTGCTGGACCGAGGTTGGTGACTCACAGGTCGTAGGACCAGAACTCATTCAGGAAACATCAGACAAAATCACAATCATTCAGTCACGGCTTAAGGCCGCACGAGATTGGCAGAAGAGTTATGCTGATCGTCGTCGGAAACCGCTTGAGTTTCAAGTTGGTGACCGAGTCTTAGTCAAAGTTTCTCCCTGGAAAGGCGTTGTCCGATTCGGGAAGAAAGGGAAACTTGCACCAAGGTACGTTGGACCTTTTGAGATCCTGGAACGGATTGGTCCCGTAGCCTACAAACTCAAACTTCCAGTGGAGCTAAGCAATGTTCATGATACTTTTCATGTATCAAATCTTAAGAAATGCTTGGCGGATCATGATGTTCAGATTCCACTGGAAGACATACAGATTCAGAATAACATGCAATTCCTAGAACGTCCAGTTGAGATCATGGATCATGGGGTCAAGAAACTTAAACGCAGCCGTATCCCGATCGTGAAAGTGCGATGGGAGGGCAAACGCGGTGCTGAGTTCACCTGGGAACGTGAAGACCAGATGAAGCTTAAGTACCCTCATCTTTTTACAGTACCTTCGGCTAGTTAATTTCGGGACGAAATTCCCTTAACTAGGGGAGACTGTAACATTTGTGCATTTAGTCATGTAGTTGTAAACAGTGTTAGAACAGTGTCTATTCATGGTTCAGTTCATCAATGTGATTCGTATGTTCAAAATGTGTGCTTGTGTGTTACAGGATCTTAGTAATCAGAAAACAGGTATGTATTATTTATTTACAGTCGATTTCACTAAGCAAGAACAGTAACTTGTTATATCGAAACAGTGGTGGGCAGCGAGAGTGAGCCCTATATATATACTGCGTTCGGTGTAACAGGTTAGTGTTAGTGCGTAGTGTCGAGACGAATACTATGACATTTAATTAATTCAACAAAGATCGTAATCTGTAAGCGAGACTGAGTATAGTTATGGGTGACGATCCATAATCGTACGAATGTTGAACTTATAATTACGATTAAACGACTTTAAATAATTAATACGATCGGAAAATGTACGCGATTGCGGGTATACACGTAATTGTGAATGTTTAACGATCTGTCAATGCACGAAGAGTAAAATAATAAAATTAATTATGTTATATTTTTACAATTTTGAAACTCATCATTTTAATAAGTTTAACAACTCTTTTATTTTTAAACCGCGTAAAATACGCGTTACGTTCCGGAAACGCGAACCGAGCGACCGAAACGAACCCGAATACCACCCGGGCTATAAAAGCCTTGAAGAAGACCATTTTCTTCATTAAATGCAGCCAAACCCTCTCTCTCTCTACCAAATTCGTTCTCCAACCTCTCTCTAGAAAAACTGAGCATTAAACGCGCGTAACTCCTTCGTTGCTCGACGGATTTCGTCATTCTTGGTGTCCACGCGAAGCCCTCGACAAACTCTACACGAAAGTACAAGAATATCGCAGATCCATCCAGCCAAAAACGAGGTATGATCCAAGGAAGTTTCTGGAAATTAGGGTTTTCTATGTGTGTTGTTTAAAAAACTTAGTTCTAGCCGGTTCTAAAGACAATCGATTGTATTTACACCATTTCGTGATGAGATCTGCAAGTTATCATGGCCTACATGTGGATAGATCGAAGGATCATGCTTGAAAGAATGGAGGCTGGTTACAGGTTCGACGGGCGAACCCTGTGAGAGGTCTCACGAACCTTACTGGTTCGTTGTACCAGCAGCCAAAGCTTGTTCAACACACCTGCGAACCCTCTTGACCCCGAACCCTTCCTGGTTCGTTGGGCTATCAGCCGAACCCTATAGTTCCTCACGAACCCTTGTCGAACCAGCTACTTCCCCGAACCACTGGATGTTCAACGAACCAGCTCCTGTGCGAACCTTGCATGCATGCGTAGCGAACCCTCATTCCCGAACCATGCCTACGAACCCTGCACTTTGGACGAACCTGCTGCGAGCCTTAGGGGGATAACGAACCCTCCACTCCATGGCCAACCTTCACGAACCCTTGGTTTATAGCCGAGCCTTTTAGCGGATCATGATCAACCGAACCCTTCTGAGGCAATCATCGACGAACCCTTCAGTTATAAATGCCGAACCATGGGCTGAAACCTCAAAGGGTTCGCTGCCAAGTGTGGCAGCCCATTAGTCTTTCAGCCCAACTCCACCATACTTGGCCCAATTTAATTATACTTGGTCCATACTATTCCTTTTGGTCCCCATAGTGGTTTACGGTCCATTATGAGCTTTAAGTTGGTCCAATGTTGTCTTTGGCTATTTGCATGGTCCATAAACTAGTTGGTTGGCCCAATATCACGTTCAATTGGGCCATAGTTGACCTAAGTGGCCCATGGTCTTTGTTAAGCCCTCATGGTTTATGGGCTTAAGGCCCAATTGTGTTGGCCTCGACTTATGATATTTGTGAACTGATCACGAAGAGGTTAAGTGACAACTTAACATAATCGAGAGATCAATTCATAATCACAAAGACTTGAAATCAATTGAACATCTTTTCACAACAAATGGTAATCAATGGCTATCAAATTCATAAACAAATATCATTTTATGCATAAGATTTATGCACAAGGATCATTTCACATTTGTTTCTTGGACCCATGATCAATCGAGAGATTCAAATCATAACATTCAAGTTTTCACAACAATCAAATCATGAGAACGCAAGTCAATCAATGAATCAAAGTTATACAATTATAAATCCTATATCTTATGTATGATTACAATGTTATAGGAAACAATTAGAAGTCCTGTTTGCTACTTGCTATCTGTTTTAGTTCAGAGTCTACTGCAGACAGGTGAGAACTTTAGCCCCTCTTTTACTGTTTTTATAACTGTTTTGGGGTGGAACACGTGATCAAACCAATCATTTACAATCATATTTCATTACACAAGGTGTGTGTTTTCTTATAAACATTTTGGGTTCATTTTACGAATCCTAGGGATTCATCAACTGTTTTAAGGGAATTATCAACTATTAAACTCTTTTCACTAAAAAGGTTTTATAAAGGATCTTTGAACTGTTTTGTAACTGATTTACTCAAATGTATTTATGAAGGATAAACACTTTTAGATAAAGGATTTTATAAACTCTTCTGTTATAAACCTTGTTGTTACACAAGGTCATCACATCATGATATTCAAAACAAGTAGTTCACAACATGGTATTCAAATCAAGTGGTTCACAACATAGTATTCAAATCAAGTGGTTCAAAACATGGTATTCAAATCAAGTGGTTCAAAACATGGTATTCAAATCAAGTGGTTCAATTCATGGTATTCAAAACAAAGGATTTAATTCGTGGGATTAAATCCAGGTTTTCAATTCATGTTATCAAATAAGGCATTAACACATCCGGTTAAAGTAAGATTCAGAAAACATGGTGTCTATTGTTGTAAACAAACTTGTAAAAGCATCAAGTATCATATTCATTAGCGTTAGTACTGGGTGATCACAACAAGGGAAAGCGGACACATTGTTTCTTATCCAGGATGGAGTTAGCTTTTAAATTTGTTTTAAAAGCTAACTGCAGGTCTGGTGTCATTGTTTTCTTATCCAGGATGGAGTTGGCTTTTAAATTTGCTTTTAAAAGCCAACTGCAGGTCTGGTGTCATATGGTTATCAAAACTGCTGACGTATTATCTAACTCCAAACGTGGTTTGGGACTTGATATTATTGGCTTTCGTGCGAACAGTGATTGGACTGTTTACACTCATTTTCTTACTTGATGTTAGTTTGGGTTACAGCTCATCCGTGTGAATCTTATGATGCTTTAACTTACCTATGTCTTATATCATATAACTCATGTTTACAAATGTTTAAACCTATTGTTCTCACCAACTACGTCTGTAGTTGACAGTTACTTTTCACGTGTTTCAGGAAATCAGGTTTAAGACAATCTCAGGGACAACTAAGGAGACCATTCTAAGATAGAACAAGATGAAGAAACATGCTAGGATGGATTAGAAACACACTAAATCCTAAATGTTTAATTGTCTTGTTTGGAGTCTTATTTTGTAACTATATTTTGGGTCTGTAGTTGTCTTTCTTTTGGTAGATAGATTGTCTGTAACTAAACAATTGTCTAAACATTATGCAACTTAGTAATCCATTGTGGTTGTTCTTATTCAATACTTGTGCATGATTCAACTGATCATACGTCACCGCGCCGTGGATTCCGCACGCGGCGCAGGGGTGTGACATTAAACCTCACATACGTTTATACGTAATGATGTCCTATCTAACAATCACGTGATGGTTCGTGTCGTCAGATAAATTTCTGACTGTTGAACCATAGTTCTGAGTTATGTTTCTGCAATGAATGTGAAATTGTTCTATGATAAACATCAAATGATAATAGTATATGTACATTACATGTGATTCATACCTGAGTTATTGTGTAGATCACTGTTCCGGTTAGATTCCGGCACTGATGTTACAAGAATAATCATCCGAGTCGCATGAACGTGTACACAAGGAATACGAGAATTTCCACCTTGTTGAAGGTCTAGTGGTGCTACCCGAAGACTTAAATGAATAGCCATCGCTGTTAAGAACAACCGAGATCTAATGAAAATTTTTGCGTAGCTTCTGGTCTTTGACATCAAAAAAGAAGGTTGTTTATGTAAGAACTTCTTGCGCCTTTGGTTGATACCACCTTAGCCTTAGTCAGTAAAAGAGGGGTAACTATTAGATAGGGACTCCGGAAGTTCATGTGAAGAGGTTAGTGGAAGAGATCATGTTTCCGAGTCACCGAAGTGGACTATAGGGAAGAGAAGACCCAGGAGTGGACCTGACAAGCATAAGATTCATTCAATAGCCAAGCCGGAGAGTCTGCACCACTCCGAAGTACTAATAACTAAATTGAAGAGAGAGCAGGGCAGGCCATAGGAGAAAGTGAACTATAGACTACTTACCAGAGACCATAGTCAATGGACGAAAGACTTGCGGAAGGGCATTAGTCGCCGAGAAAGACATATTTGAACGAATTTAACTGAGGAAGGATAAGAGTTCTCGGTTTACAGAACTTGATTTGGGAAAGAACCAAGAATATAGGTTAAAAATTTTTAGAAAACATTCCTTGCGTTATAAGGGCACTATAGCAATTGGTCTAAGTGCTAGTGATGGTATCCAAGTGGTTGTGGGTTCGAGCCTGGGCTAGAGCCGATTTTGCCTCTTTTTGCCGATTCTCCGATTTTAACAACTAGTTTTTACAAAAAAATTTATAGAAACATCTTTATTAATTCTATAATAATTAGTTAATAATAGGTAGATAATATTTAATAAATAACTATATTTTAAATAATTAAGTATCTTAAAAGTGTTTTAAGGATATTTCTTTTTATGTATTAACATCTTACAAATACATATACATATATACATATACATATACATATACATATACATATACATATACATATACATATACATATACATATACATATACATATACATATACATATACATATACATATACATATACATATACATATACATATACATATACATATACATATACATATACATATATATACATATATATATACATATATATATATATATATATACATATATATATATATATATAGGGAGAGATTCAAATGTTAACCCTCCCTTATATCGTTAACCCGTGTTAACTCGGCATTTTTTGCCCGAATCTTTGTTTTTTTTCATGGTTTTTATTATACATAAATAGGGGGGGTTTCTTTTTTGTGTTTTTGCTAATTCATCACCGTTTAGAAATTATTTACAACCGTAAGTAAATGTAATTTACTAACATTTACTAAATGTAAGTAAATTACATTTACTTACATTTGTAAATAATTTCTAAACGGTGATGAATTAGCAAAAACACAAAAAAGAAACCCCCCTATTTATGTATAATAAAAACCATGAAAAAAAAAACAAAGATTCGGGCAAAAAATGCCGGTTTAACACGGGTTAACGATATAAGGGAGGGTTAACATTTGAACCATCCCCTATATATATATATATATATATATATATATATATATATATATGTAGGGAGATGATCAAAAATTAACATTTTCTTATTGTGTTAACTGAATAAATACATCTTATTACTTTGGGCCTTCATTAAAGTAAATCTAAAGGTGTAGGTTTTTTCTTATTTTTTAATTAATGTAGTTAATGTAGGGCCTACTTAAATTAATAAAAAAAGAAGAAAAAACCTACACCTTTAGATTTAATTTAATGAGGGCCCCAAAGTAATAAGATATAATTGTTCGGTTAACGTAATAAACATGGGTTAACAAAGAACCACACCCTATACACACACATATATAAATATATGTGTGAATGTGTGTATATGGTAAGGATCTGTCATTAACCCACTTTAATTTCGGAAACCCGATTAAGTCCGACAAGATCAACCCAAATCTTTGGGTTTTTTATTTCATAAAATTTGTCATACATATACAAGACTAGGTTATTATATTTGCTTGGGCAAATTCATGACCGTTTGGGATTTAAAGCAAGTGTATGTTTGCGTTACATTGTAAATATATTTGTTGTTACGAGCACTTACACTGACGTAAGAGCCTAAACGATGATGAATTTGCACAAACACATAAAATAACATAGTCTTGTACATGTATAATAAAGATCATGAAAAAACAAAACCAAATATTAGGTTTGATCTTATGGGAGTTAATTGGGTTTCCTCAATTAAAGTGAGATTTAATAGCATACATGTACACATGTACAGATACACGTACACATACACATCTATACATGTATACACACATATATGTATATATGTGTGTGTATATATAGGGGAATGATATTATAAAAAGGCTAAAAATCTAAAAAACTTTAAAAGGATTCGTAAATCGTTCATAACCGGCTCATACGAACTCAAATTTAACTCGTTCAAGTTGCGTTAGAACCATCTTATCGAACCCAAAAAAAAGAAGCCTAAACCCTAAAACTGTACTCTAAAAGCTAAACCCTAAGGCTAAAAAGCTAAACTCTAAAATATAAACCCTAAAAGCTAAGAACATAGAGTTTGACGAGATGGTTCTAAAGCCGCTGGAATGGGTTAAATCGGAGTTCGTATGAACCGATTATGAGCATTTTAAGATCCTTTTTAGAATTTTTACGGTTTTTTGTCCTTTCTATCCAAACCCAACACTACACACACACACACATAAGAGGGATATTGAAAAAGGCTTAAAACTTTAGAAGATCTAGGAAGGCAAAAAAAATGTCATGTGGATAAAAAACATAAGGGTAAAAATCTAAATACATAAAATGAATCTACACATGCAAGTCACATGTTAGTTTCTCATTGTTTTAATCTTTCATAACTTTTTTGTACGTTAAGAGATCATTTTGAAAAAATTAAATCATAAAATTGAGAGTTTTTTATGTGACAACCAGTACTTAACCTTTAGGTCAGTATACTATAGAACATACGTACAAACATGTACGGTAGATATTTGTATGTATGCCTAGTTTAATGCTATCATTAATGGTGTGAAATTCAATAAGTGAACACATTATGACGAACAAATTCATGGCAAACTCAACAGTCATGATATAGATCCTTCGACAATGAGGAATTGACGATTGGCAACTAAACAAGTCAGACAATGGAATCAATAAGGTGATACTGAAAATCATAAAACGTTTGTGAGGAATACAATGTCAAACGATAATCAGATAACATTACGTGAATATTAGACAAACAGTGTATTCGCGCGGGTGATGATTTGAACGAATATATCTGTGAGTTTAACTTTCGGAATTATATCTGTTAACTAGATAACCAAATTAGAGGGTGAAACGAATGTCGTATTCGTACAGGAGACGATCTGTACGAATGCGCGCGTAAGTTCCGCGTTCTGACGAAACGTTAAAAATAAACATTTTCAAACTTTAAAAATAACAAAAACAAATTTAAATTATTTACTAGGAATTACCACCTAAAATGTTTAAATAAATTTTATTTTTATAAGAAACGTGTTTTAAAAAGTCACATTCTGAAATCAACGCTGTCACACCCCTGCGCCGCGTGCGGAATCCACGGCGCGGTGACGTATGAACAGTTGAATCATGCACAAGTGTTGAATAAGAACAACCACAACGGATTACTATGTTTCATAATGTTAAGACAATTGTTTAATTACAGACAACTATCTACCAAAAGAAAGACAACTACAGACCCAAAATACCGTTACAAAATAAGACTTCAAACAAGACAATTAAACAATCAGGATTTAGTGTGTTTCTAATCCATCCTAGCATGTTTCTTCATCTTGTTCTATCTTAGAACGGTCTCCTTAGTTGTCCCTGAAAATGTCTTAAACCTGATTACCTGAAACACGTGAAAAGTAACTGTCAACTACAGACGTAGTTGGTGAGAACAATAGGTTTAACATTTGTAACATGAATATATGACATAAGGCATAGGTAAGTTAAAGCAACATAAGATTCACACGGATGAGCTGCAACCCAAACTAACATCAAGTAAGAAAATGAGTGGAAACAGTCCAATCACTGTTCGCACGAAAGCCAACATATAATATCAAGTCCCAAACCATGTTTGGAGTTAGATTATGTATAGCAATTTTGAAAACCATAATGACACCAGACCTGCAGTTAGCTTTTAAAACAAATTTAAAAGCTAACTCCATCCTGGATAAGAACCAATGTGTCCGCTTTCCCTTGTTGTGATCACCCAGTACTAACGCTAATGAATATGATACTTGATGCTTTTACAAGTTTGTTTACAACAATAGACACCATGTTTCTGAACCTTACTTTAACCAAATGTGTTAATGCCTTATTTGATAACATGAATTGAAAACCTAGATTTAATTCCACGAATTAAATCCTTTGTTTTGAATACCATGAAATGAATCTGTTGATTTGAATACCATGAAATGAACCACTTGATTTGAATACCATGATGTGAACCACTTGATTTGAATACCATGAAATGAACCACTTGATTTGAATACCATGATGTGAACCACTTGATTTGGATACCATGAAATAGTGACCTTGTGTAACAACAAGGTTTATAACAAAAGAGTTCATAAAATCATTTATTTAAAAGTGTTTATCCTTCATAAATACATTTGAGTAAATCTGTTACAAAACAGTTCAAAGATCCTTTATAAAACCTTTTTAGTGAAAAGAGTTTAATAGTTGATAATTCCTTTAAAACAGTTGATGAATCCCTAGGATTCGTAAAATGAACCCGTAATGTTTATAAGAATACACACACCTTGTGTAATGAAATATGTTTGTAAACGATTGGTTTGATCACGTGTTCCACCCCAAAACAGTTATAAAACAGTAAAAGAGGGGCTAATGTTCTCACCTGTCTGCAGTAGACTCTGAACTAAACAGTTAGCAAGTAGCAAACAGGACTTCTAATTGTTTCCTATAACATTGTAATCATACATAAGATATAGGATTTATAATTGTATAGACTTTGATTCATTGATTGACTTGTGTTCTCATGATGGATTATCACATGATAACTTGTTCTCATGATTATGATTGTTGTGAAAACTTGAAAGTTATGATTTGAATCACTTGATTGATCATGGGTTCAAGAAACGAATATGAAATGTTCCTTTGTGCATAAATCTTATGCATAAAATGATACTTGTTTGCGAATTTGATAACCATTGATTACTATGATTTATGAAAAGATGTTCCAATTGTTTTAGTTCTTGAGATTGTGACTTGATCCCATTATTAGTTTAAGTTGTAACTTAAACCAACTAAGATCAAATTACAAATACTTTGAGTTGTGGCCAACCATGGGCCATTTAAAATGATAGTGATCCAATTGAAGGTGATGTTGGGCCAATTGCATGTGACGTTGGCCCAACAACTTGTATATAGGCCTCATAACGCGTCCAAGCTAATATCGAGCTAATTAAGATCATAATGAGTCGTATGGGCTTGGATTGGGCCTAAGGGATTTGAGTTGGGCTAAGAAATGCTTAAGTAGGCCATCTAAGGTTCCAAAGTGACATTGGGCCAATTAGAGATCTTAATAGGCCAAACCATCACAATTGTGTTTGAATTAAGTTCATGGGCCAAATTGTTAATGGAATTAGGCCTTGTAGCATTGAGTTGGGCCGGATATCATTGAATTGGGCTCATTCTAATGTGGGCTGAGATAATAAAATTGATTGGGCCAAGGTACACAAACGAAATTGAATGGTGTTGGCTCGACTACCACACTTGGCAGCGAACCTTTTAGGTTTTCTGGCCTAAGGTTCGTTGCATGCTAACCAAATGATGGTTCGTGGACTCCCTCACCTAAGGCTCGGCTAATATTGGACGAACCATGCAGGGTTCGCTGCATAAGGTTCGACATTGTAAAGTTCGTGAGTCCTCAATGGTTCGTGGCTCAGTAAAAGGCTCGGTAGTTTGAGGGTTCGCCACATGCAGCACTAGGTTCGTGATGGTTCGTCATAGACTACTAAGGTTCGCTGCATGTTGATACAGGTTCGTGAACGCAAGGGTTCGTCCATGATCACCAGTGGTTCGTGAAGGCTCGTGGCTCCTTAGGGTTCGCTTGGGTTTGTTCATGCATGATGGTTCGGCCAAGTGCTGTTTGAGGGTTCGACTCCTGAACCTTCGACGAACCTGTAAACCTGCATCGTCTTCTTCATCGAGTTCTCATATCCAGGCCACGATCTAGGTTAGTTCATCATCAGATGAGGTTACTAGGGGTGCGAAATCAGAGCATGAAGTGATAGAACCGGTTTTTAGACGGGTTTGAACAAAAGACATAAGAAACCCTATTTTCCAGATTTTTAAACCGTTTGTACCTCGTTTTTGGCTGGATGAATCTGCGAAATTCTTGTACTTTCGTGTAGAGGATGTTGAGAGCTACGCGTGGACACCAAGAACAACGAAATCCGTTGAGAATCGAGCGAGATACGAACGATTAAAGTGGTTTTCTAGAGAGAGAAAGGCTTGGACGAAAATTCTAGTGAGAGAAAGTGGTGTAGGTGAAATAAATGAGGATTTAAGCCTTGTTCAAGGCTTTTATAGTCCGGGTGGTGTTCGCGTCTGTTTCGGTCGCTCGGTTCGCGTTTCCGAAACGTAACGCGTATTTTACGCGAATTAAAAATAAAAGAGTTGTTAAACTCATTGAAATGATGAGTTTCAAAATTGTAAAAATATAAAATAATTAATTTAATTATTTTTACTCTTCGTGCGTTGTCAGATCGTTAAACATTCACAATTACGTGTATACCCGCAATCGCGTACGTTTTTCGATCGTATTAATTATTTAAAGTCGTTTAATCATAATTATAAGTTCAACATTCGTATCATTATGGATCGTCACCCATAACTATACTCAGTCTCGCTTACGTATTACGATTCTTGTTGAATTAATTGTCATAATATTCGTCTTAACACTACGCACCAACACTATCCTGTTACACCGAACGCAATATATATATAGGGCTCACTCTCGCTGCCCACCACTGTTTCGATATAACACAATACTGTTCTTGCCTAGTGAACTCGACTGTAAATAAATAATACATACTTGTTAAATAATAAAGATTCTAACACACAAGCACATAATGAACACATGATTCACATTGACTGACTGAACATGGATACACACTGTTCTAACACTGTTCACGACTACATGACTAAATGCACAAATGTTACAGTCTCCCCTAGTTAAGGGAATTTCGTCCCGAAATTAACTAGCCGAAGATACTGTAAAAAGATGAGGGTACTTAAGCTTCATCTGGTCTTCACGTTCCCAGGTGAACTCAGCACCGCGTTTGCCCTCCCATCGTACCTTTACGATCGGGATACGGCTGCGTTTAAGTTTCTTGACCCCATGATCCATGATCTCAACTGGACGTTCTATGAATTGCATGTTATTCTGAATCTGAATGTCTTCCAGTGGAATCTGAACATCATGATCTGCCAAGCATTTCTTAAGATTCGATACATGAAAAGTATCGTGAACGTTGCTTAGCTCCACTGGAAGTTTGAGTTTGTAGGCTACGGGACCAATCCGTTCCAGGATCTTAAAAGGTCCAACGTACCTTGGTGCAAGTTTCCCTTTCTTCCCGAATCGGACAACGCCTTTCCAGGGAGAAACCTTGAGTAAGACTCGGTCACCGACTTGAAACTCAAGCGGTTTCCGACGTCGATTAGCATAACTCTTCTGCCGATCTCGTGCGGCCTTAAGCCGTGACTGAATGATTGTGATTTTGTCTGATGTTTCCTGAATGAGTTCTGGTCCTACGACCTGTGAGTCACCAATCTCGGTCCAACAGACCGGTGATCGGCACTTTCTACCATATAAAGCTTCTAATGGTGCACATTGGATGCTCGTATGATAGCTATTGTTATATGAAAACTCAATGAGTGGGAGATGAGTGTCCCAACTTCCACCGAAGTCAATGACACAAGAACGAAGCATGTCCTCGAGTGTTTGGATAGTCCTTTCGCTTTGACCGTCGGTTTGGGGATGATACGCCGTGCTAAGATTAACACGCGTTCCCAAAGCCTTTTGCAATGATTGCCAAAAGCGAGAAGTGAAACGACTATCACGATCAGAAATGATTGATGTTGGTGTACCATGACGTGCAATGATTTCGTTGATGTACAATGTGGATAACTTCTCCATCTTGTAATCCTCTCGGATAGGGAGAAAATGAGCAGATTTGGTGAGTCGATCAACGATCACCCAAATCGAATCGAATCCTCGCGGAGTTCTCGGCAACTTGGTTATGAAATCCATGGAAATTTGTTCCCATTTCCATTGAGGAATTTCAGGTTGCTGTAGAAGTCCCGAAGGCTTTTGATGTTCTGCTTTGACTTTTGAACAGGTAAGACATTTTCCCACGTACAGTGCTATGTCTTTCTTCATTCCCGGCCACCAGTAAGATGTCCTCAAGTCCTGATACATCTTGTCGGCTCCAGGATGAACAGAGTATCGCGACTTATGAGCCTCATCACAGATGAGTGTGCGCAATTCTTCAGACTTCGGAATCCAAATGCGGCCGTTGAGATATAACACCCCATCAGCTCGAGGTTCTAGTTTCTTCTCAATGCCACAATCCAAGTCTGTCTTGAGTTGATTGTCTGTTACTACCTGTTGTTGTGCAATGCGAATCAAGTCTTTCAAGTTTGGCTGTGTGTTGATCTCCATGGCTCTTACACGAATCGGTTTGACTGGTTCCTTGCGACTAAGAGCATCCGCCACCACATTGGCTTTACCCGGATGGTAACGAATCTCACAGTCGTAATCAGTTAGAAGCTCAACCCAACGTCGTTGTCTCATGTTGAGTTCTTTCTGATTGAGAATGTGTTGCAGGCTCTTGTGGTCTGTATAGATGACACATTTAGTACCATAAAGGTAGTGTCTCCAAATTTTCAATGCGAAGACCACAGCCCCTAACTCAAGGTCATGAGTAGTGTAATTCTTCTCGTGAACCTTAAGTTGTCTTGAAGCATAAGCAATGACCTTGTCCCGTTGCATAAGTACACAACTGAGACCAAGGTTTGAAGCATCACAGTAGACAATGAAATCATCACTGCCTTCTGGAAGACTAAGGATAGGGGAGTTGCATAACTTTTGTTTAAGAAGTTGAAATGCATCTTCCTGTTTCTGTCCCCATATAAACGCTTGACTTTTCTGAGTCAAAGTGGTAAGTGGCAAGGCAATCTTAGAGAAATTCGCAATGAATCTGCGATAATAGCCCGCCAGACCCAGAAACGAACGAATCTCTGTTGGAGTAGATGGAGTAGTCCAGTTCTTAATCGCCTCAATCTTTGCTGGATCTACATGTATTCCATCCCTGTTGATGACATGTCCTAAGAAGTGAACTTCCTTTAGCCAAAACTCACATTTTGAGAATTTAGCATATAGTTGTTCAGTTCTTAGTAACTCTAAGACTTTCCTCAAATGATCCTCGTGCTCTTGTTCTGACTTGGAATAAATCAATATATCGTCAATGAAGACAATAACAAACTGATCCAAGTATGGCCTGCAGACTCGGTTCATCAAGTCCATGAACACTGCGGGTGCATTGGTCAGCCCAAATGGCATAACCACAAACTCATAGTGTCCATATCGAGTCCTAAATGCAGTCTTTGGTATATCCTCATCATTTACTCTTAACTGATGATACCCAGATCGTAAGTCAATCTTAGAGAAGCAAGTTGCTCCCTGTAATTGATCAAACAGATCATCGATCCTGGGCAGAGGATATCTATTCTTGATTGTCAACTTGTTCAACTCACGATAGTCGATGCACATACGAAATGAACCGTCTTTCTTTTTGACAAAGAGAACCGGAGCTCCCCATGGAGAGAAACTCGGTCTTATGAAACCTTTGTCTAAAAGTTCTTGAAGCTGACTAGACAGTTCTTGCATCTCAGACGGTGCTAATCGATACGGTGACTTCGCCACTGGGTTTGCTCCAGGGACGAGATCAATTCTAAACTCCACTTGTCGGACTGGTGGTAGTCCAGGCAAGTCTTCTGGAAATACGTCTGGATATTCTTTGATAACTGGAACATCTCCAACGGCTTTCTTTTCAGGTTTCTTTTCCACTACATGAGCTAGGAAAGCATAATATTTCTTCTTCAAGTACTTCCTCGCCTTGATGCACGATACAATCTTCAATCCTCGGCATGGTTTCTCGCCGTAGACTATCATCGTTTCGCCGGACGGTAAGGGGATTCGGATAAGTTTCTCCGAGCATACGATTTCAGCATTGTTTTTGGATAACCAATCCATTCCTACTACAACTTCGAAGCTTCCGAGAGTCATAGGAATGAGATCGATGGAAAAGAGATGGTCATTTAATCTTAGCTCACAAGCATGAATTATGGAATCTACAACTATGGTCTTACCATTCGCTACTTCTACAGTATAAGGAGCAGTAAGTGTGGATAGTTGCATATTAAGCAAAGAAGCAGTATGAGTAGAGATAAAACTTTTATCGGCACCAGTATCAAATATGATAGGAACATAATGATCATTGATAAGAAATGTACCCGTGATGACTGCCGGCTCTTCACGTGCTTCAGCAGTTCCAATAACAAAAGCACGAGCAGCAGCGGTATTGTTGTTGAGTTTTGGACACTGATTTCTGAAGTGTCCCTCTGCTCCACAATTATAACAGGCCCTTCCACCTGTAGCAGCAGTGGTAGTGGTAGCAGTAGTTGCAGCAGCAAGATGAGTAGATCTACAAGTAGCTGCAAAGTGTCCCATACGCCCACATTTGAGACACTTCTTGCATGGAGTGTTGGGCAGATGATGATACTGGCATTTGGTACAAAGTGGAAACGGGCCAGTGTAAGGCTTTCTGGTATTAGCAGGTTGTGGCATAGCAGTGATAGGTGTGGCATGAGTAGGTGCAGCCGCAGTCAACGCTGCAAAGTTCTTGATTGTCTTTTGCTTCTTCCTCTTGTGATGATGCTGTTCAGGCTTCTTGCCTTCTTCAATTTGTGCTCTCTTGAATCCCTTTCGGGTGAGCACTCCAGACTTCACATACTCTTCAGTAAGAGTAGCACCAAGTTGAATGGCTGCCTCCAGAGTAGTAGGGTTATTCCCCATAACAGTTCCCCTAACTACTAAGGGTAGACCTTCAATGTACTTCTCTATCCTGCGGGATAGAGGAGTAACCAAATGGGGTACCAGAATGCACAACTCATGGAATCGAGTTGTATACTTTGCGTTCTCTCCACTATCTTGCACCAGATTCCACATTTCTACTTCGAGTTTCTTCAGTTCATGACGTGGACAAAACTTTTCCACGAGTAAGTTCTTGAAACCGTCCCACGGTAAGGCTAATGCAACTTCACGTCCTCTGGTGTTCTTCTCAGAATTCCACCAGGTGAGTGCGCCTTTGTGAAAAGCGCTTGAGGCCATCTTGACCTTCAGATTCTCAGGACATCCAGTGAAGTCGAGAATGTCTTCAATGCTTTCCAGCCATTGCAGTAAGCCGGTAGCTCCCTCGGTACCAGAGTACTTAGGGGGCTTAGCATCGTTGAACTGCTTGAAAGTAAAGTTAGCAGTTCCAGCGTTAGTGGCATTTGAGTTGTGTGCGGAATCACTGGTACTTCCCCGAAGATTCTGGGTGATATCAGTGACCATGCCAGGAATCACATCCCGCATATGAACCACGATAGCTCGAGCAATCTTGTTGATCTCATCATCATTACCACTTGTCGAGTCCCCAGCATTAGGGTCACGTCGAGGAGGCATTCTACGAATAGAAGCCACAAGTGGGTCAGTAATGAGAAAGGATACAATTGAATTTTCATGATAAGATCAGTAATATATCCATACTACTAGTATTATCATTCAATTGTAATATGATCCAGTACACGTATAAGTTATCAACTTATTTGCATACTTATCATGTGAATATGTACGATGTCCCATGATCTCTCCACCAAACCTACACACTGACACTTTCCCGATATACCGAAAATAGCTTATATATAGGGCTCACTCTCGCTGCCCACCACCGTTTCGATATACCACGATCATGCCCTTGCTAGCATTTGGCAACACGTTTGTACTGATTTCCAAGTGTGTTCCATTGATTAAGAATCTCATGATCTTTGATCAACTTGAACTATGATTGATTCCATGATTGAACTATGATTATGTTATGTGTGCACCTACTAACAGTTGTTAACATGTAGAACTAAGTCATACGTGTGTTCTACACTTTCCTGTTAACCTATGTCAGTAAGTACTAATGATGTAATCACTTAAGAATTTCACTTAAGGTTTACATTTAAAGAATGTTCACAACTTGATTGATTCACCATAATGTTTGGTTCATCCAAGTTTGAATTGCACTATGATTTGATTCACCAATGATTGTTTCCCAAATGTTTGTATCCCATGTGTTTGACTAACGTTCAATGATTCCAGTTGATCCCGAATCCTCACTCCAAATACGAACGCCGGATTTCCCCCTAACATACTGAAATAAGCTTATATATAGGGTAAGCTCTCACCGACCCACCACTTACCTCAACACATCAGCGTTAATCCGTCGTCTATATTTGGGGCTAAGATTCCAACTGTTGATTGATTTTGATTGTTTCATGACTGCCTCTTGTTCTGTGGATATGTTTATGATTATGTAAACCATGGTTCTTAATTTGCTTGAAATTAAAACCTTAGGTTTTGGCATGTGTGTCCTAGGTTAATTAACCTAGGTTCTCAATACTTACAGTATCGAGTATAATGATCTCTTGTGAGAACTTCAACTAAAGAATACTGTTACACAGATTCTAAGTTATAAAGTTCCTATGATAATGAACACCTGATAATGATAACAATGATAACAATGACAAGGATTTCAAATCAAGATTCTAAATTAATAGTTCTTGACCTTTGAATTCCTATAATGAGCATGACAAGGATTTCAAATCAAGACTCTAAATTAATAGATCTTGACATTTGAATTCCTATAATGAATATGACAAGGATTTCAAATCAAGACTCTAAATTAATAGACCTTGACATTTGAATTCCTATAATGAATATGACAAGGACTTTAGATCAAAGATACCAATCTTTGCCTCTAAATCCCATAATGAATATGACAAGGATCTTAGATCAAAGATACTAAATTAATAGATCTTTGCCTCTAAATCCCATAATGAATATGACAAGGATCTTAGATCAAAGATATCAATCTTTGCCTCTAAATCCTATAATGATCTCTGTGTGAGAATTTCAGATCAAGGATACTAAGAATACAGATCCTTGCCTCTGAAATCCTTAAATGCATATGTGTGAGAATTTAATTCGGTTTCTAAAATTATAGAAGTCCGATTCAAATTCTTTGACTCGATATCTAATCTTAGTAAAATGTCCCTAAGATCTTTCAAGCTTGATGTAGACTTAATGCTCACTTAAGTTACTTAGATCCTAAGTATCCTCAAGTCTATAGCACTTAGTCCTATTGGGTAGCTTAGGTTATAGTCTAGGTCATTAAACATTGGGTTTTTCCTAGTTCTCTACAACCTTGGCTCTGATACCAACCTGTCACACCCCTGCGCCGCGTGCGGAATCCACGGCGCGGTGACGTATGAACAGTTGAATCATGCACAAGTATTGAATAAGAACAACCACAACGGATTACTATGTTTCATAATGTTAAGACAATTGTTTAGTTACAGACAACTATCTACCAAAAGAAAGACAACTACAGACCCAAAATATAGTTACAAAATAAGACTTCAAACAAGACAATTAAACAATCAGGATTTAGTGTGTTTCTAATCCATCCTAGCATGTTTCTTCATCTTGTTCTATCTTAGAATGGTCTCCTTAGTTGTCCCTGAAAATGTCTTAAACCTGATTACCTGAAACACGTGAAAAGTAACTGTCAACTACAGACGTAGTTGGTGAGAACAATAGGTTTAACATTTGTAACATGAATATATGATATAAGGCATAGGTAAGTTAAAGCAACATAAGATTCACACGGATGAGCTGCAACCCAAACTAACATCAAGTAAGAAAATGAGTGTAAACAGTCCAATCACTGTTCGCACGAAAGCCAACATATAATATCAAGTCCCAAACCACGTTTGGAGTTAGATTATGTATAGCAATTTTGAAAACCATAATGACACCAGACCTGCAGTTAGCTTTTAAAACAAATTTAAAAGCTAACTCCATCCTGGATAAGAACCAATGTGTCCGCTTTCCCTTGTTGTGATCACCCAGTACTAACGCTAATGAATATGATACTTGATGCTTTTACAAGTTTGTTTACAACAATAGACACCATGTTTCTGAACCTTACTTTAACCAAATGTGTTAATGCCTTATTTGATAACATGAATTGAAAACCTAGATTTAATTCCACGAATTAAATCCTTTGTTTTGAATACCATGAAATGAATCTGTTGATTTGAATACCATGAAATGAACCACTTGATTTGAATACCATGATGTGAACCACTTGATTTGAATACCATGAAATGAACCACTTGATTTGAATACCATGATGTGAACCACTTGATTTGAATACCATGAAATAGTGACCTTGTGTAACAACAAGGTTTATAACAAAAGAGTTCATAAAATCATTTATTTAAAAGTGTTTATCCTTCATAAATACATTTGAGTAAATCTGTTACAAAACAGTTCAAAGATCCTTTATAAAACCTTTTTAGTGAAAAGAGTTTAATAGTTGATAATTCCTTTAAAACAGTTGATGAATCCCTAGGATTCGTAAAATGAACCCGTAATGTTTATAAGAATACACACACCTTGTGTAATGAAATATGTTTGTAAACGATTGGTTTGATCACGTGTTCCACCCAAAACAGTTATAAAACAGTAAAAGAGGGGCTAATGTTCTCACCTGTCTGCAGTAGACTCTGAACTAAACAGATAGCAAGTAGCAAACAGGACTTCTAATTGTTTCCTATAACATTGTAATCATACATAAGATATAGGATTTATAATTGTATAGACTTTGATTCATTGATTGACTTGTGTTCTCATGATGGATTATCACATGATAACTTGTTCTCATGATTATGATTGTTGTGAAAACTTGAAAGTTATGATTTGAATCACTTGATTGATCATGGGTCCAAGAAACGAATATGAAATGTTCCTTTGTGCATAAATCTTATGCATAAAATGATACTTGTTTGCGAATTTGATAACCATTGATTACTATGATTTATGAAAAGATGTTCCAATTGTTTTAGTTCTTGAGATTGTGACTTGATCCCATTATTAGTTTAAGTTGTAACTTAAACCAACTAAGATCAAATTACAAATACTTTGAGTTATGGCCAACCATGGGCCATTTAAAATGATAATGATCCAATTGAAGGTGATGTTGGGCCAATTGCATGTGACGTTGGCCCAACAACTTGTATATAGGCCTCATAACGCGTCCAAGCTAATATCGAGCTAATTAAGATCATAATGAGTCGTATGGGCTTGGATTGGGCCTAAGGGATTTGAGTTGGGCTAAGAAATGCTTAAGTAGGCCATGTAAGGTTCCAAAGTGACATTGGGCTAATTAGAGATCTTAATGGGCCAAACCATCACAATTGTGTTTGAATTAAGTTCATGGGCCAAATTGTTAATGGAATTAGGCCTTGTAGCATTGAGTTGGGCCGGATATCATTGAATTGGGCTCATTCTAATGTGGGCTGAGATAATAAAATTGATTGGGCCAAGGTACACAAACAAAATTGAATGGTGTTGGCTCGACTACCACACTTGGCAGCGAACCTTTTAGGTTTTCTGGCCTAAGGTTCGTTGCATGCTAACCAAATGATGGTTTGTGGACTCCCTCACCTAAGGCTCGGCTAATATTGGACGAACCATGCAGGGTTCGCTGCATAAGGTTCGACATTGTAAAGTTCGTGAGTCCTCAATGGTTCGTGGCTCAGTAAAAGGCTCGGCAGTTTGAGGGTTCGCCACATGCAGCACTAGGTTCGTGATGGTTCGTCATAGACTACTAAGGTTCGCTGCATGTTGATACAGGTTCGTGAACGCAAGGGTTCGTCCATGATCACCAGTGGTTCGTGAAGGCTCGTGGCTCCTTAGGGTTCGCTTGGGTTTGTTCATGCATGATGGTTCGGCCAAGTGCTGTTTGAGGGTTCGACTCCTGAACCTTCAACGAACCTGTAAACCTGCATCGTCTTCTTCATCGAGTTCTCATATCCAGGCCACGATCTAGGTTAGTTCATCATCAGATGAGGTTACTAGGGGTGCGAAATCAGAGCATGAAGTGATAGAACCGGTTTTTAGTCGGGTTTGAACAAAAGACATAAGAAACCCTATTTTCCAGATTTTTAAACCGTTTGTACCTCGTTTTTGGCTGGATGAATCTGCGAAATTCTTGTACTTTCGTGTAGAGGATGTTGAGAGCTACGCGTGGACACCAAGAACAACGAAATCCGTTGAGAATCGAGCGAGATACGAACGATTAAAGTGGTTTTCTAGAGAGAGAAAGGCTTGGACGAAAATTCTAGTGAGAGAAAGTGGTGTAGGTGAAATAAATGAGGATTTAAGCCTTGTTCAAGGCTTTTATAGTCCGGGTGGTGTTCGGGTCCGTTTCGGTCGCTCGGTTCGCGTTTCCGAAACGTAACGCGTATTTTACGCGAATTAAAAATAAAAGAGTTGTTAAACTCATTGTAATGATGAGTTTCAAAATTGTAAAAATATAAAATAATTAATTTAATTATTTTTACTCTTCGTGCGTTGTCAGATCGTTAAACATTCACAATTACGTGTATACCCGCAATCGCATACGTTTTTCGATCGTATTAATTATTTAAAGTCGTTTAATCATAATTATAAGTTCAACATTCGTATCATTATGGATCGTCACCCATAACTATACTCAGTCTCGCTTACGTATTACGATTCTTGTTGAATTAATTGTCATAATATTCGTCTTAACACTACGCACCAACACTATCCTGTTACACCGAACGCAGTATATATATAGGGCTCACTCTCGCTGCCCACCACTGTTTCGATATAACACAATACTGTTCTTGCCTAGTGAACTCGACTGTAAATAAATAATACATACTTGTTAAATAATAAAGATTCTAACACACAAGCACATAATGAACACATGATTCACATTGACTGACTGAACATGGATACACACTGTTCTAACACTGTTCACGACTACATGACTAAATGCACAAATGTTACAGTCTCCCCTAGTTAAGGGAATTTCGTCCCGAAATTAACTAGTCGAAGATACTGTAAAAAGATGAGGGTACTTAAGCTTCATCTGGTCTTCACGTTCCCAGGTGAACTCAGCACCGCGTTTGCCCTCCCATCGTACCTTTACGATCGGGATACGGCTGCGTTTAAGTTTCTTGACCCCATGATCCATGATCTCAACTGGACGTTCTATGAATTGCATGTTATTCTGAATCTGAATGTCTTCTAGTGGAATCTGAACATCATGATCTGCCAAGCATTTCTTAAGATTCGATACATGAAAAGTATCGTGAACATTGCTTAGCTCCACTGGAAGTTTGAGTTTGTAGGCTACGGGACCAATCCGTTCCAGGATCTTAAAAGGTCCAACGTACCTTGGTGCAAGTTTCCCTTTCTTCCCGAATCGGACAACGCCTTTCCAGGGAGAAACCTTGAGTAAGACTCGGTCACCGACTTGAAACTCAAGCGGTTTCCGACGTCGATTAGCATAACTCTTCTGCCGATCTCGTACGGCCTTAAGCCGTGACTGAATGATTGTGATTTTGTCTGATGTTTCCTGAATGAGTTCTGGTCCTACGACCTGTGAGTCACCAATCTCGGTCCAACAGACCGGTGATCGGCACTTTCTACCATATAAAGCTTCGAATGGTGCACATTGGATGCTCGTATGATAGCTATTGTTATATGAAAACTCAATGAGTGGGAGATGAGTGTCCCAACTTCCACCGAAGTCAATGACACAAGAACGAAGCATGTCCTCGAGTGTTTGGATAGTCCTTTCGCTTTGACCGTCGGTTTGGGGATGATACGCCGTGCTAAGATTAACACGCGTTCCCAAAGCCTTTTGCAATGATTGCCAAAAGCGAGAAGTGAAACGACTATCACGATCAGAAATGATTGATGTTGGTGTACCATGACGTGCAATGATTTCGTTGATGTACAATGTGGATAACTTCTCCATCTTGTAATCCTCTCGGATAGGGAGAAAATGAGCAGATTTGGTGATTCGATCAACGATCACCCAAATCGAATCGAATCCTCGCGGAGTTCTCGGCAACTTGGTTATGAAATCCATGGAAATTTGTTCCCATTTCCATTGAGGAATTTCAGGTTGCTGTAGAAGTCCCGAAGGCTTTTGATGTTCTGCTTTGACTTTTGAACAGGTAAGACATTTTCCCACGTACAGTGCTATGTCTTTCTTCATTCCCGGCCACCAGTAAGATGTCCTCAAGTCCTGATACATCTTGTCGGCTCCAGGATGAACTGAGTATCGCGACTTATGAGCCTCATCACAGATGAGTGTGCGCAATTCTTCAGACTTCGGAATCCAAATGCGGCCGTTGAGATATAACACCCCATCAGCTCGAGGTTCTAGTTTCTTCTCAATGCCACAATCCAAGTCTGTCTTGAGTTGATTGTCTGTTACTACCTGTTGTTGTGCAATGCGAATCAAGTCTTTCAAGTTTGGCTGTGTGTTGATCTCCATGGCTCTTACACGAATCGGTTTGACTGGTTCCTTGTGACTAAGAGCATCCGCCACCACATTGGCTTTACCCGGATGGTAACGAATCTCACAGTCGTAATCTGTTAGAAGCTCAACCCAACGTCGTTGTCTCATGTTGAGTTCTTTCTGATTGAGAATGTGTTGCAGGCTCTTGTGGTCTGTATAGATGACACATTTAGTACCATAAAGGTAGTGTCTCCAAATCTTCAATGCGAAGACCACAGCCCCTAACTCAAGGTCATGAGTAGTGTAATTCTTCTTGTGAACCTTAAGTTGTCTTGAAGCATAAGCAATGACCTTGTCCCGTTGCATAAGTACACAACTGAGACCAAGGTTTGAAGCATCACAGTAGACAATGAAATCATCACTGCCTTCTGGAAGACTAAGGATAGGGGAGTTGCATAACTTTTGTTTAAGAAGTTGAAATGCATCTTCCTGTTTCTGTCCCCATATAAACGCTTGACTTTTCTGAGTCAAAGTGGTAAGTGGCAAGGCAATCTTAGAGAAATTCGCAATGAATCTCCGATAATAGCCCGCCAGACCCAGAAACGAACGAATCTCTGTTGGAGTAGATGGAGTAGTCCAGTTCTTAATCGCCTCAATCTTTGCTGGATCTACATGTATTCCATCCCTGTTGATGACATGTCCTAAGAAGTGAACTTCCTTTAGCCAAAACTCACATTTTGAGAATTTAGCATATAGTTGTTCAGTTCTTAGTAACTCTAAGACTTTCCTCAAATGATCCTCGTGCTCTTGTTCTGACTTGGAATAAATCAATATATCGTCAATGAAGACAATAACAAACTGATCCAAGTATGGCCTGCAGACTCGGTTCATCAAGTCCATGAACACTGCGGGTGCATTGGTCAGCCCAAATGGCATAACCACAAACTCATAGTGTCCATATCGAGTCCTAAATGCAGTCTTTGGTATATCCTCATCATTTACTCTTAACTGATGATACCCAGATCGTAAGTCAATCTTAGAGAAGCAAGTTGCTCGCTGTAATTGATCAAACAGATCATCGATCCTGGGCAGAGGATATCTATTCTTGATTGTCAACTTGTTCAACTCACGATAGTCGATGCACATACGAAATGAACCGTCTTTCTTTTTGACAAAGAGAACCGGAGCTCCCCATGGAGAGAAACTCGGTCTTATGAAACCTTTGTCTAAAAGTTCTTGAAGCTGACTAGACAGTTCTTGCATCTCAGACGGTGCTAATCGATACGGTGACTTCGCCACTGGGTTTGCTCCAGGGACGAGATCAATTCTAAACTCCACTTGTCGGACTGGTGGTAGTCCAGGCAAGTCTTCTGGAAATACGTCTGGATATTCTTTGATAACTGGAACATCTCCAACGGCTTTCTTTTCAGGTTTCTTTTCCACTACATGAGCTAGGAAAGCATAATATTTCTTCTTCAAGTACTTCCTCGCCTTGATGCACGATACAATCTTCAATCCTCGGCATGGTTTCTCGCCGTAGACTATCATCGTTTCGCCGGACGGTAAGGGGATTCGGATAAGTTTCTCCGAGCATACTATTTCAGCATTGTTTTTGGATAACCAATCCATTCCCACTACAACTTCGAAGCTTCCGAGAGTCATAGGAATGAGATCGATGGAAAAGAGATGGTCATTTAATCTTAGCTCACAAGCATGAATTATGGAATCTACAACTATGGTCTTACCATTCGCTACTTCTACAGTATAAGGAGCAGTAAGTGTGGATAGTTGCATATTAAGCAAAGAAGCAGTATGAGTAGAGATAAAACTTTTATCGGCACCAGTATCAAATATGATAGGAACATAATGATCATTGATAAGAAATGTACCCGTGATGACTGCCGGCTCTTCACGTGCTTCAGCAGTTCCAATAACAAAAGCACGAGCAGCAGCGGTATTGTTGTTGAGTTTTGGACACTGATTTCTGAAGTGTCCCTCTGCTCCACAGTTATAACAGGCCCTTCCACCTGTAGCAGTAGTGGTAGTGGTAGCAGTAGTTGCAGCAGCAAGATGAGTAGATCTACAAGTAGCTGCAAAGTGTCCCATACGCCCACATTTGAGACACTTCTTGCATGGAGTGTTGGGCAGATGATGATACTGGCATTTGGTACAAAGTGGAAACGGGCCAGTGTAAGGCTTTCTGGTATTAGCAGGTTGTGGCATAGCAGTGATAGGTGTGGCATGAGTAGGTGCAGCCGCAGTCAACGCTGCAAAGTTTTTAATTGTCTTTTGCTTCTTCCTCTTGTGATGATGCTGTTCAGGCTTCTTGCCTTCTTCAATTTGTGCTCTCTTGAATCCCTTTCGGGTGAGCACTCCATACTTCACATACTCTTCAGTAAGAGTAGCACCAAGTTGAATGGCTGCCTCCAGAGTAGTAGGGTTATTCCCCATAACAGTTCCCCTAACTACTAAGGGTAGACCTTCAATGTACTTCTCTATCCTGCGGGATAGAGGAGTAACCAAATGGGGTACCAGAATGCACAACTCATGGAATCGAGTTGTATACTTTGCGTTCTCTCCACTATTTTGCACCAGATTCCACATTTCTACTTCGAGTTTCTTCAGTTCATGACGTGGACAAAACTTTTCCACGAGTAAGTTCTTGAAACCGTCCCACGGTAAGGCTAATGCAACTTCACGTCCTCTGGTGCTCTTCTCAGAATTCCACCAGGTGAGTGCGCCTTTGTGAAAAGCGCTTGAGGCCATCTTGACCTTCAGATTCTCAGGACATCCAGTGAAGTCGAGAATGTCTTCAATGCTTTCCAGCCATTGCAGTAAGCCGGTAGCTCCCTCGGTACCAGAGTACTTAGGGGGCTTAGCATCGTTGAACTGCTTGAAAGTAAAGTTAGCAGTTCCAGCGTTAGTGGCATTTGAGTTGTGTGCGGAATCACTGGTACTTCCCCGAAGATTCTGGGTGATATCAGTGACCATGCCAGGAATCACATCCCGCATATGAACCGCGATAGCTCGAGCAATCTTGTTGATCTCATCATCATTACCACTTGTCGAGTCCCCAGCATTAGGGTCACGTCGAGGAGGCATTCTACGAATAGAAGCCGCAAGTGGGTCAGTAATGAGAAATGATACAATTGAACTTTCATGATAAGATCAGTAATATATCCATACTACTAGTATTATCATTCAATTGTAATATGATCCAGTACACGTATAAGTTATCAACTTATTTGCATACTTATCATGTGAATATGTACGTTGTCCCATGATCTCTCCACCAAACCTACACACTGACACTTTCCCGATATACCAAAAATAGCTTATATATAGGGCTCACTCTCGCTGCCCACCACCGTTTCGATATACCACGATCATGCCCTTGCTAGCATTTGGCAACACGTTTGTACTGATTTCCAAGTGTGTTCTATTGATTAAGAATCTCATGATCTTTGATCAACTTGAACTATGATTGATTCCATGATTGAACCATGATTATGTTATGTGTGCACCTACTAACAGTTGTTAACATGTAGAACTAAGTCATACGTGTGTTCTACACTTTCCTGTTAACCTATGTCAGTAAGTACTAATGATGTAATCACTTAAGAATTTCACTTAAGGTTTACATCTAAAGAATGTTCACAACTTGATTGATTCACCATAATGTTTGGTTCATCCAAGTTTGAATTGCACTATGATTTGATTCACCAATGATTGTTTCCCAAATGTTTGTATCCCATGTGTTTGACTCACGTTCAATGATTCCAGTTGATCCCGAATCCTCACTCCAAATACGAACGCCGGATTTCCCCCTAACATACTGAAATAAGCTTATATATAGGGTAAGCTCTCACCGACCCACCACTTACCTCAACACATCAGCGTTAATCTGTCGTCTATATTTGGGGCTAAGATTCCAACTGTTGATTGATTTTGATTGTTTCATGACCGCCTCTTGTTCTGTGGATATGTTTATGATTATGTAAACCATGGTTCTTAATTTGATTGAAATTAAAACCTTAGGTTTTGGCATGTGTGTCCTAGGTTAATTAACCTAGGTTCTCAATACTTACAGTATCGAGTATAATGATCTCTTGTGAGAACTTCAACTAAAGAATACTGTTACACAGATTCTAAGTTATAAAGTTACTATGATAATGAACACCTGATAATGAATACTCGCTTACGTATTACGATTCTTGTTGAATTAATTGTCATAATATTCGTCTTAACACTACGCACCAACACTATCCTGTTGCATCGAACGCAGTATATATATAGGGCTCACTCTCGCTGCCCACCACTGTTTCGATATAACACAATACTGTTCTTGCCTAGTGAACTCGACTGTAAATAAATAATACATACTTGTTAAATAATAAAGATTCTAACACACAAGCACATAATGAACACTTGATTCACATTGACTGACTGAACATGGATACACACTGTTCTAACACTGTTCATGACTACATGACTAAATGCACAAATGTTACAAACGCGTTACGCGTAACCGAACGAACCCGAACACACACGAAACGACTCGAACTATAAAAGCCCTAAATTTTCTTCCCCCACCTCATTGAATGCAGACCCCAACCCTCTCTCTTTCTCTACATTTTCGGATACCACTCTCTCTCTCTACGCTCTCTGTACACAAAGCCCACACTCAACCAACTCAAATCTTAACCAAATTCGGAGAGCTTGGTGTCAAAACGATCCTTACGAAGAAAGGAACACGAAAGTACAAGGGATCTAACTCAGAAATAACTCAAACAAATGAAAAGTTAGAAACAAGGTTTGGATTCTAGGGTTTTCATCAACCCGAACCATTAAACTTGTTACCGGTTTTAGGCGCCTCAAATCTTATCAAAACGACATAAAAATGGATCTAGGACATTTGGAACAAATAGAATCGACATATGAATGCATGAGGAAGGGTTAGTATCGACGGCTGGAAGGAAGGGCCACCTCTATCAAACCTAACAAGTTCAAAGACCATAGTATCGACAAGGGCCTATCGAACTTAGTAAGTTCGATTCCCTCCAAGGGGACTGAGCCAAGAACGCATCGATATTAACAATTTAGACGGCTAGATCAGGTGTTCGAAGTTGTTGTTGATACTAGGAATATCGACAGCCATCTTTTACCTTTCCAAGGCAAGCATCGATACTAATAGTATCGATGCCACCCAGCCCTCATCGAAGGGGTTTCTTGGGTTCTCCATGTTTGGTGCCAAACCTATGACCATCGATACTACCTGGGATCCCTCGAATCTAACACCTCAGTAAAGTCCAAGTGGGTTGAGGGCTGGTTCATCGATACCAGTGGTCTTGAGGGAGCTATTATGTTGAAACTAAAAGGCTAGACCTTATTAGTAACGAAAAGAACTTTTTTGGTGGCTCCTTGACACTAAGTAGATGCGAACCTCACTTTACCCATGGGCTAACACTCGTAAACAACCACATAACTTAATTCAATTAATAGTGCTAAGAATGGGAGAAGTATAAACATAATAAAGGGGGTGAACAAATGATAATCAAAAGGTTATGATATGTTCCTTTTAAGTTAACCTAAATCCATGTTCATAAAACTTAAAGTTTTCATAACTTAACTTAAGTGTCATGTATTCCAACTAAACTTATCATGTGTTTAAGTGTAAAGACTAACCATGAAATGTTTAGATAAAGGAAACTAATGAAACAAAAAAGGGTTTTTTCTGAAACAATTGTGACAATTTTTATATTAACTTGAATAAATGTTATGCATGATTCTTAAACTAATATGAGTCTTTTTCAAACATTTCAACTACATATTTTGCCACATAAACTAAGGTCTTATTGATTTTGGGTAATAGATTTTATGTACCTGCAATCCAAGTTATCTAAACAAACCTAGTGACACACCCAAGCTTATGGTAGACCATATAGTTCAATACGTAGTTCAAACACAACGAGAAACGAGTACAATACTTACAATATAAAATAAAAATCAATGAAATTAGGTTTTGAAGTCACTCAAATTACTTTTTAACGAGCACACACGCCCTTGAAATAACTAATCACACGACAACACAAAGGTGAGTTCATTTGCCCTTTTCTAATATTTTGATTTATAAATGCGGGGCTGAGAAGCATGCTAATTTATTTTCATGTGATTATCATTGTTGTATATAATAGTATCATATCATTGTTATTTGCTAATAACTTGGTATGCTAGTGTAAATCATTCTGAATCATTTTCACAGGGATACATTGTGGGTAAGAAACAAGTAAACATTTTCTCAAACGAATCAAGTATTCATTTCTCAAACGAATCAAGTACACATTTTCTCAAACGAATCAAGTATTCATTTCTCAAACGAATCAAGTAATTATTTCTCAAACGAATTAAGTAAACATTTTCTCAAACGAATCAAGTATTCATTTCACAAACGAATCAAGGGACGAATCAAACGAAGCAATTACGAATCAAATTTCTTTTCTAGTGGTTGCCCTAGGAAGTGTCAAAGATAACATGTGCCAACGTATCAAACAAATCAAGGAACAAATCAAATGAATCAAGAAGTCCCATCACTGAGAAGTATTAGCTACACTTGCTTGGTGTTGGGCCACATGTTTGGTGCCACTTACAGAAATCACTAACCCGCTAAGAATCTTTGGTTGATACACTAGTATACTCAAGTTGACCTAGGCCCAACCATTAGAACTTAGTTACTTCTAGTTGCTTTTAGTTGTTTATTTCAAGTCAAGTTTTCAAGTACTCTTAATTTCCATTAAGGGAAAAGTCGTGTCTTGTCAAGTATGTGGTGGGCTGGCAGATGGGCTTGACCCTACATATGCCTTATACATAAGCAACCTTGACTGGATGGGATGATTTCAGTAATGAGGTTTAAGGTGGGTACTCTGGCAGGTTTCGGGGAATCAAATGTTTTCAAAGTACTAACAATATGAACTCACCAACCATGTGTTGACTTGATCTTTTGCACGAATTCTCAGGTGACAAACATGTTTAGCCGCCAGGATCCAGGTTTCAGGCTAGGATGCAGTTAAAGGACCTAGCTAATTTTGTTATGCATTTCTTTTGAATGACATGTTACGAATCCCTTTTGTATATCTTGTACATTTCCAAGATAGAGAACTAATATGATTCTTTTGGGTAGATTTACATTTTTAAATTATGGAAACTTGAACAAATGTAATTTAACTTTGTATAACTATTTAAATGTTTGGTATTTCTCATTATATATAATGTGCTACGCATACAATCTCATCACACCGATGCAATCGCGCCCCGGGACTATTCCGCCCGATGGGAAAGTCGATCCAGCCCACCGTGTAACACCCCGACCAATGGCGAAATCATCGAGGCGTTCACAAAGTGTAGATTGTTCAAAAGCACATGGTACTTAGTTGTAAATACTTACATTCAATGTCATAACATAGAAATTACATATCAACAAATCAAGCTAGTTAACTAGGTCCAAGCTCTAATGTGATCATCAAATTAAGCTTAGGTAGCAGTTTCACCTGTAACATGTTTAAAATAAAAGGTCAACTATGAAGTTGGTGAGCTTCACACGTTTTAATGCACACACACCAAAATAGTTGATATAATATAGATACATAGTTGTCACATGTGAAGACTAAGCATAATGAACTAGCATAATGAATAAAGCATGTCAAAGAAGATCAAATAATGTTAACGAATAATGTTTGACCACGTTTAGCATTCCTAACAATGCTGATGTAGCAAACAATCAACGCGGGCTTCCCTCGAAGGGTAAATCAAACAACGGTGGGTCTGGCCGGGCCAATAGATCTATCATTGTTTCCTAAAAAGTTTAAGTTTGTGATCGATGCATGTTCATAGCTAAAGCTCACTACATCTAAAGACATTAAGCTAGTTCACATGGATAATAGTTGAATATATAGTTTAATAGTTGTAACGTGTTTCACCCCTAAAATAAAAGCATAAAAAGAGGCGCTATGAAGACTCATCTTGATTAATGAGCTAGCCTTGGTAAATAACTGATGCCAAGTGTATAGTTTGTGCGACAAAATATACGTTTTCCTATATAGTTTAAACAAGTATAAGTTAATGTAAATATAGCTTCCTATGTAACACAATTTCAATACTATAATTGTATTCCTTGTACAAATTTTTATGTTTTGATTTGTTCACAAAGGTTTTGTATGTAAACCACCTTTAAGTCTTTTGAAGTTTATATTTTAAATTGGATATCCATTTAAAGTTTAATTCATATGTAAGAGTAAATAGGTAATTAATTATTATTTAATGATAAATAGGTTGAAGTAATAGTAATAGTAATAGTAATAGTAATAGTAATAATATTAATAACAGTTGTCTATAAAGATTGTTTATAGTTTCTATATTAAATAATTTAAATCTCAAAACCAAGTAATAGTATACTAGCTTGTTTATAATGAATACATCATTATTTATTAAAACAACTTTACAAAATATTTTATTTAAGTAACTATTAAAATTTTTGTAAAAATCAAAGTTAACTAGTAACTTTTACTAACAATTGTAATATTTAAAGTTTATAGATATATTTGAAGACAACTTTACAAATAAATAGTTACAATAAAATTATATTGTTTAAACAATTTATACCCCAATAGTAGTTTATATAAATATATTTGTATATATAGTTACTATTTAAATATAATTTTTGATAAATATTACTTTTAATAAATATCACAATTTCGAAGAAGCCAACATAGTTAAAGTTAATAAAAAACTTCGATATAATGTTTAAGAGTTGATAGGTGTTATTTATAATTAAATATTTGTATGTTAAATGTATAAATTTCATAATAGAATTTCATTGTTTTAATTCATATGATTATTGATATATATGTGTGTGTGTGTTTATGTATGTATCTTTTATAACATTTTAATAAAATATTTATAATTAAATTTTTTTATCACTTTAAGTTTTTTAAATTAAATCTTAAATTTGTATTTTATCATTATGCATATATTATTAGTATTATTACATATATATTTAACAGAATTCTTAAGTTTTATTAACTAAAAATAAAACTTCTTATTTTTTTAAAAAAAATACTATGTGAAATCCAATTTTAAAAATAATCTGTAAATAAAAGTAAAAAAAAAAATTGGTTCAAAACCGCCCGCATGGGCCTTGAACCCTTGACCATTCATTTAGAAACACTCAAGCATAATCGGTTGCTCTATGGCCTCAGCCGCAATAATTCTCGTTCGAAAATAGTTTTAACATAACTCAGTTTTGATTCCCCATATCAGAGTATTATAACAGAAACCCTAGATCTACATTCTCGATCTAATTGCTTCGATTTTGATTTCGATAATCAATCTAACCATGGGGATTTTGTTTGGGGATGTAAAACGATCACCATAGTATAAGAAAAGCTAACCTTTGAATGTTAATCGATGAACTACGAGTTAGGAGTTTAGTCGACGAAAACCAACACATGAAGCCACTGGATTCTTGATTTAAATCGGTTGGGAATGTGTTTCAAGTGCACAGAACAATTTGTCGAGTTTAGATGCACATAGGGTTGAGTTTAATTTGAGTTTTATGTGTGTTTATATAGATTTTAGAATTCTCAATCGAATACGAACGTATTGGATTAGAATTCGTGTTATTTTGAATTTTAAACAAAGATTTGATGATTGAAATCGATTCCTTGATGTTCGGTGGTTGATAAAGTTTCGAAATTTATTGATTTTATCCACTAATTTGGGATATAGATCTATACGGGTCTAAGATGGGTCGTGGGTCGATCTAGATGAAGAAATGGGTGAAGGAGGAGTAAATTTTGGGTAATTCACAAGTTTGGTCCATCCCACTTTTCCCATTGGTTTTAATTTCCTGATTTGGCAATTTTAGTCCCCCCAAGTTTTATAACCTTTTTATAAAATTTTTATAAACTTTATAAAATCTTAAAACTTGTTTAAATAAAGTATTTATAATGTTTTATTTTTCGTTATTATTTTTTTGTTCATATTTTATAAGCTTTTAAAACTTGAATATATTATTATTATTATTAGTACTACTACTACTATATGTATATGTATATGTATATGTATATGTATATGTATATGTATATGTATATATATATATCTATATATATATTTAAAGAATCTCAACGAGATGACATGTCGAATTTCTCGTTAATAAAGTGGAATTATTTATCGAAATGTTACACGGCGGCACGGGGTGTGACATTTTTATCTTTCTTATAAATATAATATTAATACATTTTTTTAAAATAAAAATATCAGCTTAATCTAGGTTTCACGAACTGTTCATTTTATAGTTTTTTTTAATATTATTTAAATTGGGCTCTTACAATTTTTTTTGTGATGCATCTGTACGTTTTATGGTGTTCATGTTTTACGTTGTTTTTCGAGTTATTTTATGGTGTTAATATTTTATGGTGTATATGGTTTTTAAGTATTAATGAAACTAAAACAGAACATTTTATGGTGTTTTTCTTGTGATGCATCTGTACGTTTTATGGTGTTTGCGTTTATGGTGTTTTTCTAGTTACTTTATGGTTTTAACATTTTTTTATGACACATTTGTATGTTTTATTGTCACACCCCGAGCCGGCGGGCTGGATCGAGTTTCCCATCGGGTGGAAGGTTCCCGGGGCGTGATATCGGGTGATAATCATATTGATCAGATTGTTTATATGGCACATGATGTATAATGAGAAATGCTAATATGACATTGATACGGAATTACAAAGTTAAATTACACAGTACATGTTCATAATTTAACTAAGTAAATCTACCAAAAGAATCATGAAGTTTTCTATCTTGTATCTGCACAAGATTTACAAAAGATGATTCAAAGTTATGTTATCCAAAATATGCACATCACAAAAGTAAGCTAGGTATCTTCTAAAATCCACTAGCTTAATCCTGATGCTTGGTAACTAGACCTGTTATTCACATGAAAACATGCATTTAAACAAAGTCAACACTAGGTTGGTGAGTTCATAAGTTTAGTTATTTAAAAACTTTCAGAGTTATTTACACAACATCTTGTATTACCCAAGTCTTAGTTATTCTCATTTGGCATTAACTCATCACCATGTCCTCTTGATAGATACACCTACAGATAGGATATTTTCCAGTCAAGCATGCTTATATATAGGGCATACGTATCACGAATGAAACCGCCAGCCCACCTGTAACATTTGTGCATATAGTCATGTAGTTGTAAACAGTGTTAGAACAGTGTCTATTCATGGTTCAGTTCATCAATGTGATTCGTAGGTTCAAAATGTGTGCTTGTGTGTTACAGGATCTTAGTAATCAGAAAACAAGTATGTATTATCTATTTACAGTCGATCTCACTAAGCAAGAACAGTAACTTGTTATATCGAAACAGTGGTGGGCAGCGAGAGTGAGCCCTATACATATACTGCGTTCGGTGTAACAGGTTAGTGTTAGTGCGTAGTGTTGAGACGAATAGTATAACAATTAATTAATTCAACCAAGATCGTAATCTGTAAGCGAGACTGAGTATAGTTATGGGTGACGATCCATAATAGTACGAATGTTGAACTTATAATTACGATTAAACATCTTTAAATATTTTAATACGATCGGAAAACGTACGCGATTGCGGGTATACACGTAAATTGTGAATGTTTAACGATCCGACAACACACGAAGAGTAAAAATAATTAAATTAATTATTTTATATTTTTACAATTTTGAAACTCATCATTTTAATGAGTTAACACTTAATTTTAATTAAAACCGCGTAAAATACGCGTTACGTTCCGGAAACGCGAACCGAGCGACCGAAACGGACCCGAATACCACACGGGCTATAAAAGCCTTGAATGAGATCATTTGTCTCATTTATTCCACCTACACCACTTTCTCTCACTAAATTTCCGGCCAACCCTCTCTCTCTCTAAAAACCGATCTTTAAACGCTCGTATCTCGCTCGTTTCTTGACGGATTTCGGTGATTCTCGAACCCACGCGAAGCTCTCGACATTCTCTACAAGATAGTACAAGAAAACCACGGATTTGTCCAGCCAAAAACGAGGTATGACCGGTTGAAAATCTGGAAAAAGAGGGTTTTCATGGTTGTATTTGTGTTTGTGATCAAACCCGACGAACCACCGGTTAAAACATCACCATTCTGTTTTCGCACCTCCAACCACACCCCTTGATGCTAGGATAACTTGAATCGGGGTCTGAAACAGAAGATTCAATGGGTAGGATGATGCTGGAAACAGGTTCGTTGGCTCAAGTTTCAGCCGCCATGGACGAACCCTAGGGGTGTTCCACGAACCATCATGGTTCGTAGCTTTTCAGCCGAATCCTTAGGGATACTCACGAACCTGCATTCAGCCATCATTGACCCCACGAACCCTAATGGGTCTCACGAACCTACAAGAATCTTCTGTGCTAGCCAGCCGAACTATGGGGTGCCGAGTCTACTAGGGTTTTCCAGCCGAACTTGCATGGTCTTGAGCAACCTCGGCGAACCTTAAGGAGTCCACGAACCCTGCATGGTTCGTGGAAGTACCAGCCCACCCTTAAACCTCAGTCAACCGAACCATGAGACCACCGAACCATTTCACTTCGCCGAACCCTTAGACATCTCACCCTTAACCGAAACCACCTGATGAAATCATAGACGAACCCTGGAGGCCACGAACCCACTTGAGCTGGGCCTTCCATGCAATCAAACGAACCAGGTTTTAATGAGCGAACCCTTGCATGCGAACATTAGGGCCGAACCCTTATTGATTAGTCATGGCCGAACCTTGGAAGTGGATCAAGATAGCCGAACCCTAGGCTAGAACCAAGGAGGGTTCGCTGCCTAAGGTGGCAGCCCAAATTCAATTCGGCCCAAATCAAATCCTATGTGGCCCAATTCTACCAACAATCAATTCTGTAGGTTAAAAACAAGCCCGAGAGAATTAGGTCGACTCAATTTGGTCTAATTGGCCCAATATCGCTTAGAACTTTACATGGCCCATATACATGTGGTTGGACCAACATCACATCCCCTTGGCCCAACACCATATTCAATCGGCCCATCGTGAAACTAAGTAGCCCATAGACTCGGTTGAAGGACCATTGTGGTTACATAGGTTCAAAGACCAATATTGAACATAAAATTGATGATTGTGAATTGATCAATTGAGGTTTAAGTTGTGACTTAACCTAATCATGAGATCAAATCACGATCTCAAGGACATAAACAATCGGAGCATATTTTCATAAGTCATGTTAACAAATGGTTTATCAAACACTTAAACATATGTGGCACACAAACAAGTTATCATGAGAACATTTCACAAGTTTCTTGAACCCATGATCAATCAAGTAATCAAGTTAAACAAGTTCAAGTGAACACAAGTCAATCAACAAATCAAAGTCTATACAATTATAAATCCTATATCTTATGTATGATTACAATGTTATAGGAAACAATTAGAAGTCCTGTTTGCTACTTGCTATCTGTTTAAGTTCAGAGTCTACTGCAGACAGGTGAGAACTTTAGCCCCTCTTTTACTGTTTTATAACTGTTTTGGGGTGGAACACGTGATCAAAACCGCTATTTCAATCTTGTTTCATTGCACAGTTTATGTGCATTCATAAACATTACAGGTTTGTCTTATGAATCCAAGTGATTCTTCAACTGTTTAAGGAAATTGTCAACTGTTTTAAAGGAATTATTTACTATTAAACCATTGTTACTAAAAGGATTTTAAAATGTTTTCTTGAAATGTTTTATAACAGCCTTACTCAAATGTTCTTTTAAAGGATTTTACAAACCCTTTTGTTATAAACCTTGTTATTACACAAGGTCCTCACATCATGGTATTCAAAACAAGTGGTTCACAACATGGTATCCAAATTCATTGGTTCAAAACATGGTATTCAAATTCATTGGTTCAAAACATGGTATTCAAGTCAAGTTGTTCACATCATGGTATTCAAATCAAGAGATTCATTTCATGTTACATAAACAAAGGATTCAACTCGTGGAGTTAAATCCAGGTTTTCAATAAGACATTAACACATCCGGTTAAAGTAAGATTCAGAAAACATGGTGTCCATTGTTGTAAACAAACTTATAAACCCATCAAGTATCATATTCATTAGCGTTAGTACTGGGTGATCACAACAAGGGAAAGCGGACACATACATTGGGGCAGGCCGATTGCTGCAGTTAGTTTTTAAATCTGTTTTATAAACTAACTGCAGATTTCGGTTACATATGGTTTATTCAAAACTGTTGACATATTATCTAACTCCAAACGTGGTTTGGGACTTGATATTATATGTGACTCATGTGCAAACAGTGATTGGACTGTTTACACTCATTTTCTTACTTGATGTTAGTTTGGGTTGCAGCTCATCCGTGTGAATCTTATGATGCTTTAACTTACCTATGTCTTATATCATATACTCATGTTTACAAATGCTTAAACCTATTGTTCTCACCAACTACGTCTGTAGTTGACAGTTACTTTTCACGTGTTTCAGGTAATCAGGTTTAAGACAATCTCAGGGACAACTAAGGAGACCATTCTAAGATAGAACAAGATGAAGAAACATGCTAGGATGGAATAGAAACTCACTAAATCCTAAATGTTTAATCGTCTTGTTTGAAGTCTTATTTTGTAAACTATATTTTGGGTCTGTAGTTGTCTTACTTTTGGTAGATAGATTGTCTGTAACTAATCAACTGTCTAAACATTATGAAATGTAGTAATCCATTGTGGTTGTTCTTATTCAATACTTGTGCATGATTCAACTGATCATACGTCACCGCGCCGTGGATTCCGCACGCGGCGCAGGGGTGTGACAGGTTGGTATCAGAGCCAAGGTTGTAGAGAACTAGGAAAAACCCAATGTTTAATGACCTAGACTATAACCTAAGCTACCCAATAGGACTAAGTGCTATAGGCTTGAGGATACTTAGGATCTAAGTAACTTAAGTGAGCATTAAGTCTACAATAAGCTTGAAAGATCTTAGGGACATTTTTCTAAGATTAGACATCGAGTCAAGGAATTTGAATCGGACTTCTATAATTTTAGAAACCGAATTAAATTCTCACACATATGCATTTAAGGATTTCAGAGGCAAGGATCTGTATTCTTAGTATCCTTGATCTGAAATTCTCACACAGAGATCATTATAGAAATTCAGAGGCAAAGATCTGTGGTTTAAGTATCTTTGATATGAATTTCTTGTCATATTCATTATGGGATTTAGAGGCAAAGATCTATTAATTTAGTATCTTTGATCTAAGATCCTTGTCATATTCATTATGGGATTTAGAGGCAAAGATCTATTAATTTAGTATCTTTGATCTAAGATCCTTGTCATATTCATTATAGGATTCAAAGGTCAAGATCTATTAATTTAGAACTTGGATTTGAGATCCTTGTCATATTCATTATAGGATTCAAAGGTCAAGATCTATTAATTTAGAACTTGGATTTGAGATCCTTGTCATATTCATTATAGGATTCAAGGTCAAGATCTATTAACTTAGAACTTGGATTTGAGATCCTTGTCATATCACTATAGGAATTCAAAGGTTGAGGTCTATTAATTTAGAACTTAGATTTGAAATCCTTGTCATTGTTATCATTGTTATCATTATCAGGTGTTCATTATCATAGGAACTTTATAACTTAGAATCTGTGTAACAGTATTCTTTAGTTGAAGTTCTCACAGGAAATCATTATGCTCAGTACTGTAAGTATTGGGAAACTAGGTTGATTAACCTAGGACACATATACATAAACCTAAGGTCTTAGTTTCTAGTAAATTAAGGACCATGGTTTACACAATCATAAACAGAATCAAGGAACAAGAGAAATCATGAGACAATCATAATCAATCAACAGTTGGAATCTTAGCCCCAAATATAGACGACGGATTAACGCTGACGTGTTGAGGTAAGTGGTGGGTCGGTGAGAGCTTACCCTATATATAAGCTTATTTCAGTATGTTAGGGGGAATCCGGCGTTTGTATTTCGAGTGAGGGTTCAGGATCAACTGGACACATGGAACATTAGTCAAAACACATGGGATACAAACATTTGGGAAACAATCATTGGTGAATCAAATCATAGTGGAATTCAAACTTGGATGAACCAGACATTATGGTGAATCACTCAAGTTGTGAACATTCCTTCAATGTAAACCTTAAGTGAAATTCTTAAGTGATTACATCATTGGTACTTACTAACATAGATTAACGGGAAAGTGTAGAGCACACGTATGATTTAGTTTACATGTTAACGATTGTTAGAAAGTGCACGCATAACATAATCATAGTTCAATCATGGAATCAATCATAGTTCAAGTTGATCAAAGATCATGGGATTCTTAATCAATGGAAAACACATGGAAATCAGTACAAACGTGTTGCCAAATGCTAGCAAGGGCATGATCGTGGTATACCGAAACGGTGGTGGGCAGCGAGAGTGAGCCCTATATATAAGCTATTTTCGGTATATCGGGAAAGTGTCAGTGTGTAGGTTTGGTGGAGAGATCATGAGACATCGTACATATTCACATGATAAGTATACAAATAAGTTGATAACTTATACGTGTACTGGATCATATTACAATTGAATGATAATACTAGTAGTATGGATATATTACTGACCTTATCATGAAAATTCAATTGTATCCATTCTCATTACTGACCCGCTTGTGGCTTCTATTCGTAGAATGCCTCCTCGACGAGACCCAAATGCTGGGGGTTCGACAAGCGGTAATGATGATGAAATTAACAAGATTGCTCGAGCTATCGCTGTTCACATGAGGGATGTGATCCCGGGCATGGTCACTGATATTACCCAGAATCTTCGGGGAAGTACCGGTGATTCTGCACACAACTCAAATGCCACAAACGCTGGAACTGCTAACTTTACTTTCAAGCAGTTCAACGATGCTAAGCCTCCTAAGTACTCTGGTACCGAAGGAGCTACCGGCCTACTGCAATGGCTGGAAAGCATCGAAGACATTCTCGACTTCACTGGATGTCCTGAAAATCTAAAGGTCAAGATGGCCTCGAGTGCATTTCACAAGGGCGCACTCACCTGGTGGAATTCTGAGAAGAACACCAGAGGACGTGAAGTCGCTCTAGCCTTACCATGGAATGGATTCAAGAACTTACTGGTGGAAAAGTTTTGTCCACGTCACGAGCTAAAGAAACTGGAAGTGGAGATGTGGAATCTGGTGCAGGATAGTGGCGAAAATGCCAAGTATACAACTCGTTTTCATGAGTTGTGCATTTTGGTACCACATCTGGTTACTCCTCTATCCCGCAGGATAGAGAAATACATCGAAGGCTTGCCTCTAGTGGTTAGAGGAACTGTTATGGGGAACAACCCCACTACTTTGGAAGCTGCGATACAACTGGGTGCTACTCTTACTGAAGAGTATGTGAAATCTGGAGTGCTCACCCGAAAGGGATTCAAAAGGCACAGATTGAGGAAGGCAAGAAGCCTGAACAGCACCATCATAAGAAGAAGAAACAGAAAACAATCAAGAACTTTGCAGCGTTGACTGCGGCTGCACCTACTCATGCTACTCCCCTCACTGCTATGCCACAACCTGCTAATGTCAGAAAGCAGTACACTGGCTCGTTTCCACTCTGCACCAAATGCCAGTACCATCATCTGCCCAATACTCCATGCAAGAAGTGTCTCAAGTGTGGGCGTATGGGACACTTTGCAGCGACTTGTCGATCTGCTCATCTTATTGCTGCAACAACTGCTGCCACAACTTCTACTGCTGCAGGTGGAAGAGCCTGCTATAATTGTGGGGCAGAAGGGCACTTCAGAAACCAGTGTCCAAAACTCAACAACACCACTGCTGCTGCTCGTGCTTTTGTTATTGGAACTGCTGAAGCACGTGAAGAGCCGGCAGTCATCACGGGTACATTTCTTATCAATGATCACTATGTTCCTATCATATTTGATACTGGTGCTGATAAAAGTTTTATCTCTGCTCATACTGCTTCTTTGCTTAATATGCAACTATCCACACTTACTGCTCCCTATATTGTAGAAGTAGCGAATGGTAAGACTATAGTTGTAGATTCCATCATTAATGCTTGTGAGCTAAGACTAAATGACCACCTTTTCCCCATCGATCTCATTCCTATGACTCTCGGAAGCTTCGAAGTTGTAGTAGGAATGGATTGGCTATCTAAGAATAATGCTGAAATCGTATGCTCGGAGAAACTTATTCGAATTCCCCTACCGTCCGGCGAAACGATGATAGTCTACGGTGAGAAACCCTGCCGCGAATTGAAGATTGTATCGTGCATCAAGGCGAGGAAGTATCTGAAGAAGAAATATTATGCATTCTTAGCTCACGTGGTGGAAAAGAAATCTGACAAGAAAGCAGTTGGAGATGTACCGGTTATCAAAGACTATCCAGACGTATTTCCAGAAGACTTGCCTGGACTACCACCAGTCCGACAAGTGGAGTTTAGAATTGATCTCGTCCCTGGAGCAAACCCAGTGGCGAAGTCACCCTATCGATTAGCACCGTCTGAGATGCAAGAACTGTCTAGTCAGCTTCAAGAACTTTTAGACAAAGGTTTCATAAGACCGAGTTTCTCTCCATGGGGAGCTCCGGTTCTATTTGTCAAGAAGAAAGACGGTTCATTTCGCATGTGCATAGATTATCGTGAGCTGAACAAGTTAACAATCAAGAACAGATATCCTCTACCTAGGATCGATGATCTATTTGATCAATTACAGGGAGCAACTTGCTTTTCTAAGATTGATTTACGATCCGGGTATCATCAGTTGAGAGTAAATGATGAGGATATACCAAAGACGGCATTTAGGACTCGATATGGACACTATGAGTTTGTGGTTATGCCATTTGGGCTGACCAATGCACCCGCAGTGTTCATGGACTTGATGAATCGAGTCTGCAGGCCTTACTTGGATCAGTTTGTTATCGTCTTTATTGATGATATACTGATTTATTCCAAGTCAGAACGAGAACATGAGGATCATTTGAAGAAAGTCTTGGAACTACTAAGAAAGGAACAACTTTATGCTAAATTCTCAAAGTGTGAATTTTGGCTAAAGGAGGTTCACTTCTTAGGACATGTCATAAACAAAGATGGAATTCATGTAGATCCAGCCAAGATTGAGGCGATTAAGAACTGGACTACTCCATCTACTCCAACAGAGATTCGTTCATTTCTGGGTCTGGCAGGTTATTATAGAAGATTCATTGCAAACTTCTCTAAGATAGCCTTGCCACTCACTACATTGACTCAGAAAAGTCAAGCTTTTATATGGGGACAGAAACAAGAAGATGCATTTCAACTTCTTAAACAGAAGTTATGCAATTCCCCTATCCTTAGTCTTCCAGAAGGCAGTGATGATTTCATTGTCTACTGTGATGCTTCAAACCTTGGTCTCGGTTGTGTACTTATGCAACGGGACAAGGTCATTGCTTATGCTTCAAGACAACTTAAGGTTCACGAGAAGAATTACACTACTCATGACCTTGAGTTAGGGGCTGTGGTCTTTGCACTGAAGATTTGGAGACACTACCTGTATGGTACTAAATGTGTCATCTATACAGACCACAAGAGCCTTCAACACATTCTCAATCAGAAAGAACTCAACATGAGACAAAGACGTTGGGTTGAGCTTCTAACTGATTACGACTGTGAGATTCGTTACCATCCGGGTAAAGCCAATGTGGTGGCGGATGCTCTTAGTCGCAAGGAACCAGTCAAACCGATTCGTGTTAGAGCCATGGAGATCAACACACAACCGAACTTGAAAGACTTGATTCGTATTGCACAACAACAAGTAGTAACAGATAATCAACTCAAGACAGACTTGGATTGTGGTATTGAGAAGAAACTAGAACCTCGAGCTGATGGGTTGTTATATCTCAACGGCCGCATTTGGATTCCAAGGTCTGAAGAATTGCGCACACTCATCTGTGATGAGGCTCATAAGTCGCGATACTCAATTCATCCTGGAGCCGACAAGATGTATCAAGACTTGAGGACATCTTACTGGTGGCCGGGGATGAAGAAAGACATAGCACTGTACGTGGGAAAATGTCTTACATGTTCAAAGGTCAAAGCAGAACATCAAAAGCCTTCGGGACTTCTGCAGCAACCTGAAATTCCTCAATGGAAATGGGAGCAAATTTCCATGGATTTCATAACCAAGTTGCCGAGAACTCCGCGAGGTTTCGATTCGATTTGGGTGATCGTTGATCGACTCACCAAATCTGCTCATTTTCTCCCTATCCGAGAGGATTACAAGATGGAGAAGTTATCCACATTGTACATCAACGAAATCATTGCACGTCATGGTACACCAACATCAATCATATCTGATCGTGATAGTCGCTTCACTTCTCGCTTTTGGCAATCATTGCAAAAGGCTTTGGGAACGCGTGTTAATCTTAGCACGGCGTATCATCCCCAAACCGACGGCCAAAGTGAGAGGACTATCCAAACACTTGAGGACATGCTCCGTTCTTGTGTCATTGACTTCGGTGGAAGTTGGGACACTCATCTCCCACTCATTGAGTTTTCATATAACAATAGCTATCATACGAGCATTCAATGTGCACCATTCGAAGCTCTATATGGTAGAAAGTGCCGATCACCGGTCTGTTGGACCGAGATTGGTGACTCGCAGGTCGTAGGACCAGAACTCGTTCAGGAAACATCAGACAAGATCACAATCATTCAGTCACGGCTTAAGGCCGCACGGGATCGGCAGAAGAGTTATGCTGATCGACGTCGGAAACCACTTGAGTTTCAAGTCGGTGACCGAGTCCTACTCAAAGTTTCTCCCTGGAAAGGCGTTGTCCGATTCGGGAAGAAAGGGAAACTTGCACCAAGGTACGTTGGACCTTTTGAGATCCTGGAACGGATTGGTCCCGTAGCCTACAAACTCAAACTTCCAGTGGAGCTAAGCAATGTTCATGATACTTTTCATGTATCAAATCTTAAGAAATGCTTGGCGGATCATGATGTTCAGATTCCACTGGAAGACATACAGATTCAGAACAACATGCAATTCATTGAACGTCCAGTTGAGATCATGGATCATGGGGTCAAGAAACTTAAACGCAGCCGTATCCCGATCGTGAAAGTGCGATGGGAGGGCAAACGCGGTGCTGAGTTCACCTGGGAACGTGAAGACCAGATGAAGCTTAAGTACCCTCATCTTTTTACAGTATCTTCGGCTAGTTAATTTCGGGACGAAATTCCCTTAACTAGGGGAGACTGTAACATTTGTGCATATAGTCATGTAGTTGTAAACAGTGTTAGAACAGTGTCTATTCATGGTTCAGTTCATCAATGTGATTCGTATGTTCAAAATGTGTGCTTGTGTGTTACAGGATCTTAGTAATCAGAAAACAAGTATGTATTATCTATTTACAGTCGATTTCACTAAGCAAGAACAGTAACTTGTTATATCGAAACAGTGGTGGGCAGCGAGAGTGAGCCCTATACATATACTGCGTTCGGTGTAACAGGTTAGTGTTAGTGCGTAGTGTTGAGACGAATAGTATAACAATTAATTAATTCAACCAAGATCGTAATCTGTAAGCGAGACTGAGTATAGTTATGGGTGACGATCCATAATAGTACGAATGTTGAACTTATAATTACGATTAAACATCTTTAAATATTTTAATACGATCGGAAAACGTACGCGATTGCGGGTATACACGTAAATTGTGAATGTTTAACGATCCGACAACACACGAAGAGTAAAAATAATTAAATTAATTATTTTATATTTTTACAATTTTGAAACTCATCATTTTAATGAGTTAACACTTAATTTTAATTAAAACCGCGTAAAATACGCGTTACGTTCCGGAAACGCGAACCGAGCGACCGAAACGGACCCGAATACCACACGGGCTATAAAAGCCTTGAATGAGATCATTTATCTCATTTATTCCACCTACACCACTTTCTCTCACTAAATTTCCGGCCAACCCTCTCTCTCTCTAAAAACCGATCTTTAAACGCTCGTATCTCGCTCGTTTCTTGACGGATTTCGGTGATTCTCGAACCCACGCGAAGCTCTCGACATTCTCTACAAGATAGTACAAGAAAACCACGGATTTGTCCAGCCAAAAACAAGGTATGACCGGTTGAAAATCTGGAAAAAGAGGGTTTTCATGGTTGTATTTGTGTTTGTGATCAAACCCGACGAACCACCGGTTAAAACATCACCATTCTGTTTTCGCACCTCCAACCACACCCCTTGATGCTAGGATAACTTGAATCGGGGTCTGAAACAGAAGATTCAATGGGTAGGATGATGCTGGAAACAGGTTCGTTGGCTCAAGTTTCAGCCGCCATGGACGAACCCTAGGGGTGTTCCACGAACCATCATGGTTCGTAGCTTTTCAGCCGAATCCTTAGGGATACTCACGAACCTGCATTTAGCCATCATTGACCCCACGAACCCTAATGGGTCTCACGAACCTACACGAATCTTCTGTGCTAGCCAGCCGAACTATGGGGTGCCGAGTCTACTAGGGTTTTCCAGCCGAACTTGCATGGTCTTGAGCAACCTCGGCGAACCTTAAGGAGTCCACGAACCCTGCATGGTTCGTGGAAGTACCAGCCCACCCTTAAACCTCAGTCAACCGAACCATGAGACCACCGAACCATTTCACTTCGCCGAACCCTTAGACATCTCACCCTTAACCGAAACCACCTGATGAAATCATAGACGAACCCTGGAGGCCACGAACCCACTTGAGCTGGGCCTTCCATGCAATCAAACGAACCAGGTTTTAATGAGCGAACCCTTGCATGCGAACATTAGGGCCGAACCCTTATTGATTAGTCATGGCCGAACCTTGGAAGTGGATCAAGATAGCCGAACCCTAGGCTAGAACCAAGGAGGGTTCGCTGCCTAAGGTGGCAGCCCAAATTCAATTCGGCCCAAATCAAATCCTATGTGGCCCAATTCTACCAACAATCAATTCTGTAGGTTAAAAACAAGCCCGAGAGAATTAGGTCGACTCAATTTGGTCTAATTGGCCCAATATCGCTTAGAACTTTACATGGCCCATATACATGTGGTTGGACCAACATCACATCCCCTTGGCCCAACACCATATTCAATCGGCCCATCGTGAAACTAAGTAGCCCATAGACTCGGTTGAAGGACCATTGTGGTTACATAGGTTCAAAGACCAATATTGAACATAAAATTGATGATTGTGAATTGATCAATTGAGGTTTAAGTTGTGACTTAACCTAATCATGAGATCAAATCACGATCTCAAGGACATAAACAATCGGAGCATATTTTCATAAGTCATGTTAACAAATGGTTTATCAAACACTTAAACATATGTGGCACACAAACAAGTTATCATGAGAACATTTCACAAGTTTCTTGAACCCATGATCAATCAAGTAATCAAGTTAAACAAGTTCAAGTGAACACAAGTCAATCAACAAATCAAAGTCTATACAATTATAAATCCTATATCTTATGTATGATTACAATGTTATAGGAAACAATTAGAAGTCCTGTTTGCTACTTGCTATCTGTTTAAGTTCAGAGTCTACTGCAGACAGGTGAGAACTTTAGCCCCTCTTTTACTGTTTTATAACTGTTTTGGGGTGGAACACGTGATCAAAACCGCTATTTCAATCTTGTTTCATTGCACAGTTTATGTGCATTCATAAACATTACAGGTTTGTCTTATGAATCCAAGTGATTCTTCAACTGTTTAAGGAAATTGTCAACTGTTTTAAAGGAATTATTTACTATTAAACCATTGTTACTAAAAGGATTTTAAAATGTTTTCTTGAAATGTTTTATAACAGCCTTACTCAAATGTTCTTTTAAAGGATTTTACAAACCCTTTTGTTATAAACCTTGTTATTACACAAGGTCCTCACATCATGGTATTCAAAACAAGTGGTTCACAACATGGTATCCAAATTCATTGGTTCAAAACATGGTATTCAAATTCATTGGTTCAAAACATGGTATTCAAGTCAAGTTGTTCACATCATGGTATTCAAATCAAGAGATTCATTTCATGTTACATAAACAAAGGATTCAACTCGTGGAGTTAAATCCAGGTTTTCAATAAGACATTAACACATCCGGTTAAAGTAAGATTCAGAAAACATGGTGTCCATTGTTGTAAACAAACTTATAAACCCATCAAGTATCATATTCATTAGCGTTAGTACTGGGTGATCACAACAAGGGAAAGCGGACACATACATTGGGGCAGGCCGATTGCTGCAGTTAGTTTTTAAATCTGTTTTATAAACTAACTGCAGATTTCGGTTACATATGGTTTATTCAAAACTGTTGACATATTATCTAACTCCAAACGTGGTTTGGGACTTGATATTATATGTGACTCATGTGCAAACAGTGATTGGACTGTTTACACTCATTTTCTTACTTGATGTTAGTTTGGGTTGCAGCTCATCCGTGTGAATCTTATGATGCTTTAACTTACCTATGTCTTATATCATATACTCATGTTTACAAATGCTTAAACCTATTGTTCTCACCAACTACGTCTGTAGTTGACAGTTACTTTTCACGTGTTTCAGGTAATCAGGTTTAAGACAATCTCAGGGACAACTAAGGAGACCATTCTAAGATAGAACAAGATGAAGAAACATGCTAGGATGGAATAGAAACTCACTAAATCCTAAATGTTTAATCGTCTTGTTTGAAGTCTTATTTTGTAAACTATATTTTGGGTCTGTAGTTGTCTTACTTTTGGTAGATAGATTGTCTGTAACTAATCAACTGTCTAAACATTATGAAATGTAGTAATCCATTGTGGTTGTTCTTATTCAATACTTGTGCATGATTCAACTGATCATACGTCACCGCGCCGTGGATTCCGCACGCGGCGCAGGGGTGTGACACCACCACACATTTGACAGAACTCAATACCACTTGTATTGTAGCTATAGATATCCATTTCATCACCCATAGGCTTAATCACAATCAAAATATCCAATATGACAAACCATTACATTATCATGATATTAACATAACACAATAGGTTTCTAAGTAGTACAATTCTCCACAGTTATAAATGGTGGATTACCACAGATGTTAATGGTGGTATTACCACAGTTATTAGGGGTGTTATACTCTTCGGCATACTATTACTCACATCTGTTTAGGAAGTGAGAGCAAGTCTGACGTAGTCATATCCCAATTGGTCTATGGAATTGAATTGACCACATTGCAGCCACCACAAAGGCAAACCACAATGTACTCAATTCATTTCCATCCATTAGTTTTTCCAAGGCCTCACAACTATCTGTCACCAGCCTGTGACTTGAGTGAGGTCAGTCACTCAGTCTACCAGTCCACAGAGTAGAAGGGGTGAGATAATTAGCAGACACTATCATACTCTTATTACCCGTATCAGAAATGATAGAGTTGGAATAGGCTGACTAAAAATCAAAAGAGTTCTTATAGTTCTCTACCCATAACCATCAACTCATAGAAATCCAATAGATATAGCACACATGTTTTCATAGTATAACAGATCTATTCGCTTAGAATTATCTGCCATTATTCCTAAAGACTTAAAAGTGATGATTTTCCTTAGAATTAATAAAATAATTCAATAGGAATAGCATGTATTCCTCATGAGAATTACAGTTGTAATCACAGAGGAATAACATTTTTATCACTTAGTAATCGTAGATATTGTCTAACAGAAATAACAGTTATAAACTCATAGTCATTAACATTAACATACTGAGGTCTACAATTATGATAACAAAGTAAAACCCTATTATCATACAGTGTACTAAAACATTTAAGAAAAGTTTTATCATGTTCTCAGCCCCGCAGTTAAAACAAAAGTTTAGTAAAAAGGGGCATATGAACTCACCTGGTAGTAGTAGTGGTTGACTAAGTAATCACAGTATGTACGTGCTCACTTGTTGTTCTTGAGGTTGTATTCACGATCATGTGTTGTATTCAAAGTTGTTTGCAACTTATAAGTATAAGTTATTAATGTGCGTGTTAACCTTGAAGTTGGTTAACACTTATAACCCTTTGTTATCGCTTGGTCTTAGTTCTCTTGTAGTGTCATATACTAATACTTATCCCATTTTAGGTAAAATATTAATATAATAAAGTGTTTATTGTTCACATATTTTAAACTTGAGTTATAACCTTGGCACATTGCCTTATTTTGAAAACCATATCATTTCTTAGAGTTCGAGTTAAATTTAGTAACTTAACATTATGTTAACTTAAAATGATTGCCATCATTTTAAGGTATTAACACAAGTAAGTTGTTATAAAACCTAGTTATTTTGCATGTTACTTACATAATTAACAAGTGTTTTCATAAACTAAGTTTCAAATTGGGTTGACACTTTTTAGTGAAACCCCTAGTATTTCTTGTTCTAAAATATAGTTTACTTGATCTTTTCTTGTTATGTTGCAACACTTATTTCTTTAGTAAATCATATAATTTATGAGTTACAAGTGTTCTAAGACAATTTTACATATTGTTGATGATAACACAACAAGATCGTTGGACATAACCCCCAACCTGTTGACCCTAATCAATCCATCAACATTGTCATCTTCCCATTGATTTTGTGAGTTTGTTTGTTAACCAAATTTCTTAGTTTCTGTTTTATTTTACTTAGATAATAACAGGTTAGTAGCATCGACAGTGGTCCAGCTCTGCATAGTCTCCGAGTTTAATACTATCGACCAAGACCCACAACAGCCCTTCATCGACACTAACCCAGCTCTTTCCACCCACTTTTGATCATTCTAAGTTTCAAATCAAAGTTTTCTTCATGTTTTTAAGCTGGTTTCGTATGCATCCTATGGTCGTGAAGGTGAGAAAACCGGTTTTTAGTTCATACCTGTTGAGATGAAGAAAACCAACTTCCAGCAGCAACTTCTCTATAGGATTCTGGCCGATTTAGATCGAACCAGCTCCGATCCCTTGTACTACAAGCTTCCTCTCTTCAAGAAGATCGTTTCGATATATTATTTGCGCTATTTGGCTAAGAAACGAGTGAGATATTGAAGTTTTTGTGTGAGATTTCTAACGAAAACTCAAAACCGGAAATCATGAGAAACTCACCTTTTTCAGCCGATTGACTAGATCCTTTGTACTTCCTTGTTCTACGCGTTGAGAGGGTCGTTTGGACACCAAGAACGCGAAATTTGGTGGTCGTTTGTTATAGTTGAGTGTGTGAGAAGCTAGAGAGAGTAGAGAGAGAAGAGTTTTCTTGTGAGAAAAGAGAGCATGGCTGGGATTTATGAGCAGGAAGAAGAAGAAATATATGGGGTTTTATACCCCGGGTGTTTACCCGCATGCTCGTTTTTGATCGGTTTCGTTACATTACAACATTACGTAACATAACGCTAATTACATTTAGCTTTAGTAAAATAGTTTTATAAAATTCTTTTTAGGTTGTAATTCCTAATAAATATTATTTTTATTGTATTTTTATTATTTTAAAGTTAGTAATCGTTTATTTTCGTTGTTTCGTCAGAAAACGTAACTTACGCGCGTTTTCGTACAGAGCTAACTATACGAATACGATCGTACGTTTCACTTTCTGATTTGGTTTTCTATTTTTCAGTTGGCGTTCAGAACGTTAAACTCACAGATATGTTTGTGTGAATCGTCACCATGCAAACACTCTGTCAGTTCATCGTGCGTAAGCAATACTGAACTCTTATTTGAATTGTACTTTCTCACTAACGGACTCAACTAATCCTAACTATTTCACAGTGTTATGAATAGTTTTCACAATGTTTTCTCACTAATTTGTCGGCTATCTGATTCCTGTTATATGTGGATATCAGACCGCAACCGATTTGTTTTTGTCATTTGTTTTCACCCCTATTATTTCTCGTGATTTGTTGTATTTCTGTGCTTGAATTTTCATTCAAATACATACGACTGATGTACCGTTCTATAGCCCTGTTTTCACCCAACTGTTTATCAAATAGTTACTCACGCATAGTCATACACACATAGTTATCTACACATAGTTATTTACACATAGTAGTGGTGTAAGTACACATACCGTACGGATTGCCAGACGATCTGGTACTAGTTGTCACATTTATGGTGTTCACCTTTTTTGAACACTAAAAACAACATAAACATGTAATGTTTGTACATGGTGTTTTTTAATCTTGTTTTATGTTGTTCATGTTTTATGGTGATTTTTGACATATTTATTGCGCTAATGGTGTTAACATTTTATGGTGTTTATGGTGTTCGGATATTTGAGAAACTTAAATCGGACATTTTATGATGTTTTTAGTGTTTATGCTTATAAACATCCTAAAACACCATAAAACGCAAAATTCATACATACCAATTCAAGCCGGTTTTTTTTTATATAGCAATATGTTCTTGTTGAAAAGATAAAAATGCTTGATTTTGTGCTGTAATTTATTTTTAAAAAAATAATGTATAAAAAAGTTATAAACACTCAAAAAAAATAGTGGAAGTTGTTAAAAAGTCAACAATAACCACAATACCCATTAAACCCCTCTAGTCATTTAAATTTTACCTTAATTCTCTCTAATGGCGTGGAACATATACAACCATTCATCTAAAAATTCAATGGTTTAAATCTCTTCCAACACTATTAAAGTTTTCTCCCTTTTTGGCCACACCATATACTATATACTATACACACACACACACAATACATACATACATACATACATGCATACATGCATACATGCATACATGCATCCATACACGCATACACACATACACACATACACATACACACACACACACATACATACATACATACATACATACATACATACATACATACATACATACATACATACATACATACATACATACATACATACATACATACATACATACATACATACATACATACATACATACATACATACATACATACATACATACATACATACATACATACATACATACATACACACATACACACATACACACATACACACACACACATACATGCATGCATGCATACACACACATACACACATACACACATACACACATACACACATACATACGTACATACATGCATGCATACATACATACATCCATACATCCATACATGCATGCGCATACATACATGAACATACATACATACATCCATACACGCATGCACATACATACACGCATCCATACACGCATGCACACATCCACACATACACACATACATACATGCATCCATGCATACATGCATACATGCATACATATACATACATGCATACATGCATACATACATGCATACATACATACATACATACATGCATACATACATACATACATGCATACATGCATACATACATGCATGCATGCATGCATGCATGCATTCATGCATACATGCATGCATACATACTACATACATACATACATACATACATACATACATACATACATACATACATACGTACGTACGTACGTACGTACCTACGTACGTACGTACATACATACCTACATACCTACATACCTACATACATACATACATACATACATACATACATACATACATACATGCATGCATGCATGCATGCATGCATGCATGCATGCATGCATGCATGCATACATACTACATACATTCATACATACATGCATACATACATGCATACATACATACATAGATACATACATACAATTATATATATATATATATATGTGTGTGTGTATGTATATATATATATATATATTGTATAAAAGGTTTAATAGCTATTTATCTTTCGAGGGAGTCCTGTGGTGAATGGTTACTAACTTCAACGTTGTTAGGAATACTAAATATGGTCAAACGTCATTAACTGAAACATTTGATTTGCCTTTACTTGCTTAGTTCATTAAGGCTATGTTCATTTTACTTAGTGTTCACTTGTGACATCAATATATCCGTTTATCAACTATTTTTTGTGCGTGTGAATAAAACCTATGAAAGCTCAACTTCATAGTTAACATTTGTTTAACATATTTAAGGTGGAAACGCTAACTAGGCGTGATTTGATAAGAGCTTGGACCTATATTAGTTAACTAAATAGAATGTTTGAATAATTTATAATTTAATACCATGTGCTTTTGAACAATCTACACATCGTGGCACCCGCCATCGCTCGGGGTGTTGCAGATTGGTATCATAGCCTAAGTTATAGGTGTCACACCACAACCTATGACGGAATACATTGGGGCATGATTTGCATTTGCTCCAAAGCTCATGTTACTATTTGTAAGTATCAATAATTAAACATCCAATTTAATTCAAACATAATTCCATTCAACATAACTTTCAAATCACAAAACATCCAAACATAATACTTCATAATTTACAATGCATAATCCTTTTTATGATTAACTAGGTCCAATTTCTATAAGTATCTTCACCCAAAGCTCTAACCTGTTACATAAGTAAAATAATATTTTGATCAACTATTTGCATAGTTGGTGTGTGCCACATACATTTGATAAAGATATGTATAAAAGATGCAAACATAAATCTAACTAGTATGCAACAAAGCATGTATAATAACAAGTTTGATATATATAAATGAATATCCCAAACGTGTCCAAACAAGCATCCATACATTGTATCAATTCAAGTATATATATATATATACCTTCAATTAACACCTGTATTTCAACAAGCTCTAACCTGCTGGATTGGATGGCGCTTGTAGGATTGTGCACGAAATGGTCCAGACCGTGAAAACCGGACCCGGACCTTGAAAACCGGTTCGAGTACCCGTTTATAGAAGATGGTTCGGGTTCCGACTATGTTTATGGGGTTTAATCAGTTTCGATCCGTTTCCGGTTTTTAACCCGCAGGTTTCTCGTGAAACTCAGGCCAATTTTTATAACCTTATTTTTTAGGAAAATTAAAAACTGTAATGCATGTTTCTAGAAGTGAGATTTGAGAATTATAGGCGGCATGTTATCAAGTATTTGACAGAGAGTGACTATCCAAGTTTAAATGTGATTTTCAATTCAATTCATCATAACCAATTCACCAAGAGTCCAAGATTATTTCAATTTTCAAAATCGTTAATGTATGGGTATAGTGTTTACAGGTTTGGTGGGTTTGGGTTGGGTTTTCTTGTGACCCCTGAATTGTTGGTTTCAATCTGGACTGAGGCTTTCTTCTCTTTTGTGTTTCAGGCATGCCAAGGCAGTTTTAGTGTAAACTGTTGGTCTAGGGCATCCTTGAGAAGGGTCTTTTAGTTCTTTTTCTTAATTTCCTTTATTTTTTGTTTCTCAGACTCATCTAAGGCTAACTTAGCATTTTTGGCAACAAATAAAAGTTTCTCTCCCCCTCTTTTTGGTTTCATCAGCATGTTCCTTGAACCAAGGGAAGGAGGTTCTATGCTAGTGAGGTGTTCCATGTAGAGTTTATTATTTACATCCTCTTGTTGGAGGGATTTTGTTTTGGTGTTAACTTAAATTTTAGCATCTCTATTTCCATTTTATTGTTATGTACAAAGTCTTGGGGTAAAAGAATAAAGGAATGAATTGAATTTGGCTGTAAGAAGTGGGCTTAAAACTTCTTGGAAAATGGTGACAGAAAGCTGTTGAACAGAGGAGGGAGTATTTGGAGACCATCAAATGAAGGTGCCTGCCATGTGTTGGATTGGGCTTGTAGGTCTTTCTCATTCAATACTTTGGTAACCAACTATGTGATTTTTGCGACATCAGTATGAAGATTATGTACGTTGGCCGTGAATTCCTTTACTTTATTGTTTGATTCATCAGTCAATTTAATGATCTCAAATGAATTCTTGAAAGATTTTTCAATTGTAACATGACTTGGGTGCACACCAATCTTGTGATTTACCCCTTGTTCTTGGTACTAGGATTTCTGGTCTCTTTCAAGTCAACTACATTGACCATTACCATAGATGGAGTCTTATTTCCTGATCCATACTTAAGATGTTCAGTTGAACAATGCCAAGAAGAGGATGCTCCATCTACTTGATTAGGATGCTTATGTGGACTAGGCACCTTGACTACATCCTTATCTTTGGGGTGGAGATTGATCAATCTGGACCATGATATGTTTTGGTTGCTCCTGTGTTGTGGTTATATGAGTACCAGGGGCCCAAATGCCTGGTAAATCACCTAAAGAACCAGTGTTATGTACGTGGGGTCAGCGTGGGATTTAAAAGCCGAAATGTCCATGGGAGAGTGGACTTCCAACTGAGTATCAAGTGATACACCAGTGGTTATTGTGGGTTCCCTTGGATTACAACATCATCCTGTTGAGATGATTGATGAGGAGCAAGCTGGGTTTGAGATATTGGGGCTTACCTGAGAGGATGTTTCAGGCCCCATTGTTGCATTGTGGGGATAACAACTGACTCAGGTATCTCAACCTCCTTATTAATATTTTTTGGGTCTCTTCGTTTTTGGAAGTGGCCATTTTTTTGGTAGGCACCTTAGCAGGTGCAGAAGTGGTGGATGTCGCTCACCTTGGACATATGTGTCTGTAGTTTCATCCAAAGTAATGAATTTTGCATCGGTGTTTAACCTAGAAACAGTCTGTTAGTCTATTGCTTTTATTGATGTCATTATTAATTTTTGGGTGTATAAGCAAGCCATAACAAAGCGATAAAACAAAATAAATTGGGTGATCATAACGATTCATCAAATTATCAAAAACAAATTTGGAAAGCTGAAATTTATTGTTAGTTAGAACTGAGTAAAAGACATATTGCATGTCATAAGGCATCTTTCCCCAACTAGTGGTCTTGTGGGAGAGACACTGAATTATTGTGTGGTAGAGTAATTTTGTGTTTTTGGGTGGTGTGACAAACAATATAGAACAGTTTGGTAACAGTACAACAGTTATGTGTACGGATAATACTTGTAAATACTTGAATGTAATTACATTTCAGGTAATTCAAAACATTGTGTGAAATAAATGAAATGACAATTTTGACAAACAAATGCATATAGTAAACACAACAATCATAACATAGATTATCCTTTAACGAGGATTATATGACAGCTAACAAAAAGGGTTAAGTAAGGAAAACTAATATGCTAGCATTGAAAAGGATAAGCGTCGTTGAGAATATGTAATACAAAATAATGAGGTGACATTTGTGAATATTAAACCAAAAATGTATTCGTGTGGGTGATGATTCACATGAATATATCTGCGGGGCTTGACGTTTCGCATGATATTTTAATCAGAGAACCAAATCAGAAAGTAAAACGAACGTTGTGTTAGTATGGGTGACAATCTATAAGAATACGCGCGTGTAGTTATACGTTTTGACGAAACGCAAAAATTAAACTTATTCGAAACTTTAAAAAATAACAAAATGAGATTTTAAAATATTTTAGGAATTACAACCTAAAAAGTTAGAATAAAACTAATGTACAAAACTTAATCATTTTTTAAGTTACGTTTCGAAAACACAACGCATTTAAACTGAAGGAACCCGAATGTACGTACGACTAACTGGGGTATAAAAACCCCAAATCCTTCCCCTCTCCTCATTTATTTCATATTACTACCCCCTCTCCTTCTAAAATCATCAGTCTCTCTAGCTTTTCTCTCTTAAAAAACCCACAACCAAACTCAGTTGTTTCTAAACCATTTTGGGAGATCTAAGTGTCAAAACGTTTCTTTAATCATCTAGAAGTATAAAGTACAAAGGATTTGAGCTTAGAATCACTGTAGAAACGAGGTAGATCAATTTGAGGTTGAAAATGCTATAACTCGAAACTTGCTAGAATCGAAATAGACCATTGATACTGATAGTGTGTCGACCATCACCCCTTCGATATTGATAATATTAGAAAACCCTAGCATGATCAAGATCTCATCAATATTCCAGGATCGATGGCCCCAAGAATAGCAAGGTTACGTCGACATAACTAGTTGCGATGACCTTAAATTTTGGCCATCCAACTTACCGATATTGATAGATTCGAAGGTGGTAGCCGAGATTTCTAAGACACAATCCATCGATATTAGAAAAACACAATCCTTTGACACTCTTAGATTCAGATGAGGAGTCTTGATGATACTAAGGTCGTTTCATGGCAAGGTTAGCTAAGGGAGGACTAGCTTCAATGATTTAAAACTTAGCCTAATTAATTTGATAATGCGACATCCAAATTTGATAGTGTCGACTGCCTTGGGAAATTGGCTAATTGTTGAGCTTTGATATTAGTGGGATTGAAACAGGTTATTATTGAAGTTACTAATCTCAATATCTAAACCTGATGAACTTTAAGCCGATGTTCTCGGGCTACAAGTCTTGTAATTTAAATCCATGCATGCATGCATGGTTATCAATGTTAGTTGCCACCTTTTTGGTAATACAGATCGGTATTACATAATGTATTAAACCAAGTTTTACAAACAAACATATCAACAATGGGTGAATTGTAATATGTAATATTGACCATGTACCATGGGTGAGCAACTAACTCTCATTCCAATAAGGTTAATCTAATCAATAACTTAGTTTTCAAACATAAACTAAAACAAACATACATAATACGATGTTATTAACCACTTATAGTCATAAATTCAAATGAATGAAACACAGGTTGAAAACACAACAAACTTACGAACAATGAGTGCACATATTCAGTAAACAAATCAACTGTAAGATACAGACAAGTGAGTGCATTGCCCCTTTTACTTGTTTTATTATAAACTGCAGGGCAGAGAAGCATGCTAACTAATTTTCTAATGATCATATGTTTTTATGCTTTAAAATTACGCTTACATCAAATTACTTATTGCATATCTATGGTTGTGAAACATCGTGTTAACATAGGATATTCTTTGTACTAAAACAATATACTAAACAATACATATTCATACATACCTTTACTCATACATATATTCCATACTCACATACATACATATACTCATACCCATACATAGTTTTATACAAACTTACATACTTGATACTTTAGAACACACAAGAACTATGAAGAATTATTTTGTGTGGCTATCTGTCATATATTGATCAGATCATCTGCGAAAGAACTATAAAGTTTCAACAGAAACAGGCAGACCTTTGTGGTAACGCTTGATATGGGCAACAAAGAACTATAAAGTCCTGAAAGAAACAAGTAGACCTTTGTAGTCAGGCTTGATATGAGCGACAAATAACTATAAAGTCCTGACATAGACAAGTAGATCCTATGGGTCATGCCTGATATGGGCCACGTGTGAGATGATATAGACATGATACCACCAGCATACTAAGGATACCTGGTTGAGAGAAGGGTATAACTCGAGTTAACCTAGACCCAACAATAGGACTTAGTCACACTATCAATACTATACTTTGGGATTATGGTGATGATCAGTTGGTAAATGAATGGGATGACATTTTCACAAGAATAGTGGAGTGGTTGAAAGGCAAAGTGGAACCTTAATTTGCACTAATGGCAAAGTCGTGTCATGTCAAGCATGTGGTGGGCTGGCGGGTCCACTTGATGGTACGTATGCCCTATACATAAGCATTTTCTGACATGATGGGATGATGTCAGCAGTGAGGTTAAGGTTGGAAACTTGTGCGAGGGAAGAACTAGACGAA